>CM058162.1:1800000-2370964 GCA_030254885.1 Vitis rotundifolia
ATCAATAAAAACTAAAATATATCTTATTCTTTCAAAGATCTAGTAGCCAAATTTCAGCTCATGCTTCAATTAATTCAATCAACATAACATAATTAAAAATATCATAAGCTCATGAAAGACTAATCAAAAGACAAGTTAGAAAAGAGAAAGAATGACACCAATTTTTAACGTGAAAAACCTCAAAAGAGATAAAAAAACAATGGGTCTTAAGCAATTAAATAATCCACTATGAAGAAAAATTAGCTAAGTACAAGGTTTTACCTAGCGCAAGTCTTTCATTCTCTCTTGAACCACTTGCCAAGAACCTTCAAGCCTCAGCTACCCCCTTTCTTCTTTAGGAAAACACTTGGAGTCCACTCCAAGCTTTGATCTTGACTTCTTCTTGAGTCCACACAAAAAATATCAAGTTTTACCCCAATAAGTTGAATATGAGAGCAATATGAGAGCAAGGATGAAGAACAAAATGAATTAACCTATTTGAACAAAGATTTGTCACTTAAAAACTGATTTTCAATTCAAACCCAAAAATTTTCTCACAAGACAAACACTCCTCAATATGGTAAGAGAAACTTGAAGCTAAAAAACCGAGGGTTTTCACCCTCACAACTACCCTCACCACATCTAGAGAGAGAGCTTAAGTATTAGGGCTTTGAAACCTATCCTACGGTTGAGAATGATTTGAAAAAATATGAAGGAATGCAGATATGATCAAAGTTGGATCGATGGTGCAGCATTCCGCCGCTTCGCCTAGCAGTTCGACGCTTGTATTGCTCTCCCACAACCCCGTTTTCACGATTTAGGCTGCTCCCATTTCGCTCGCCGCTACTACGGGAATCGTTTTTGCTTTCTTTTCCTCTGGCTACAAGAATAGAAATGACCTACGTACAACAAAGACTGTTACCTTTAAGTTTGATTAATCAAAAATCGATTCACATGACTTAAACGTTATGTTTGCACTCCTTAAACAACCACTCAAATTTTTAATAAAATAATAAGAGTTTAAAAACAAGATTGATTAGTGTTCGCCATCATTTAACATCTAAAAAGCACTTACCACTCCTTTAGCCATCTTCAAACATGAACAACTTGGAAAAGGTAAGTGTCCAAGGGAGGATTTTAGGAGTATGAGCTAAGAGATATAATGAGAATTTTGACCCGGAATTACTAATACACAAAATACACTTACAAAAGGAAATAGGATGCATTACCCTTCAATGATAATACCTCAGTGGTCTATTTGCAAGAAAGATCATTTTCATCATAGAGATCATGAATAAAGCTTTTGAATTCGACAACACAAACCCATTATATGATATGGAATGAAAAAGAAATCTGAGGGATAATTGTTTGGACCCATTTCGACCATGGGTGATGATAGTTGAGAGCAATATTAGACCAAAAGTTAAGGGCCACCCAAATTAGGAGGAGAGTCCACTCAGTCATGCGACATAAACGGTGGATGACTTATTTTGTACTTAAAAATATGTAAGAAAAAAGAATGATTGGATTAAGAGAAAATTCATCAAACCAAAATCATGATTCTTATAGCCCCTTTTTGAATAGGCATTTTATAACAATTGTAATATCCCAAATCCTATAGGGAAAAAAGTTCTTAGTGCAATATACGTATGGTCCATTTTTAACGATGTAGACATGTTTTAAAATTGTAAGGATCTTTTTGGCCTAAAGATTACAATATCTACACAGTTGAGAACAAGTTGTTACAAATGGTATCAAAGCTAATCTTTGATCTTGGTGTGAGAGTTTGTTTGGTCCCATAAAGAATGTGTCTATTTGACCCCTCAATTTTGTGGGAAATAACAAGGATTTTGTATCTTCATGGTGGCATGATTGCTTAAATATGTTTTAAAGTCTTGAGGGTCCATTGGATCGAGAGCAAACAACATCTATATGGTTGAGAGCAAGTCGTTACAAATGATAGCAGAGTCGATCCTTGACCCTAGTGTGGGAATTTGTTTGGCCCTACAAGTGGTGGTTGTTTGTTTGGCCCCACAATCATATGGAATACAATGAGGACATTATGTTTGAATGAGAATGATTAAAATATCTCACATCAAATAGGAGAAAAAGTTTTTGACGTAATATATATATGAGTTCCTTTTAACTATATAAACATGTTTTAAAGTTGTGAGGGTATTTTTGGCCGAAAGCGAATAATATCTAGCTGTGAGGGTATCTTTGGCCAAAAGCCAATATTATCTATATGGTTGTGAACAAGTCATTATGAATGTATTGGAATAGATCCATGAGCTTGGTGTGAGAGTTTGTTTGGTCCTATAAGGGAAGTTTACCTACTTGGTCCTGCAATCTTGTGAGACATAATAAGGATGTTACGTCTGCATAAGAGGTGATTATGATATCCCATATTGGATAGGGGAAAATGTTTTTAGCATAATATATGTACGGGTTTCTCTTAATTATGTAGATACATTTTAAAATTATGAGGGTCCATTGGCCTCAAAGGGGACAATATCTACACGATTAAAGTGGGTCATTGCAACAACCAATTCCATTTATGTTTATTATCATTCATCTTTTATCTTTCAATATTTTAGTTTTGTGCACTTTTTGTCCATTTTATATTGAACTTCTTAGTAAGTTATTATGCAATAAAGGAAAGGAAAGATTTGTGGAGCGATGTTGAATTGGTTAATGATCTGATTTGTAGTGAGTGAATGGTATACAAATGAACTTTTTATAGTAAGAAAGGAAATCTTTTCTTTTCGATGCCCTTTTTATGGTATCAAAGCGTAGGCTCTAATCTATAGTTTTTTTTTTCATGGCTCAGCCCACCAATTCTTCATAAAATTAAAAGAAGGTTATTTCTATTGTAGATTCCTTCTCAAATCCAAACACATTGCACCACTCTGATAATACAACAACTGTTCTTATATTACCTACTCTTAATGTAGACAATTATAATGCATGGTACAAATCAATGCTTATGGCCTTGAGGGTAAAGAACAAATTGGGTTTCATAGATGGAATGATTAATTTTAGTTCCAAATTCCACTTCCCCAACTTTTGAATAATAGGTTTGGGCAAATGACATGGTTACTTAATGGTTCATTTATTTGATGGTTTAAGAACTTGTAGCAAGTATTGTTTATCCAAATACAACCCAAACCATTTGGAAGAATCATATAGAACATTTTTCTCAACCAAGTAGCACAAAGATTTATGAGGCAAAAAAAAGGCAAATTTTAGATTGTAGATAAAAATGCTTTTTTGTGACTGCTTATTATACTTGTTTAAAGATTTTCATGAGATGAATTAGTACTACATATAAATATTCCAAATTATTCTTATGGAGCTACAAGGCAGTAACGGAGCTGTTGCAATAAGATTGTGCAATGTAATTTTTTCAAGGACTCAATGATGGGTATTTTGCCATTTGGAGTCTAATTTTGTTACAAGAGCAACTTTCAATTGCAAATAAAATATATTCATTGTTGTTATAAGAAGAAAGACAACGACTACTCGTCATCTCAACAATATCTAATCAAATGAAGGGTTTACACAAACCATGTCCAAAGACAAGCGTACAATAGCCAAAATATGAAATTGGGTTTTGATTTTTCAACTTAAAGCAAACCTAGACATGGGCAAACACCTAATCACAAAGGCAACCAAAAAAAAAAAAAATCCAAATGTTAATTCTTTTGAGGCTTCTAGTTCTTAGCCCCATGGTTTTGTGATGTCATCTAGCAATCGATGACATCTAGTTTGGGAATTGAGCAATCAAACCATACATCATCATCTACAATAACACAAGGACAATAGATCAAGTTCTTGCCATTGTATAATGAGGTAAAATGATCCCTTGACTTATTTTGAAGATATTTCTCTTAGTTCTTCCCTTAATGATACTTAGAGATAATGGAGCCACAAATTAATTGTATATGTTCTTCAACTTAACTATTTCAAACCTCATTACGAACACCTCTCTATCAATTATTGTTCAAATGATCAATGATTCTATTACACAAATAACATAGATTAGTTCCACTTCAATTAATTTTGTTCTTCAGCTTAATTAATGAACCATAAATTATTTCGTCCTATCAATGAATAAACATTAAGTTTTCTATTTTCTTTTTTGTAATAAATTTTTGAACATAAACTTGCTTAATTTTAAGGTCTTTTAGGATGGATATAATTAACATCATCAAAATAAATAAATAGGAATCGCAAAATAACGTATATAGACCAATGCATCTTATATTTGATTTCTTTCATAGTTAATTTCATAATAAAACCAAGTATAAGAAAACCACTTTCCTTAATATTATTTTTCTTTCTTCCATTTTTTTTAATAAGTATAACATATAAAGTTAAATAAATTATTTTCATATGGTTCTATAACTTATTTCATTTAATTTTTTTCTCTTTTATATAAAAATGTGATAATTTAAAAATATAAAAATTTTTGAATTATATTTTTTTCTTCATAAGAAAAATTTTCTTTTTAACATTGCTTTCTCTTTCTCTAGTACTTTCCTTAGCAAGAATACAACATTCCTTAGTAATTTAGGTAAGAATTTGAAATTTGAAAATTTGTAATATTTTTTTTTTCTGTATTATTTATTTTCTTCTTTGATTGAGGAATGCGTATAAATTTATGAATATAATTTGTTTTGCCAATTGGATGAGTTATAAGAAAAAAAAAAGTGATTGCTAGTGGAATAATTTATATTTCATTTTTAAAATTTGTTGAATTTATTTTAGATTAATTCATTATTCAAATTAAATAATTTTTATGTTATTGGTTTGATTTTTAAGTAATAATTTATAAGAAAATAGGTCTAAATTTTCGTGAGAATTAATAAGACATAAAATGACAAAACCAAAACCAAATGCAGTTATTTTGGTTTTTTCTAAATTACAATTTTTAAAATTTGTATTCAAATTGCACAAAATTAGTGTAATTAAACTTTTTTTTTTTTAAATAAGAGTTATCCAAATTTTAAAAAAATGAATTTAAAATTATTGTGTGTAAAAGATTGAATTTAAGTATTAAATTAAAATTAGAGGGTTGAAAAGAAAAAGGAGAAAAAATAACTTTTAAAAGTGACAAAGTTTGATATTTTTTTCTATTAAAATAAAATCCTCTTAAAAAAAAAAAGAGTAAAATAAACTACTTAAAACAAGTTTATCTTCTGACTTATGTAAAAATAAAATAAAATAATAAAGAGAGAGAGAGAGAGAGATTTATACTTTTGTGATGGGGTATAACCCTATAGTTATATTCCTTTTGGAGGGTATGGTTTCTTTCAAGTTCCAATCTGGATGCCCATCAATGAAAATGCAAAGTGACACAAACGGTATTAATCCAGAATTGGATTCTTTTCTTGACTTATGTTCAATCTTTTTCCTCTCTGTCTCCTCCACGATGCAAGAGCATCTTATAAATGCGTAGAATCTTACTTTATATAAAGAATAAAGACATCAGGAGGAACACTTAAAAAGCAATAAAATAAAAAAGAATACGGGAAGAAAGATATATTCAATGGGTGAATTTCATCTCCTTCAAAGAGAAAGGAATATCAACTATAAAACTCAGTAGCCCAAAGCTGCCATTGTTCCTCATTGCCAAGGAGTTGACTTACAGAGATCAGAAGAAAGGAAAGGAAACGCCATGAGCCGTAGCACCAACAGTTTGACGAGGATGCTGGGAAATCAGCAAACTCGACCAGATTATAGTGCCCGTCTTCCTTGGTATCTTTCCCATGAAGCCACTTCAGTAAGCCTCTCTTTTACCTATTAATTAGTATCCACAAATGAATATATTTGGAATTGCTAGCTATATATGTATACACCAAGCCTGTAAGGTTAATAATTGCTGATCATAGAAGGTGATTAGATTTTAAGCTTTGTTGGTTTGGTGTGATTTTTCCAGGATGCCAATTATTTAGTACATGATCCATGGAGCCCTTTAGAGGAGAGACTGCTCCTCAGCTTGGCAGGGTAAAGCCATGGAAGGCCTTTCTTTTTCTTCTTCTTCTTCTTCTTCTTCTCCTCTCTCTCTTTTTTCCCTTTTTTTTTTTTAATCCTCCAGCTGATTTGTCTGTCCACAAACATGGATTTCAGTTTTCCACGACAATCTCCGCCGCTTCAAATTCTAGTCTTGGATGATGAAATTGCAAGAGAGTTGAACCCCAGGGTCCGAGAACCGCCTACAGCCTTTGCTGGGCCATGGACAAGGCAGGCTTCTACGTATCAGGAGCAATCCAAATTGACTCAAGATGAGCAAAAGGTAGCCTTACAAAAGCTAAAGAAGGAAATCTACAATCCTATGCCGAAGATAATTTCCAGGAGATTGAGCTTGTTTTACCAAGACAATGACAGATACCATGTGAGTGAGAAGAGAGAGGAGCATGAAGACCTGAAGAGGTGTGCCATCTGCTTAGAAGATTTCGAGCCCAGAGAGCAGGTGCTGCTCACCCCATGCAACCATATGTTCCATGAGGATTGCATTGTTCCCTGGGTGAGGAACCATGGCCGGTGCCCAGTATGTCGGTTTGCAATATGCGACCGAATGAAACAGAGCACAGCACCCTCGAACACTAACATGCCTGTGATCTATTTCTAGGCCAGATTATTTCCTACATGGACCATGGATAAAGCTTTTCGGTCAGGCAATGCAAACCTCCTAATATGCATGATATCAGACGGGAAAGACATCCACAGAAATTATTGGCAGTAGTGCTATTGCCATTCATCGTGTTGTCCATCCTGAAAAAGCTTTCCTTCTTGCTTCAAGATCATCGTTTGCGCAAAGAACAAGGAAAAGCTGGGAAGGAAGATAGTTATAGCGTGGAAATTAAGGAGATTTGATAAAGCAGTCATCTAGCAATTAAATAAGAGAATAATATGGGCCTTAGCTGGTTACAGCTGAATGCCCAAAAAAGGATACCTGTAGCTGATCATATTTGTATATAACAATTAAGAAATTACAATCAGTAAAATAGTACCTTCATTTCAGTTATCATACTAATAACTTCATTGAAATTCTTGTCACTTGTCACCTAAATTATGTGCAACCTATTTTGGTTTATTCCGCCAACATAACAAGAAGTAGACAAAAGAATAAAAATAGAGGCACTAACCATTATAAAATAGTCATTGGTACACGTAGTAAACCTTACCAATATCATCTGGATCAAACCGGTCATTGAATTTAAAAAATTATTGGTTCACAATTCACTAATCGGATCAATATTTGAATAACAGTCAAATTGATGATGTAATAAATATATAATTTATATATTATTAAAATTTAAAATAATTATTAAAATTTTAATATATATATATATATATATATATATATATTAAAAGTAAATAATATTTTTATTGTTGATATTATCAAATTAAATCAATATATTAATATTTTAAATTTTATAAAATGAAATATGTACAATATTTAACTATAAATATATTGAAAATGAAAGAAAACTTAATTATGCAAATTTATATATTCTAATTTTATATATTTTTTAAAATATTATATTATTTAACTTATAATATTTAAATACAAAAACATTACAAATTTTTTTTGTAAAGAATATATTTTGAAATTTGTTTTCATTATTGAATGATTGAATGTAAGCAGCTGAGTAGCAAACACTTCATGTTTTAAATTTGAGGTCCAAGGTTCAAAACCTATGATGTGTCTTTTCAATAATTTTTCTTAGACTAAGCATCCCACATCGATTGTAAGTGAGAAACAAGAGAAAGAGACCTTGGGCTTGTGGTGGCGTGTGGGCTTAAAGTGGAATACATCCAATGTTTCATTGGGCTGGGTCCAACTCATAGCCAACGGAATTATTTGGGAGGGAAGATCCATTTTAAGAGCCACAAACCTCTGAGCAATAAAAAAATATTCACTATAAAAGATAATAACGAATTAGAAGGATTTAGTTAGCTCAAATCCACTAATCATTCCCGAACCTCTTGATTACCACATTTTCACTTCAGCTATCCATTTTCTTCTTTCAAAACATATTTGTTATATCAAGCTCGACCTTGATCTCTTTTTAATTCATACAGGAAGAAAATAAGTTTTACCTCGACCCAATAACCATAAGGGGAGAATAGATGGAAAAACTAAATGACTCCTGCTTTTAAAAAAAAAACTATTCAAAAATTGTTTTGAACTTCAAAACAGATTAGATTTTCTTGGAAAACAAATACACTCGTACTTCAAATGAGAGAGTATTTTTCCCTAGCCCTAGAATGAAGATTTTGGATTTAAATAGGGAGGAAAACCCTTTATACAATGCCTGAAAATTGTTTTAGCTGAAGATGGATCAATCCTATGTAAAATCTATATCAATCTTGAAATTAAAAAAATACTTAGCAAAAAAAAAAAAAAAAACAGCTACCTAAAATCTTCCAAAACTTCTGTAAAAGATTTCCATTAATTTAGGAAACTGATGCGCTTCCATTCATCTACTAGTACTTCAACTACGTATCTTTGCCTCTAAAAGTTTCCAACATCTTGAAGTTTTCTAGAGGATTTGGAAGACCCAAGTTGGGATTACAATTTGGAATATGCAAACGCTGCCAACAAAATGTATATGAAGAGACGATAAAAAGAGGACTGTCTCCTATAAACAGGCATTGATATGTACATAAACACTGAAAAATAACTAACTGAACTTGAACTTAAATTTGAAGCTGTGTTGCCCTTGAATGTATGACCTACTCCACCATCTCAACAGAGAAACATGTTCTGCAACAACCCTGCCAGTGCTGCAACGGCCACCTTTTTTCTTCTGTAATTCTCTTTTCATAGCCATGAACTGCAGAAAGGCTAAACAGTACAAGGCATGAACTGCAATTTTCCTCATAGCCATGAACCTGCGAGAGTGGATTTATTGTTGAGGACAGTACAAGGCATGTTTCAATAAATAATTTGACTTTGTTCTATTTGATTTTTCACTGCATTATTATCATTGTTCTTGCTTAGTTCAAGTTGTCTATGGCTTGGACATATGATAATACCAACTTTTAGCCTGAAAAACTGGTAAAGCATGAATCTGTTGGGATCGTAAGGGTATGGAAACTAATGATTAGCCCAAAAAACACAAACAAAGAACAGAATAAATAAGAAAAAAAAAAAAAACTTATCGGCTGAGGCGTGACAAGCACTGTCCTTGAAATAGATCCACCCTCCTCGAAGACGAACTCGGTGCACTAGGGAACCAGTGGTCTACCTCCAGGATTCAACAGCCAAATCTCGCTTTGGGTGCACTCTATAAGCGAGATGTGTACAGCTCGGGTTTTGAATAAATTCCTCCAAGATGTATGAAAATACCCTGAAAAACTCTCTGGAAAATTCTCTCTAAAAATTAGGGATGTTTTATGAGAGATGGGTGACCTACTTTTATAGGCCACTAATACAGTCCCAAAAGAAATCTACTTCTTTAGGAGATGACACAAAGTGTAAGGTGATTTTGAATGAAACTCTATTATCATAATCCCAATAAGACTTTTCCCTAAAATATAACACTAATAGAATAAAATAAAAATATAATAAAATAAATTAAAAAATAATAATCCCCAAAAATAAAATATTAATTATTTACACTTTTCCTACAATCCCCCACAAAGTGTAATTAATAATTTTTTTTTTTTTTTTTTTTTTTTTTTTTTGAGGAAAAAGAATCCAATGCATCAGTACTGGTGCCCAAAGGCTATGAACCAGTCTTAGGACAAATAAGTATTGAATCACGAAACATGGTGAAAATAAATTTCTATGAACCAGTGTTTCTTGATGTAACTCAAGAGACTTTTATCCACATTGGTTTCTCAACTACACTACGAGCTGTACAAAACGGGTTGGCACAAATAGGCCATGCGCCCTACCTGGATATTCATGAGAGCTCTAGAGAACCTGCCTAAGTTCTCATAGGAAGCGGCCCCACCTCCACTCTCATATAGGTGAATCCATCAAGTATGTTCTGCATTTAAACATACCATTCATAAGGAATATGGAATTCATTAGGAGTAAACACTCAACCTTAGTCAATGCAGAATACGCTCTATCTACACCATAGGGATGGACTCTCATACAATTAGAGTTGATAGAGCATCTCAAGTCAACAAGTGATTTGTTATTACCCATGAACCTACTTCATGGAATTTCCATTCTAATAGGTTGGGTTACCACCACTTTTGACTTCTGTAGTAGGCATAAGCCCCATCCCCCTCGATGTTTCTTCCACTAGTTTCTTATTTAGTGGTTTGGTCAAAGGATCGGCCAAATTCAACTCTGACCTAACAAATTCTAGGGATATAACCCCTGTTTCAAGCAATTGCCGCACAATATTGTGCCTTAGGCGTATATGTCTGTTCTTCCCATTAAATATTTTACTCTTAGCCTTAGCAATTGCAGCTTGGCTATCACAACGCATAGACACAGACAGGGCTGGTCTCGTCCATAAAGGGATATCTGCTAAGAGGTTTCTAAGCCACTCAGCCTCAGAACTTGCCTTCTCTAAGGCAATAAACTCAGCCTCCATAGTAGACCGAGTAATGCAAGTTTGCTTGGCAGACCTCCAAGAAACTGCACTCCCACCAAGTATGAAAACATATCCACTAGTGGATTTCATCTCATCTGAATCCGAGATCCAGTTTGCATCACTAAATCCTTCAAGGACACTTGGAAATCCACTGAAGCACAAACCATAGTTAATGGTGCCTCTCAAGTACTTAAGGACTCTACGAATAGCAGTCCAATGGTCCTGATTAGGACTTTGGGTGTACCGACTCAATCTACCTACTGCATAAGCAATGTCAGGTCTGGTACAGTTCATTAAATACATTAGGCTCCTTAAGATTTGAGCATACTCTATTTGGGCAACACTAAGTTCTCTAATTTTCTTCAGCTGTAAGCTGGGATCGTAAGGAGTTGACACTGGTTTACAATCAAAGTGTTCAAACTTCCTTAGGATTTTCTGAACATAGTGCTCTTGAGAAAGTTTAAGCCCATTAGGTGTTCTAGTTATTTTAATTCCTAGAATCACCTCTGCCTCTCCTAGGTCTTTCATATCAAACTTAGAGCCTAGGAATTTCTTGGTCTCACACACAACCTCTAGGTTAGTTCCAAAGATCAACATGTCATCAACATAAAGGCAGATGACCACACATGTGTTATCCTCATACTTGCTGTAGATACACTTATCAGCATCATTAATGGAATATCCATTAGTTACTAACACATGATCAAACTTGTTGTGCCACTGTTTGGGAGCTTGTTTTAACCCATATAGTGATTTAACCAATTTACACACTTTTTTCTCCTTCCCTGGAACTACACAACCCTCAGGTTGATCCATATAAATTTCCTCTTCCAAATCCCCATTCAAGAATGCAGTCTTGACATCCATTTGGTGTACCACCAAATTATGAATGGAAGTTAGAGCAATCAATACTCTAATTGATGCTATTCTAGTCACAGGGGCAAAGGTGTCAAAGTAATCTACAAGGTTGTTTTCTGACTTAGTAACAAGAAACCTATATGCCACACTATTCTCAGCATAACCAATGAACATTGCATCAAAGGTTTTAGGACCTAGTTTTCGTTTTTTAGGTTCAGGAAGAAGAACTTTAGCTAAACACCCCCACACTTTAAGGTATGCTATATTAGGTGCATAACCCTTCCACAACTCATAAGGAGTTTTACTAGTTTTCTTGTAAGGTATCCTATTTTGAATATGACATGCGGATAGGATAGCTTCCCCCCACAAGTTCAAGGGTGCTCCTGAACTTACCAACATTGCATTCATCATATCTTTTAAGGTCCTATTTTTCCTTTCTGCTACTCCATTAGACTTAGGGGAATAAGGAGGAGTAGTTTCGTGAATGATCCCATGATCTTCACAAAAAGAATTAAAGGGGTTGGACTCATACTCTCCTCCCCTATCAGTTCTAAGCCTTTTGATTTTCTTACTTAGTTGATTTTCCACTTCAATTTTGTACTTGATGAAAGCATCTTTTGCTTCATCTTTGTTTCTCAAAATATATACCCTTGTATACCTTGAGTAGTCATCTATGAAGGTTATGTAGAATCGTTTACCACCTCTAGTCATTGTATTTTTTAGGTCTCCTAAGTCACTATGTATTAAACTTAGTAGGTTTGATTCTATTTCAACTGATTTGCAAGATTTCTTTGTGGTTTTAGATTCTACACAAGATTCACATTTTTCATGGTTTTCTAAGGATAATTTAGGGATTAAACTCAGTTCAACCATTCTCTTCATATATGAAAAATTCACATGTCCTAGTCTACCATGCCAAATATCACAAGAATCAACTATGTAAGCAGAAGAAGAAGATGCATTATTATTAATAATATCATAAACATTCAACAAAAATAAACCCTGATTACAATAGCCCTTTCCCACAAATGCATCATTCTTGGTTAAAACTATTTTATCGGAGTCAAACAAGATCCTCACTCCTGCTTTTCCAAGTAGAGATACTGACACTAAGTTCCAACGAATATCTGGCACATGAAGAACATCACAGAGGGCAAGCACTTTTCCAGAGGTTAGCTTGAGAAGAACTTTCCCTTTGCCAATCACTGGAGTAGATCTAGAATCACCCATGAACACTTGTTCCTCTCCTTCCTTTACAGTAGTATAGGAAGTGAATGCACTTCTGTTACCACAGATGTGCCTGGTAGCCCCAGAGTCTACCACCCAATCCATCATATTGGTGACCATGCTCACCTCAGAGGAGATTACTGCTGTGATCACCTCTGTCTCTGCCAGATTTGCCTTTGAATTGGTCTTCTCAGTTCTCTTCCTGTGGCGACATTGAGCTGCATGGTGTCCAGATTTGCCACAGACAAAGCAATTACCTCGTTTTTTAATAGTTGAGTTCTGGACCTTGTTTGATGCATTGGGCTTAGTCCTAGAGTTTTGTTTCCTGGACCTATTGTTTTTGGGTTTAGGTTTTTCTTCTACTACATTAGCCTTAGAAGACAATTCCTTAGCTTTCTCAATATTGTCCCTATTTCGGTTTTGTTCCTCAATCCTAATATGGATTATTACATCCTCTAGGGACATCTGTTTCCTTTTATGTTTCATGTTATTTTTATAGTCTTTCCAAGACTCTGGAAGAGTCTCTACTAAATAACCAGCCACAAAAGGTTCGGGTAATTTAATGTCTTCAATAGCTAAGTCATTAATCAACAAGTGGTAGTCATGGATTTGAGATGATACATCTATATCTTCAGTCATTTGGAAATTTCTAAAATTCCCTATGGCATATTTCTGAGTTCCTGCATCTTCCAAAATATATTTTTTATTCATTGCATCCCAAATTTCTTTTGCAACTTTAAATTGACAATAAATATCAAAAAGTTCATTAGAAAGGGTACTCAGAATAGCATGTCTAACTTGTTTATTTCCAGTTTCCCAGGTTGGTAACAAATGAGAATCATCTTCTGGTTTTGGGTCAGTCAAAATGTGTCCCATGTTCACCACATCAATTGCAGAGAAAACCCTTTCCTGCCATCTCTTAAAGAATGTCCCATTGAAGGGATCAATTTTAGAGGTGTCAGGACGGGTGTGAACTAGGGAAGCTTCCATTTGGATTATATTTCAAGATTGTTGGGATCGTAAGGGTATGGAAACTAATGACTAGCCCAAAAAACACAAACAAAGAACAGAATAAATAAGAAAAAAAAAAAAAAACTTATCGGCTGAGGCGTGACAAGCACTGTCCTTGAAATAGATCCACCCTCCTCGAAGACGAACTCGGTGCACTAGGGAACCAGTGGTCTACCTCCAGGATTCAACAGCCAAATCTCGCTTTGGGTGCACTCTATAAGCGAGATGTGTACAGCTCGGGTTTTGAATAAATTCCTCCAAGATGTATGAAAATACCCTGAAAAACTCTCTGGAAAATTCTCTCTAAAAATTAGGGATGTTTTATGAGAGATGGGTGACCTACTTTTATAGGCCACTAATACAGTCCCAAAAGAAATCTACTTCTTTATGAGATGACACAAAGTGTAAGGTGATTTTGAATGAAACTCTATTATCACAATCCCAATAAGACTTTTCCCTAAAATATAACACTAATAGAATAAAATAAAAATATAATAAAATAAATTAAAAAATAATAATCCCCAAAAATAAAATATTAATTATTTACACTTTTCCTACAAAATCAAGTTAAAGAGAAAAACATGGAGACCTGAAATGATTCCAATGTTCTTCCTGCAAAGTAGTCTCTCAAATGATAGTCCATAAATTTTGTAGTTGAAGGAAGCATCGACTCTCTGGGTGTTTGGATTTTTCTTTTCTTTTTCAAATTGAAACAAGTCAAGATGCCTAATTTTTTACCAGGCTAAAAGTTCTCTATCCAGTAGACTCCTATGAAAACTGTTCATGCATGGGATGGCAATTTCCTTGATTCTTACCTCCAAAAATTTTCTGGAAAATGCATGATCAAGACCAATTTTTCCTACCCTTACATATTTTCATAGTGGTATTTGATGTACTGCATATTAAATAATATTTTTTTTAAAAAAAAGGAAGGAAAGAAAGAAAGCAAGAAAAAGAAAAAAGAAAGTTCCTTCTTATCATACAGTTTATTCACCTTTTCTTATGGCATTAGCAGTTTTCTGATTTTATGGTGATTGAGAGCTAGACATCTACGGCTATTTCAAATCTATCGTCATGCTCCTTATGGAGGTTAAGAGGAAAAGACACACAAGTAGTTTGGAAGAATTGGGTTCCTTTCTTGACTTCTGTTGAAGCTTTTCCTCCTATCCCCATCAATACGGCTATCAAGCAAAGGTGTCTTTTGATTGGGGAGACAGCTTACTTCGTATTCAAAACTGGGAAAACATGAACGAAACCTCAAATCCAACAGAAAAATGAACATCATGAAGAAAGATATATTCAAAGAGTGAGTGCCACCACCTCCAAACGGAAAGGAACTTAGGCCATAAAACCAAATAGCCACCATTGTTGTTTGCTGCCAAGATATTGATCTCTAGAGATCAATAATTAGTAGCCATCATGAGCTACGGGCACTGGTCACTCGGAAATTGGCAGACCGGACCTTTACCATGGAGGAATTGGCAAACTGGAGTGACCAATTATGCCAGGAATCGGCAGCCTGGAGCCACCAGTAGAGCTAGGAATTGGCAGGTTCGAGCAGAACCAATGTGGAATTGGCAGACAGGGATGGCACCACCAGGGAATTGGCAGACTAGAGTAGCACCACGGGCAAACTGGCATACTGGACCGGCACCATCCTGGAACCGGCAGACTCAAGTGGCCAGGGGTGTTGGGAACTGGCAGAGTGGAATGGCAACAATGGGTAATTGGCGGACTGGAGTCACTGATGGTATCGGAAATTGGCAGACTGGGCTGGCACCACGAGGCAATTGGCATATTGGAACAAACTATAGCCCCTGGGATTGGCAGACTGGACTGACAGCAGAGGGCAATTGGCATACTGGACCAAACTATAGTGCATGGAATTGGCAGACTGGACTGGACTATGGCGCATTCTTTCCCTGGTACCTTGCCTTCCCAGCAGTTTGGGTGAGCAGTAGTTTTTGCCCATCTAGTATGAATAAATGAAAATTTTTGTGCTTCCATTTCCATGTTTGGCTAAGAATTATAAAGCACTGTTATACCATCACAAATCATCATATCTGCAAGGTGGAATTCGGTGATAAAAGATCATTAGATTTTAATGTTGGTTGTTTTGGTGTGTTTTCCAGGATGCCAGTGGAGCTGCACAGGATCCATGGAGGCCATTAGAAGAGAGCATGCCCCTCATCTTAACAGGGTAATTCCAGATTCTCCATTGTTTATCAAAATCCTAAGATGATCCAACTCTAGTCAGGCATGCAGGAGGTAAACATAGAGTTGTTTTAGATGCTTGAATGACTGGTTCTGCATGAGCTAAAAATTATAGTAGTAGATTTGGTGATCAACCATGAACAGCATCAACATAGAAAATAACCATTAAAAAATGAAGCAATAAAAAATTTTAAAATATTAAAACTGGACCTTATAAGTTAATAATGATTCTAGTTTTTCTGATATTTAGTGTTATATTCGTATAGCTAATGCTAATCCCTAAAATATTTTCTTTTTTCATTTTTCCTTTTTAACTTTTATGGTCTCATACATTACTCATCATATCAGAAAGCTTTTTCCATCTCTTGCTCATTTGCTACCATCAAATATGGAGCAATTCTCAGTTTCCCACCAGTCCAAAGTGCAGTTTACAGGCTACCCTGGAATTTCCAGACCAATGGCATATGCAGATGCCTGCACATGAAGAGCAGCCCAGATTGACTCGAGCAGAATGGAGGGCAGCCTTGGAGAAGCTAAAGAAAGAAATCTACAAGCCTCTGCTGAAGAGGAACGGTGACAATGTTGGGGAGGATGTTCATGAGAAGGAAAAGGAGAAAGACCAAGATACTGAGACGTGTGTCATTTGCTTAGAAGATTTCAAGCCTGAGGAGGAAGTGATGCTCACACCGTGCAACCATATGTTCCATGAGGATTGCATCGTTCCATGGGTGAAGAGTCATGGTCAGTGCCCCATCTGCCGTTTGCAATTCGTGAGGTTGCCCATGAACAGCAATCAACCACAGTGATCTACTCCTAGAAGACCTTATTTCAATCGAGTCATCCTATCATGAAAATATCATCAGCAGTGTTAGCACTGTTCAGGCTCACCTTAAATTTGTGACGTTTCCTTTAGTTTTCAAGATGAAGGTGTCTTCTCCTTGCTCAGGATCATTACTTGAGTTAAGATATGAAGGAAAACTTGGGACAAAGCATAGGAAGGGGAGCATAAGCCAAGCTCTATTTGACTGTGAAGATACATAATATTTGAATAGAGAAGGTAAGGCTCTAGATAAAGATGAATGACCAAAAAGGATTTGCATAGCTGCCCTTGAGCAGTTGGCTTATGAAAGGAATGTTTACATGACAATCGCTATGTACATTACCATACTGATAGCAATGATATAATTCCTGTTATATTGTTAATAGCTCTATTAAACAGTACAAAAACATAATCATCCCATTTCCTTCCTTTCTTTTGGTTCTAAATTTTGTTTCTCCAAGTCTATGACCTATTTCAGAAACAACCTGATAGTGCAGTTCCACCAAGCATCTGAAGTGAAAACCAAAAACAGGGTTTGTAAGGAGTTTCATTTCATAGTGATCTAGTATACCACAAGTGACTAATCTATCTGAGTCACGTAGTCTACCACAGCTTCCTGAAAAATAATGCTAAATATGCAATATTGGCAAGTGCTTTCCTTTGTAAACAGGCTCCATTCCTTAAATCAGACATGTCAACTAATTTTAGGCCTACAAGCTCATTAAATCACATAAACCAGAAACCAATAGATCGATGTACTTAAAGTCAAAATCATACAGCCAAGCACCCCAAGCAACTTCAACCACAGCAAACCATGAACAAATGAACAGGAGTTAACCCGCTTACAGTTAGACGCTTCTATTCTAGCAATGCTTTCTACAAATGGAAGCCATTGGTTTCCAAAACTGCATTTAAATAACGACACCAAGTGTGATTCAGTTCAGTTCATGCAGAGCAATATCTTGGCATACCTGTAAATGCAGTTTTACAAGCAAATTGCCCATCATATCAAGTCATAGGTTACAACTTTGAAGCAAAAACCATTTGCTTGAATGCTCCTGAAGATGAAAGGAGCAAACTACTTAAGTGACAAATGTTAGCCTTCCCGAACATGTTGATATGGCATATTCTATGTTTGTATTTTTCTTAATCTCGACATACCACAGGAATATGCAAGCATTATCAATAACAATGAAACTGGGGCAACAAGGATAATAACTTTTATATGCTTTATTTTCAAACCAAGATGAATGTGCTGCATCCAATAGACTTCTCTACAACATTCTGCAGCAATATGCAGCAAAATTTGGCTAAGGATGACAAATTCCTTGACTCTAACCTCCAAAAATGTTTCTAGAAAAAGGGTGTCCAAGCCAAATATTCACCCATGGACAAGAAAAGCAAAAAAGAAAAAAAAAATATTATTCTATAATTTCATTTTCATTTCCATTTGGCATCAACAGTCTTCTGAATTTATATTGATTCACAAGATACATTATCCTTCTGACTCCACTGCCATATTGTGGAGGTTAAGATGCGAAGAGACAAGCAGGTTGGAAGAATCAGGTTCCTTTCTTCACTTCTGTTGAAACTTTTCTTCCCTTTGCAATCCAGATCACCACCAAGAAAAGTTGTCTTTTTATTGGGGATAGGGCCATACTTTGTATAAAGATTGGAAAACATCAACAAAACTTCAAAGGGAAAAAGGTTGAACATGATGAAGAGAGATATATTCATAGGATGAATGCCACCACCTCCATACAGAAAGGAACTTGAGCTATAAAACAAATAACTCAGAGCCACCATTGTTCTTCACTGCCAGGCATCCCACCAGGGAATTGGCAGACTGGAATGTTACCTCCAACAAATCTGCAGATTGAATTTATTGGTAGGCAGATTGAAACTGAACCACAGAGAAATTAGCAGAATCAAATTTAACAGTGTCACCGCCTTCACCGCAAAAATATCAGCATGTAATCTGCAACCATGGATACCATCAAGAAATCAGTGGACTGGAGCATTACTACTGAGAAATCCGCAGTCTGGATTGTTACTTACCAAGAATCAGCAGACTAGATAGACTAGACAAAGGAGCCTAACTTCTTTCCCTCCCAGCAGCTTTGGTAAGCTGTAGTTTTTTGCCCAACCAGTACACAAAATTCCTGATTCCATGTTTAGCAAATACACAAAGCAATGATACACTGCCATTTACCATTACGCTTACAATGTGGACATTTAATTTTCTGATAAAATATTATTGGATTTCAACATTAGTTGTTTTGGTATATTTTATGTAGGATGCTGGTGAAGATGCAAAGGATCCTTGGAGGACATTAGAGAGACTGTGCCTCATCTTAACGTGATTTTCAGTCATTCCCAAAGTCCTAAGGTAGTTGATTTTCAGTCAGGCATGCCCAAGATAAACATAGAATTCTTTTAAATGATTTCAAAAAGGATTAAAATGATTTTAACTGTGTTTGCTGCAAACCACTAGTTCAGTTTTCAGCCAATACATTCTTTACAACCCTGTTTATCACCACATCTACATCAGTACTAGGTCATCAGCTAGGTGATCAAAGGTAAACAGCATCATTGTCCTTAAAAATTGGATGGTTTTGACCCCTGCCTTTATATTAATCAGACTGAATATGGTCTTCATGACAATTAGTTTCATTTGAAAATACTCAATGGAAAAATACTGAAGAAACAGAATAGAATTTCAAGAAAGAATACTCTTTCAATTTTCACCACATTTATACATATGGATTGCTCCACATCTTCACAATTGGTCTTCACTTCCAGCCAGAAACAATCCTTAGAAAGCATTAAAAAAATGACCCTCATAAGTTAATATTGATTGGAGTTTACCTGATATCTTAACTATACAAGGTACTATATTCCTATAGCTAACACTAATCTTTAAAATACTTCCATGGCCTTTGTAGATTTCTTTTGTTACATTACAAAGGAAAGCTTTTTCCATTTCTTGCTGATTTGCTACCATCAAATATGGAGCGATTCTCTGTTTTCCACCCTATCTCATCACCAGTTCAAAGTCTTGAGTCTTGGAAAATGACATGGCAAGACAGGTGATCCTGGAACCCCACCATACTTCATGAACCAAGGGAACATGCAGACCCCTGCAGATGAAGAGCAGTCCAGATTGATTTGGGATGAGCAGAAAGCGACCTTACATAATCTAAAGAAAGAGATATACAATCCTGTACCGAGGAGGATAACAAAGAGATTCAACATTTATTACAAAAACAGCGACAAAGTAAAAGGAGAAAAATGAAATGTGGATTTATACTAAGTCAAACATTCTTTTGAGTAATGATTGAGAGATTAAAAATACTTGATTTAATGTGTTTTGAGAGCTTGGGATATGAACAAGATTTTCTTAGTAATGTGTTGTGTTTGTTAGATGACGACTTCACATATGCACTTGTATCTTTCATTGTCTCATCATGTTGCACACTCCATGTTCTGTATGGAGGATTCGACATTCGATTGAGAAAACAGAGTTCATCTTATGGCATCCAATATAGACGAGTAAGAGACATTAGATTCTAGATCAATTTTGGACTTGATCTATATCCAACATCCACATTTGGATAGGGTAAACTGTTTAAATTGAATTCAAAATTTATATTTGAATTAATATGTTAATACCCATCTTCATAAGTGGTTTGAATTGAATAAAAACATGCCATATTTTGAATTCATATGGTTGGACAGAGAGATATCACTCCATTTGAATTCAAGAAAACCTCATCTTATACTCTATAAATAGAGTATTCATTGCTAAGAATTATCATCCATCCAAAGTGAGTGAGTAATTGAACTCAAGCTGATAGAGGACTCTCATAGCTCTCTGTCTGTCTCTGTTTCTTGGAAGCTCATAACAGGAAGCACAATTGATATTAATCCCACTTAGCTATCAGTCCCACTTTAGCTAAAAGGTATTCATATGAAAACTGTTCATATTGTTATATGTATGATGTTTTTTATCACATACATATTATCAAAAAATTAAGGAAAAAGCAGTATATATCACAACTTGTACATGCCCTCATTACAAGAACAGTAATGATGAATCAGGTATTACCCAATATATCAACTTTTTTAAGCTTACAAGATCCTTAAATAACATACCAGAAACCAACTAGATACAACTTCTTAAACTCAATATCATACAACCAACCACCACAAGTAACTTCTACCAAGCAAACTATGAACAATTGAATATGAAGAGTCTTGCAATTAGATGATCTTATTCTAGCAATGCCTTCTCAAATTGGAAGCTATTGGTGATCCAAAGCTGTGATTCACTAAAAATCAACAATGGCAGGCGTAGTCAGGTTATGCAGAGCAAGATAACGAGATTTATACAGGCTATGTCAGGTTCTTGGATCACTCGAGGAAAAATGTAAGGGAAAGAAAAAGTGAAAGAAAATAAAAAATAAAGATAAAGTTAATAAATTATTTTTATATGCTACTTCAAACTCATTTGACTTATTCTAACTCTTTGATATAAAGATAAAATAATTTGAAAATGCTTAAGTTTTTAACTAATTCTAACTATATTCAATTTTTTTTTTGGTATTTTCCATAATACAACCAAACACGAGAAAAACACTTTCCTTGGTAATTTTTTTATTTCCTTAGTACTTTCTGGGAACCAAACATAACCATAAGGTTTACAATTTTCCCAAACAGAATGCTTTGTAGTTCTCAAGTCTATCATTAATAAACAACTCTTATGCATATATAAACAAAGCTGACCACTGTATCAGATTATACAATGGAATAATTGAAACAGAAACCATTTGCCAGACAGCCACTCATGGTAAAGAGGAGCAAACAACTTAAAAGTAAACAAGCACTATACTTGTCTAACAAGCAGACACTTGTATTGCTTACTTTGTATAGTTTTTTTTTTTTTTTCCCCTTTTTTTTTTCTTATCTCAGCATATCAGAGAAGGAAGATGAGAGCATGGCCAACAAAAAGGAAAAAAAAAAAAGACAGATAATAGTGGAGGCAGTTACCCCCATAGAATGGGCACAGATATGGACATTGACACTGCAACATCACTAGTGAAACTTGAGCCCAGATTTGCTGATGAGTTACTGCTGAATGTATATCCTACTCCCCACAACCCATAAGGCAAGGCAACTGCCCCATACTTCTGGCAAACTCTAGCAAGTGATGCTGCCTTCCTCCTTGTCCTCTTCGTGCCTGTGTACAGCAGAATTTGGAGCAAGCTGGAAAATGCAGGCACCTTAGCAACTTTCTGGATTATAGATGGTCCACCATTTCGACACAACTCAAGCATTGCTGACACAGCATTCTCCTTCCCCCTTGAGGTCCCACGCCTCATCATTTTGATCAATCTTGGCACTGCCCTTTCCTCCTTGTTGACTGCTTGGGCTCCTATTGGCTGTCTGACCAGCATGCCTAACACACCCGATGCCTCCTCTGCTACCCCTTCTGTCTCCAATGCATCCACCAGAGCCGTAATAGCCCCTGCCTCTATCATTCTGCTGCAATTATCCATATGGGTGGACAAATTAAAGAGTGCAGTTACAGCATCCTTCTTCCCTCTCTGAGTTCCCTCCTTCAGTAACCCTGCCAGTGCTGAGATAGCCCCGTTTTCATCTGTAATTCTCTTCTTATAGTCATGAACTGCAGAGAGGCTAAACAGTGTTGCCGCAGCGTTTTCCCTTGACTCTTCTGTATGCCCAAATCTAAGTACTTCAACAATCAAAGACAAACACCCTGGTTCCTCCACAATAAGGCTCTTATTATCTTCATAAAGGGATAAATTCAGTATTGCTGTCACAGCATTCTCTTGTGCAGCTGGATTAGGAGATGAAAGTAGCCTTTGAAGGAGTGGGATTGCCCCTGCTCGTGCAATACAAACACGGCTCTCTCTTCTAGTTTTTGCTAGCAACCGCAGCTCGCGTGCAGCAATGATCTTTGCACCATCTGACCCACAAGATAGCTGCTCCACTAGAATCTTAGCAGTGGCTCTATTAGCTTCGATCACAGCCCTGGTAGGCAAAGCCACTGAAATAGTCCCCATGCTTTTATCTCCAGTTTCTATTGGGTCAAAGGATATTCCATGAGCGATACACCACTCAGAAATTAAGCTTCGAAGAGCTATATTTGGGACAAGGCGGGTGTGGGCTAGCGTCTGCCCAGTTTGCGGGCAGCTATAGTTACCTTCTTCCATCCACTGAGTTATTGAATATCGATCATAGGTGTGCCCAGTGGATACAATCACAGGGTCTTGCATCAAATCCAATGAAATTGGGCAACAAAAGTCCTTAGGAACTGTTCCTAATGTCTCCGTGGTCTCTTGAGAAACCACACCCTTCCTTTCTTTCTTACAATTTTCCAAACACATTGTGTCATTATCTCCACCAAACCCAAAAATCAAGAATCTACAATATCGGGTGAGCGCAACAGCACCCTTAATCACTGATGAAGTGGGTTCAACATCATTCTCGTGATTATAAATCAACTCCTCAAGAAACTCAATCTCACTTTTACAACTCTTCTCATCCCGAATCCCCAATCCTTCCACAAAAAACATTTGAAGCTCTGCTTTATCTGGTATCCCTCCTACCTCAAATTCATGGAGAAAATTATACAACTGAACCCTCATTGCCTCATCATGCTGATCAATGAACAATTTCTCTCTTTTCAATTGCTTCTTCAAAAGCTCCATTAATTCCTTAACATCCTGACACAACTCTATTTCTTCAAAAGGAAATACATCTAAAAACGTCAAAATATCCTTGTTCAGGTCAAGAAAATGAGTGGAAATTGTTGAATTCTGAAGTAAAAGCCATAACCTGCTCGATTGCGAGCAATAATCCAATAACATCTTTGTTCGAGACAACATAACATACATCTCCTTAAAGCATAGAATTGCAGTGAAGAAAAAACAGCCAGACCCCAAATCTTTGAAATGCTCAAAGAGCGAAACAAAGATATCAATCTTCCGGATTAAGGATTGGAAATTTTTCCGGTGACAAGGAACAAATGTATCGGAGAAAGACAAAACAAGTTCTTTGGAGCAGATTATTAGTGTCTGGAGAATAGTGGACTCATTGACTTGACTGGGAGCCAAGAAAGCTTCCAAAGAAGGTGATATTCTCCTCCTCAGGGATGAGAACATGGTGGGTGTAGCCATATATTGATATTGAAATGAAACCAATGAGTTTTAAAGGGCACCACCCATGGTTTCGTAAACTACTTGTGGGTCGTCTTCTTCTTCTCCCCTCTGAGTCAAGTTTTCTCCTCAAATCACCACTTTTTTGCTTAAACTACTCATGGGTCTTCTTTTTCTTCTTCTTTGTATGTGATCACAATTCAAGTTTTCTCTATAATTTCCCAATTCAGCAATTTACAAATGATATTATGTAACAAAGAAAGTTAAGCATTGTACAAATTAAAGAAAGAGACAGAGATTATGCTACAAGTTTACAAGGTTCAGAAACAGTGAATTCATGGTATAAACTCGAGAAAGAACCAGAGAGAGTTTATGGAGATGTCTTACTGTAGGAGTGTTGTCGCAGTATTTGTTGGGTTCTGCGGTGGTGTGGAGTGTGGTGGTGGTTGATCTTGAGAGAGTCTTAAAGATATGGACATGGAAGTTCACTTGAGAAAGAAATGTATTTTGGCTTTGGAGTTGGTGGACTGTCCCTGTGACATTTTCTGTTTTTTTTTTATGTGGATTTTGTGGAAAACATATGTTTCATGTTATCATAAGGCAAATAGTCTCTCCCATTTGCTCTTTTGTCTAGTGGAAGACTCCCATCTCCAAGTCTTTTCACCTTTGATCCCCATTTTAATATATACAGCATGAAATCCTTACAATTATTTGAATTTTAATCATTAAAAATATATAATAAAATTTATATAGTTGAATAAATGTAAACAAAAATTGAATTATGATATAAATGAATGAGATCAAATTTTTGGAGATAAGATGTAAAGAAATGAATATCATTTGTCAACAAAATCTATGTATAAAACCATGGAATTTGAATTATACATTTGATACAAATTGATTGGTTATACTATCCGATTTTAGCGGAAACATCCCATTTAATATGATTATACATATATAATCATATTTATGAATTATGAAGAAAAAAATTAGAAATAATTGGTTAAAATGGATAAAATACATTCTATATTTATGAATTCATCCATTTTCATATTTTTGTTTGAAGAGTAACCCATTTTTTATAGAAATGTCTTTAATTATTTCATGTATTTATAATATGTTTTAAAAAAAATATTATTTTTATAAGAAAATAATAAAGGTATTTTTTTCGAAATAAAGTCAAAAAAGATAAAAAGTGTTAAATTTTTAAATTTTGGTTTCTAATGACCCTTTTAATCAAATAACCTAAAAAATTAATGGTTGATTTTGGGGCAGAAATCTGATTAATGATTTTATGAGGCAATTGAGACCCACCAAAAACCCAACATTCTTTTAATAGAAAATTGTACAATTATCTTATGAGAAAGAGCTGAATGATTGAATGATTTTGTGTCCAAATACAGATGGAATGGACCAGACCCCTAAGCATTATAACCATTTCATTCTAATGCCCTCATATGAGTCATTCAAGCTTTGTGTTACCAATTAAAAAATGATAAAAATAGCTATGAAGAGGCTGTCACTATATCTTTGTCACTATCTATGGGATTATGAAATATACATGAGAAAATTATCCAAATTCAAATATAAATATGGTTTTATTCTTATTTTATGTTTAATAATTCAGAAATAAATGTGAGAAAATGTGCCGACACTACCACTATGATATGGTCACTATCTCCATCTAATTATATAGTATAAAGGAAATTTAATTGTGGGCCAAAAGGAAGCAAAAAAAGGGGAAAAGAAAAATATTTTAAGCAAAAGAAAAAGAAAATGGGGATTCCAATGAGTCCTGAGTTGGCCCACAAATAAAGAAGCTGTCTTTCCATAAGTCTGAATGCAGCTATGGAGTTTCAAAGTCATGCTGCCTTTTTTAATTGTCATTTTTCTCCATTTTTTTAGTGAAAAATGAAGGATAGAAGAGGACAAGTCAATAGGTCAATGCAATGTGCTGGCTGGCACCATTGACCATACAATAATGATTTCCATTTTCATATTTTGTCAACTTAATGGGGTTGGAAATTGGTTTTTTCATAAAGTTGCCCACAAATTATAATGGAATTATGAAAATGCCACTTTCTTTGTTTTTCATGATATGGTTGAGATGTTTCATAGAGTTTATCAATGGTTATAGCCTTAAAGATTGGAATTTTTTTTTTTTTTTTTTTTTTTTGGGTGTGAAATGTATGTTGATTTACGATTGTTTTATGATAACATATAAAATTATTTAAAGTGTTGTGGGAAGTTATTTGGAAAACTTATAATTGGTTTTTATAATTAAATATTTAAAAATATTTAAAATTTTATTTTAAAAAGAACTTTAAATTAGTTGTATAGCATTAGTTTTAAGTCACTAGCTGTAGTTGACTTGATCGTGGCTAAAGGCCGAAAGACCATGACTATAGGTTATGGCTATAGACAAAAAAAACCACGACTAGGCATCACCATAAGTGGCGCAAATAAATGTTAATTATAATTGCAATCACATGCAACATCGTAAGTATGGGTAAAAGGACTATAATGGTAGCTAGCTTGAACCCGTGACTGAAGGGTTTCTAAATAAAAAGAGACTTTTAGTTGGAGTGATTGCTACAGCTTTGACTAATAACCTCTTATAATTGCAATTGTCTCATAACCAATGATGAAAATATTAGTTTCAATGGATGTATCGGTAACTAGATTTTATGAATATATCGAGATATATTAGAAAATATTGATGAATATTTTAATATAAAATATTGATAAGACGGAAATTGATAAAAACTTGTGAAAATGTTGAAAAAATTTTAGCAAATGATAAAATAAGTAATAACATATATATGTATTGAGTTTTTTATTGAATATATATACAAAAAATGATATTTGGATAAGTTTTTTTTATTTATAATAATTTTATTTTATTTTATTTATAATATAGAGTATAAAATATATTTATATTTATAATTTATAAAAGATATTTATAATCTATAAATGATGTTATAATATATAAAAGATATGTAGAGTATATATATATGTATTTTTTTTATACAAATTAATAATAATGTTGTAGTTCAATGGCCCTTGGCATCCCTAGTAGGGCTCGGGTTCGAGCCTGGATTGAGTGTGCATGGGTTGCCTTGGCTCATTGGGTTGGGATTCTCTTGGCCCATCGTATATATTAAATTAAAATTTTGGAATAATCCTAAATTAGAAAGGTGTTGGCATGACATCGAAAAATTGGTGTAATATTGATACATCCTACTCTTCCAATCTCTAAAATATCGACGATATGTTAATGAAATATCGCGACATTTCAATCTTTGCTAATAGTATCCTAATTTCTAAAGTGCTCAAGTCAATCATCTAAAGAGAGCAAATCATATAGTTGTTAATAATGTAGAAAATGGAACAACTAAATTATACTTGTGATGGAATGCAATAAAAATATAAATACGATGAAACATTCAAAGCAATTCCACATACATTAATGCATGAACCTTAATTTCTCATTTTTTACTCCCATTAAGAAGAACATGTTTCCTACAAAACAAAATCCTAAATCTTAATAGTTTGAAACATGCAATGCATAAAGATAGTACCATGGCATTTGTTATCTTTGTAGCAACAAGATGATCTCTTGTTTGACATTTAATAATTATTTAAGTGGACTAGGTATAGGTAAATTATTTGGGAAGAAAATGACATTAAGGTCAGTTTTTATTCTTTTATTCTATCTTTTTCACTCCTTTGTAGGAATAAAGCATGACATCTGCTAGAAGTGATGAAAGACAATGTTTTCATAATTGGACCGATTGTTGAACCGAAAAAGTTATCGGTTCACAGTTTATTGATCGAACTGGTGATGTCATAAATATATAATTTATAAATTATTAAAATTTAAAATAATTATAAAAATAAAAATAAAAATTTATATATTATTTAAAAGTTAAAATTTTATTTGAAAATAAAAAAATTAGTTTCAAATTAGAAATTAAAATTAAAATCATAATTTTAATTTAAAATTTGAGATTTTAAAATTTATTTTAAAATCAAAAACTTATTTTAAAATCAAAAAAATTATTTAAAATTGTAATGTTTTCATTAATTTAAATTTAAATTATAAAGTAAAAAATAATAAATATAAAAGAAAATAAATAATAAGAAGATGAGGTAAAAAATAAAAAAATTAAAATCTGGAAGGGATGAGAGGGGCGGCCAAAAAATGGAAGCAGGTGGGGAGGGGGGTTTTGCCGACGAGAGGGCTTGTTGGGAAAAAATAAAAATGAAAATAAAAATTGGTTGAACCGGACGGTTCAGAAGGAATCGATCAGTTCGTCAGTTGGACTGTAGGTTCATCCGATTCAATTCTAGTCCGACTACTTTTTGGCGTAATTGACTAGATTGGACCGATTGGTCCGGTCCGGTTTTTAAAACCATGATGGAAGGTCTAAATTTTTTTGCGTCAATTACATATGTTAGAAGTCATGAAAGGGTTAAAAATTTTCAGGTCATGCACTCTCCAAGCAACTAGAATATAGATTGTAAAGTTGTTTTGGTCCTATTATTTTTTTGAAAATCAAATTATATGCACATAGATTTTTCCTACACAAAAAATAAAAATAAAAATAAAAATGAGGAGAGCTCTAGAATATAAAATTGAATCAAGTAAGGAAAAAATCATACATGGAAGATGGAATTTCGTTACATACAAAGACTTACAATGTTATAATTTTAAACTAAATATTTAAGTTGTCCATTAATTATACATGCTTGTACTAAATAAAGTTGAACATTACCTCTCGTCATGTCCATCACTTAGTGCATACGCGAAAACTTGCTTTGCTAGAAATGAAGACGCTAAAAGTTTGATGGATGACTCTACCATATATGGAGATTGTAGGGTGGTAGGATGTCGATATAGCCCATACGTTCATAATGGAGGAGGCCCATTGTGGTATGGAATGATAGCACTCGGATGAACTTCATTCTCATCTGTATCTATGGAAAACACAAAAATAATAATAATAATAATAATAATAATAATAATAATAATAATTAAAATAAATTAACATATGCATGAAATGCTACCTAATATTATGTAGTGAATAATATTTTGATTTTAAAAATTACTACTAAATTTAAAAAGTTGTAGCAAGTATACTATTATGATACATTGATGGCTATGAGGTTGATGGTATCACATTCTCTTCCCCATGAGCAAAGTGGTCATTCAACAAAATTACTTCATAAAACTTGATGTTTGGTTATAAATGTTGACTAATTTTAACTTTATATCAACATTAACATTTTTGTATTCAAAACATGTAATTTGGTTTTTATGTAGTTAGAAATTTTGATATATGTCAATATAAATTTAAATGCAGCTTCATGGTTATAGGTTTCTAATTGAATGATAAGGTTAGTATAAACTTATCAATAATATCACCATGGATTTTTCAGGCAACAAATTAATTGTGGACATATTGGTAAGAAATTGTGCCCATTGAGTTAAGTATGAACAAACTTGAAAAAAAGTTAAGTTCAAGTGTATTATAAAGTTATCAAATTTAATATGGACTTAACGATTATCAAGTTGATTTTGTATGGATTCATAGGAAGTTATGTCCACAATTAACATTTTAACCTACACTTAACTATTGTCAAGTTGTTTTGTGTACAAACTTGAAGGTAATTAAGTCTATAGTCTTCACATAAAACCTAAACTTAACTACTATCAAGTTACCTATGAACAAACTTGAAAGATGTTAAGTCTAAGTTTATTCTAAAGTTATCATATTTAATATGGACTTATTTTTGCACATACTCATAGGAATTTATCTCCACAATTGACATTTTAACCTAAACTTAACTATTGTCAAGTTTTTTCATATACAAATGTGAATGGTAGTTAAGTTCATAGCCTTTAGATAGAACCTAAACTTAACTATTATCGAGTTGACTGTCAACAACCTTGAAAGATGTTAAGTCCAAGTCTATTCCAAAGTTATCATATTTAATATGGAAGTTGATGTTGTATGTACATACTCATAAGAAGTTATGTCTATAAATTACATTTTAACGTGAATTTAATTATTGTCAAGTTGTTTCATATACAAACTCGAAGGTGGTTAACTACTATCAAGTTCAATGTCAACAAACTTGAGAATAGTTTGGTCTATAGTTTGAGAATAAACATGCAATTTCATTCATGTTTATGCATGTCTCATCACAATATAAAATAAAAAAAAAGTACTTTATATTTCCATTTGTATGTGTGTCCAAAAAGAGGGAGTTTTATTACAATTATCATCTATATATGTGCTTATCTTATCACCTTATACGAAAAAAAAAAAAAAAAAACTTATATTTTCATTCACATGAGTGCTAAAAAAAAAAATCACTATTATAATTTTTTCATGTCAATTCATAGGATGCTAAAGCTGTAATGATCTCATGGAATTAGTCATTTGCATGTTTCCCGATTATGAACATATTGACTACATTGACTACAACAAGACGTGCGCTTGCCTTCTCCACTAAAAGGGATTCTTGCTTTCCTTGGTCTTCCCATTGGCCGCCTTATTTTAGGTGGTAACACAACTTTGTTATGAATGTGATCATATATTATCCAATCTATCACATTTCCAATTGGATAAATAAACCTCGAATATGAAAATAATAGTGTTTTAGTAGTAAATTACTAAGAACACAAAGTGTAACATGAAATGTTATAATATCTACAAGCAACAATAGCATGTGCACATGGAATATGATCAAGATCAAATTGTTAACATGTGCATGAAAGAGTGTCTAAATTCACTTGAGCACTTATGCCAACATATTTAATATTACACTCCTTCGAGTTGATAGATTTCACCTGATACATTGATAACACATTATACTTTGAACGAAGTTTTCCATCAACCCACATGGTAAGTTCAGTTGATATTGATATTGCTTGTTATTGATGAGTTACAAACCATTTTTAAAGTTTCTCAATTCTTCAACCAATTGCAAAACTAGAAGATATTTAGCATATTTCAATTTAACATTAAGGTTTTCAATTATCCTTATGGTCATGATACTATATATTTCCCTAGTGAAAAGTGTGAATGAGTCCACCAATCAACTCCTACACCCATTTGGTACCTTGTTACTTTTAGGTAAATCATCTCTAGTTGCCCAAATATAACATTAAACTCTGAAATATGATAAGTATGGGTAATATCATAGAACAACTTCTGAATTATAGGATTTTTAAACTTTATCTTCAAGTTTTATCTAATGTGATAAATGTAGACGTTGTGTTTTACATGTGGAAATACTTTAAATACTACTTTCTCAATGCTATAATGACGATTTGATATCATAAATAAATCACTGTGTGTTTAATTGCATCATGCAATTTTGTTAGAAACCACTCCTAAGAAGCATTATTTTTTGAATCACCAATCCTAAAGGCTAAGGGGTCTATCTAATTGTCGTTGTCTTTACATGCTACATTAAACAAACTTCCCAAGTACTTTGCTTTAAAAAATGTTCCATCAATTACAACCATAAGTCTTAGTGATATATGAAACTAAATAAGAATTGTACCAATAAACATAAAAAAATATTTGAATTGATTATCATAATTAGTAACTATATCAGTAATGTTATCAAGAATTTTTTGCTTTAAAACATAACAATAAGATGGCAAAGCACCAGGAATTACTCAGGTGATCCACTAAAAGAACCTAGAGTAAGTTCTCTACTCTCCATGCCTTATCATAACTAAGTTGAACTTTATATTGATTCTGAATATCTGCTATAATGTTTTTCGATCAATATTGATAGTTGACCCCTTGATATGCTCTTTTTTTTTGCTCTCACCAATTAGCAAGCTATTTGCATCTTGATTCTCATAAGACATCATGTTTAACCTACAAGTGTATGTTGAATAGTATTTCATTATTTGAAAAATATTGGAATTCCTAATTTCCCTTTGAGAGTTATTGTCAAGTTTTTTAATTATTTTATGTTGTTTCAATTTTGAAAATGAAAGTCATTTTCAATTTTTTTTAATTAAAAATTGTTTTATCATGTTTTAGTTTTGACAATGAAAGTTATATCATTGTTATATCTCTTTCATTTTCTCAAGGGCTTATGTTGTTTTGCTTTTTACATGATTGATTGCAAAATTTATAATTTATTTGTTAATACATGTGACTTGGTAACTTGTTAGGCAACAAGCCTTTACACTTAGGAAGTTGAATTAGAGAGGTAATGTGTGCATGAATGGTTACTGATATTTGAATCTTAAGGGTCAATTGTTGCATTGATATGAGGTGGGTAGTGGGTACTAGAGAATGCCTTGAGATTATTTGTGGAGTATTATTAAGAAAGTTCAGATAAGAATAATTGTTTTTAAATTGTAGTAATAATACATCCCTATTAGGTGATAATGTAGGGGAAATACAATTGTCAAATAAGTTACTCAATGACAATACTACTATAAGTTACTCAATGACAATGCTACTATCTTGGTATCAAGGTTGCCTGCTCATCAAATCTTATGCCACTGACAATATTGTTTGGACATTTTACATGATATGGGAATGTTGGGTGTTGATTTTACAAGATCACTAATAGAGCAAAATATAAAACTTGACATTGATGATGAAGATCCTTTATTTGATGGAACCATTTAGCGTTGCCTTACAATCTTTTAATTCACTTGGCCTTACTAGACCAAATATCCTTCTTGTTGAGATCCTCAATCAATTCATGGAAGCTCCTCAAAAGCTACACGTTGATATAGGCTTATGAGTTTTGCCAACTTAAGTGCATAACCTAATCAAGGAATTTTGTTAGCCGCTTCAAGTCCATTGAATTTGGTTGTTTGTGCTAACTCTAACAAAGGAGGTTATCCTATTACTCGTCGATCTACAAGTGAATACTACACTTTTTTTTTTTTTTTTTTTTTGTGCTATTCTTATCTCATGGAAAACCAAAAAGCAAAGTAATGTTTCTCCCTTTACTAATTTTGAGTACAAAGTCACAAATCAAGTCATTTGTATGTTTCAATAGTTAAAGTTTTTACTAGCTACTTGAGGATCCATTTCTATAGTCTAGCAATCTTATGTTATGATAATCAAGCAACTATCAATATCATCATCAATCCCGTTTTCATGAGCCAACTAAGCATATTGAATTAGATTATTATTTTATTCTTATGAAAACTCAACAATAATTAGTCAAAACAACATATATTCATATGATGAAGTAGGTCATCAATATCTTCATTAGCCTCTTGGCTAATGAGTACCTTCAATGTCTTCTTGGCAAATTGGGTATGATAAGCATTTATGATCCAACCTTAAGGAGAGTATCACATAACAAAACTAAAGGAGTAAATTGTGTAATGGTCAACTTCTCTTAATCCAAGTGATTCTTCTCCTATTATTCCTCCCCTAAATCACTCCTTAATCTTTCCTATTTGTACATTTTTTACTACAATTTTTGTTCATGTACATATGCCACTTATACTCCCCATAAAAATGACATAAGAAATTGAAAGCTCATTCATCTTCATTATTTTGGTATTTACACTCTAATTTTTATATATTTTGTTTTTATCCAAACATAAAGAAAAATATTGTCCACTTTTTTTTCTTTTTTTTTTTTGTATTTTCCCATAAAAGATTTTTTTTTCTATGAAATAGTAGTTTCCTCCCTTAAATATTAAACTCCTTTTTAAATTCTTGAATTCTTTTTTTAATAAAAATACTTAAAGTTTTAAAATTCTATTTAATTTAACAAAGAAGAAGAATCAATGTTGTCTTTGGAAGAAGAGGTAGTTTCCAACGGTGAGAAATGGTTTTTTCATGGGAATTTTTTTTTTTTTTTTTTTAATTTACTCTAGATCCAATAATTTTAAATCTTATTTTATATATCTTAATTATATATATATATATATATATATATATATGCTTATTAAATTATTTGAATTTTATTTGACTATTATTTTCAAGAATAGGTTTTTTCTTTTAAAAAAATTACGTTTAATAATTAAAAAATTATTTTCAATTTTTTATCCTTAAAAAAAAAAAAATCTTAACAATTTTTTTTTTCTTAAATTGTTTTCTTTTAATTTTTGAAATTTATTTTAAAAATAATTACATAAATATAAAAATTATTTTTAAAATATATTTCAAATCATTAAAAATAAGTTAACAGTAAGTTACATCTTAAAGAAACTTTTATTTTATAAAATATTAAATAATAATTTTTAAAAACTGCTTTTCAAAAGTATTTTTTAAAAATAAGTACGGCCGTTATATTTCACAACACAATTAAAAGACTTGCGTGTAAGTTGAGCGATTACCTTTTGTAAACGTATTTAGAGAAAAAAAATTCCGTCCAAACAAACAGAGCCAGGAAAACTGCTAAACAAGCCAACAAAATCATTCGAAGTCCCTAAGAAAAATATCTAAGACAAGTTAAAGGTAGTGGTACAGCAGCTGACCATTGAAAGAAGACCACGTACGCCATCCCGAAACCACATCCACTCCCTCTAAAAATACAGCTAACGCCCCCACAGCTCTCCCGTCTTCAGTTGCTCCACCTCTCCCAGCTTCTTACTCTATTCCTTCTATCACAATCATCTGCTCGTAGGTACGCCCTCTTCGCCTGCTCTTCCATATTCTAATGGGTCATTGTTCTTTTACGAGAGGAATTATAATGAAATGTTACCAGTGATGTCTTGGTTGGCGATTTTTATGGCTGCTTTCATTTGCTCAATTCATTAATTTGGTTCAGTTTCATTTTTATGATGATGTTTTGTTGATGGGTTTCTGTTGGAATTGTGTTTAAAATTGTTTATTCGTGGGTTCAGAGGAAAAGAAACGTAAACCCTAGAGAGGGGTAGGTGTGTGTGTGTTTTTGCAATTTTTTTCTTTAATTGTGTTGGTATTGATGATTTTGGGGCGATGAAGATTTTGGAGGAATGGGAATTGATGCCTTTAGGTTCGTGTATTTTAGACTATAATTGTGTGGAACCATGGATTGTTGATTCTGAATTTTCTTTGAAATCTATAATTTTTTGCTCTTATGATTTTCTGGGTTTTTGAGCTTTGAATTTTGGACTTGGATAAAATGGAGTTTGTTCTTTTAAATGGGTACATGCAGTTTATTTCTATATTTTAGCTCTATTTGGTTGCTGAGAAAGCAGAGGAGTAAAAAATATAAAAGAAACTGGTACCTTATAGTTTGTCTGATATCAGCTCCTGAAGAAATGAAAATTCAGGCTTCAGTGGTACTTTTGCATTAATATGGTTGAGTTTAATTTCTGCCAAAAGCAAGAGTTGAATTTTTGGTTCTTTTAAAAACTAAACAGAAGAAAGTTTGTGACCTTTTTTTGTTTCCTTAGTTCACTAGTTAGCCAAATAGAGGACATATAATTTGTTCTTGACATTTTTCTTTTTTTTCTCTTTTTTTTTTTTTTTGGTTCTAAGCTAATTCTATATTGGCATCACTTTATGTGGAAAATTTTGCTTGATTAATAAAAATATAGATGGAAATTTGGTGTTATTCTTTTAATTTTGTTCTAATTGCATTTTGCCATATTGGATATCTCTTCTTCTATTATTATGATAAAAATTTCATTAAAAGAGAGAAATAGAAGATCTTTTGAGAATGTGGAACTCTCTATCCGAAGGTTGAAATTCTTATTTTTGTGTAACTTGTTAACTTAGACCAAACTCTTTATAGGTGAAAGATTGATGTCCATAGTTAATTTCATTGATTGGTTGGGTTCGGTTTGAGGGAGGGAGTAGCTTTTAGTTTTCTCTTCCTTTTTTTGGCACTTTTTGGCAGTTGTTGTATACATCGTGTGTACTTTGGTGTGTCCTTTTTGGTGCTTTTAATACTATTCTCATTTACTGATAAAAAAAAATGATAAAAATTCATCGAAGTGTTTTTCCTGAGGTAATTATACATTTATTTTTTTTCATTGAGATGCAGAGTTCCTTGTCTACCAGTTACTAGTTCATTTATAAGCTGCTTATTTGTTTGGATATAGAAGTTTGGAAATTTCATTTTTGTAGATTCTTTTAGGAGTGATTTCCATGCCTTCTGTCTTCTTTGTCACCATTGCATGAGTGTTGTTAAAATTTTGGAACTGGTTTTAGAGATTTGTTCTACATATATTTTATTTTCATATTCACTTTTAACACATTTAATTTTTCAGTGCTTCCATCTTGTTCAACAAGTAAATCAGCACTATACCACAGATGGCAGCATCATCAGCTTGCCTTGTGGGAAATGGTCTATCCACCTGCATTACTAAACCAGGTTTGAGCAAGGAATTCCATGGTAGGCATCTTTTGCCATCCTCAAGCTTTCCATCACTGGGTAAAGTGTCCAAAGCAGTTTTTGTAAAAGCATCTTTGGACCAGAGACAGCATGAGGGAAGGAGAGGCTTTCTCAAGTTTTTGCTTGGAAATGCGGGGCTTGGGGTACCTGCTTTACTTGGTAATGGAAAAGCTAACGCAGAGGAGCAAGGGGTTTCCTCATCAAGGATGTCATATTCTAGATTTTTGGAGTATCTGGACAAGGATAGGGTAAAAAAAGTAGATTTGTTTGAGAATGGAACCATAGCTATTGTTGAAGCTGTTTCTCCTGAGTTGGGTAACCGGGTGCAGCGAGTTCGTGTGCAACTCCCAGGACTCAACCAGGAGCTCCTTCAGAAATTCAGAGAAAAGAACATTGACTTTGCTGCACACAATGCTCAAGAGGACTCAGGTTCTCTGTTATTCAACTTGATTGGCAACCTTGCTTTCCCACTAATCTTAATTGGAGGCCTTTTCCTTCTCTCAAGGCGTTCATCTGGAGGAATGGGTGGCCCTGGTGGGCCTGGCTTCCCCCTTGCCTTTGGTCAATCAAAAGCCAAGTTCCAAATGGAGCCAAATACTGGTGTAACATTTGATGATGTTGCTGGGGTAGATGAAGCAAAACAAGATTTCATGGAAGTAGTGGAGTTTCTAAAAAAGCCCGAGAGATTCACTGCAGTTGGAGCTCGCATTCCTAAAGGTGTTCTTCTTGTTGGCCCTCCAGGAACTGGGAAGACTCTGCTAGCTAAGGCAATTGCTGGTGAAGCTGGTGTTCCATTTTTCTCTATCTCAGGTTCTGAGTTTGTTGAGATGTTTGTTGGTGTTGGTGCATCTAGAGTCCGTGATCTTTTCAAGAAGGCCAAGGAGAATGCTCCCTGCATTGTATTTGTTGATGAAATTGATGCTGTTGGGCGCCAAAGAGGAACTGGAATTGGAGGAGGAAATGATGAAAGGGAACAAACTCTTAACCAGCTTTTGACTGAAATGGATGGTTTTGAAGGAAACACTGGTATAATTGTTATTGCAGCCACTAACAGGGCAGACATTCTTGACTCTGCCTTATTGAGGCCTGGACGATTTGACAGACAGGTAAGCATAGAGAATATATCGTTTTTTGCCCTTATCTTTTATTATAAGTGGGAAATACTTACGTTAAAGCTTTGGAGCAGGTAACTGTTGATGTTCCTGATATACGGGGAAGAACAGAGATCTTAAAGGTTCATGCTGGTAATAAGAAGTTTGATGGAGATGTGTCTCTTGATGTAATAGCCATGAGAACTCCAGGTTTTAGTGGAGCAGATCTTGCAAACCTCCTAAATGAAGCAGCTATATTGGCTGGTCGTCGTGGGAAGACAGCAATCACATCTAAAGAGATTGACGATTCAATTGATAGGATTGTGGCTGGAATGGAAGGAACAGTTATGACAGATGGAAAGAGCAAGAGTCTGGTGGCTTACCATGAAGTTGGTCATGCCATATGTGGGTAAGTGAAATTATCATGCCATGTTGTTTCTTATTCTGGACATTCTCCATGTTGATATCCTTCTTGATAAGGTCAGCAGTTTTACTTCAAAACTAATTTTTCAGGTTATACCTTGAAAATAGCTTTTCTCCACACTTGATTCAACCCTATTGTCAATGTGATTTGATGACCAGGCATTTTTTTCCTGGGGGATAGTTGATGTGCTATGTGGCTGTTTGGAATATCTTTAACTTGTGTTGTTAAGTAGTAGAAGAATCATATGCAGAAGTGTTATTTTTTGTGCTCAGGAATTTTATTTGAAAAATAATTTTGTGAAAAATGAGGTTTATTTTGGCCTTTTAAAAATTTTATTAAATTCAAATCTAATTTTGCATTGTTATTGAGCCAAAGGAGTCTCCTACTTTTCTAAAACATGGATAAAACCTTTGGACTTTGTGGGATCATGTTTGGAGATTCTTGCCAACATCCTTGGAAGTTGCTTTTGGTGTTTGGAAAGCTCCCCAAACAAAGGTTGGGGATGGTTTGTGGGAGGTTTCAGGTTCAGGTTCAGGTTCGAATAGGGACAAAAATTTCTCTCTCTCTCTCTCTCTCTCTGTATATATATATATATGTAAAGCTCTCTTAAACCAAGGTTTGATCATTGTAGGTACTTAGGTTTCACTTTACCACATTTTTTTCAACTTTGATTTGTTAATCCATGCATTTGTTGGTACAACTGGCTGAAGTTGTTAGGTAAAACAGTAGCATTGCTGTGTTAATGATATTCAGGGTCTAAGCACAAAAATAGTTAAAGCAGACCCTACAAAAGATTCTAAAAACATCTGTGGTTTGATAAATTGTGGGGTACATCTGCCTGTTCGACCTTTTGTTTAGGTCTTGGATCATACTCAACCTATTCAAAATACCATCTCAAGTCTCACCTTGCTTCTGCAGCAATTTATGCTCATGTTTCCCATGATTTGTCTTTGTATTCCTTTTAGTAATATCTTAAAGATTTATACCCTCTCCCTGTATATGTGGACACACATGCACACACTCTGCCAGAAAAAGTTCCTATGTTCTCATCTTTCCATGAACATCCTGACGCCAGAAATAACTAGTTTGGTTATGAACTTGAAATTTACCATTTTCATCTCTATGTTAGGAACTTAATGAATATCCTTTTTGTTAGATGCTTTTATCTGTCTTCTCCGTGTGTTTTATGCCTATAAACATATGTACAGTTTACAACTAAATTCATTGTCAAATAACTTATGAACTGTTTTCTTTGATTCCTTTTCTTGCAGAACTTTGACCCCAGGACACGATGCTGTTCAGAAAGTCACCCTGATCCCTCGTGGTCAAGCACGGGGTCTTACATGGTTCATTCCTTCTGATGACCCTACCCTGATCTCAAAGCAGCAACTCTTTGCAAGAATTGTTGGCGGACTTGGTGGCAGAGCTGCTGAAGAAGTGATCTTTGGTGAGCCTGAGGTGACAACAGGTGCTGCTGGTGATTTGCAGCAGATCACTGGGTTGGCCAAACAGGTAATAAACAGTTCCTCCATCGGCTTCCAGCTGGTAACATTTAAACTGCAAATGTCATTGTCAGTTTCTAGTCTCAACATATACAAAACACAGTACCAGCATAATCCCAAAATCTCAAAACAAAAGATTTAAGATCTTAGAAATTTCAATCGCCTGGAGCAGAAATGAAAAGTTGAAATTTTCGAGTTCTATTCTGATTTATAACATTGCTTGCAACAACCTTTTCCAACATCCATAAATTCCTAGCTTGCTCTTTTAACTAATTGCTTAACAAATAACAATTTCCCTCTCCTATTATTTGGACAAATTTAACTGAATTTGACGGGTTTAATTAATTCGTTTGCAGATGGTGACCACATTTGGGATGTCTGACATCGGCCCATGGTCGCTTATGGACACCTCGGCTCAGAGTGCTGATGTCATCATGAGAATGATGGCAAGGAATTCAATGTCTGAAAAGCTTGCAGAAGACATTGATACTGCTGTGAAGAGGATTTCCGATGACGCGTATGAGATTGCATTGACCCACATAAGAAACAACCGTGAGGCCATTGACAAGATTGTTGAAGTCCTCCTTGAGAAAGAAACAATGACTGGGGATGAGTTCCGGGCAATCCTCTCAGAGTTTGTTGAGATTCCTGCAGAAAATCGTGTCCCTGCTTCAGTACCATCTCCAGTCACTGTATAAAGAGTGAAAATCATACCGCAAATGTCATTTACACTTGACCATACATCTTTTAATTGATCAGTGTATAATATCTGTAATCTTTTTCTTCTTCATATGTAAGTAGGAATGCTTACGAATTTGAATTCATGAATGCCAGAAGGCCCATAATCTAAATCTTGGAACTTAATTTGAGTTAGAAATGCTGTAAGCGCAAATAGATACCGAGTCTTCTTAAATTGAGAAAGTTTTCGGTTCGGCTTTCCCAGCCGTTCAGATGTAAACTCAAATAGGTCATTAATCCCCAGCTGAAGTTAAAATCTTCAAGCTTAAGTTTAGGCATTGAAGAGTTGACAACATCTGCCACTGCAATCACACAGTATTTCCAAAGGGGTAAAAATGGCTGTCTCTTGCCTTCCTCATGGCCATAGGAAGGTCACTGCTAGTTAGTTCTTCCTTCTTCAAGCTCTGAGAAAAGAGTATGACCATATTATTAAGCTGGTTAGCACTTGATACAAATTCTCATCTGTCATTCCCTTTCTTTCTTACATGATCAGCTAATTGGAAGCAAATATTAAAATATTTTAATGCAACGATGTTTGTATATTCGGTCGTTTAGTTAAGGTTGATAATTTTGTTTCATTCATCCTGATTAACAACTTTTCTAGTCTATTATATTTCTTATTCTTCTTTGAAAATTTAATGTTAATGCATGATCAACTTAAAATGGTACAGGTAATTATAAAAAGGTTTATGAAATGTTAATTTGTTTAGGTTATGTTTGGTTTTGGTAAAATTTGAGGAAAAATGTGAAGGAAAGAAAATAAAGAGGAAAAGTATAAAGAAAGAAAAACAAAAATAAGTAAAAAATAAATTTTAAATTAATAAGTTTTTTTTATATAATTCTTCAAACTCATTTTACTTATTTTCTTTATTATATTTAAATTTTTTTATATTTTTTATAATAAAATTAAATATGAGAAAATTATTTTTCTTAATATTTTTTCCTCTTTCATTAGAATTTCACGGGAATAAAATATAGTTTTAAAATATTGTATAAATTAGGCACAGGTGAATATAGAAAGTTTTCAAAAAGGTTAATTTGTTGAAAGTATGACATAAATTAGGCACAGGTAAGTAAGTATAGAAAGGTTGGTGAAGGCTAATTTGTTTAAAATGTGGCATATAAAGTGGACCAAGCACTTTACACAACAAAGATAACCGCCCCTGGCGCTATCTTCCTGCCGGGATACCAAGCACTCCAAGATAACGCCCATATGGTGTTTGTTTAAATGATTGAGGTGGCATCCCAAATTGTATGGGTAAGTATTGCCTTAGGCCTCTCACTAGGCGCCATTTCTCTACAAACCCTTCCTCTGGCTCTGAACTGACAGCCGAGTTCACCAACCTCTGCTCCAAAGGCCACCTCAAACAAGCTTTTGACAGATTCAGCTCTCATATCTGGTCAGAGCCAACTCTCTTCTCGCACCTCCTCCAATCATGCATTTCAGAAAACTCACTATCGCTAGGAAAACAGCTTCATTCCTTGATAATCACGTCTGGGTGTTCCTCAGACAAGTTCATTTCCAATCACCTCCTCAACCTCTACTCCAAATGCGGACAATTAGACACTGCAATCACATTGTTTGGCGTTATGCCCAGGAAGAATATCATGTCTTGTAACATTTTGATTAATGGCCATTTTAGGAGCGGTGATTGGGTGACTGCCCGGAAGATGTTTGATGAAATGCCTGAAAGAAATGTTGCTACGTGGAATGCCATGGTTGCGGGTTTGATACAGTTCGAGTTCAATGAGGAGGGTTTGGGTTTGTTTTCGAGGATGCATGAGTTGGGTTTTTTACCCGATGAGTTTGCGTTGGGGAGTGTTCTTCGGGGTTGTGCGGGGTCGAGAGCACTGGTTGCGGGCCGGCAGGTTCATGGTTATGTGAGGAAATGTGGGTTTGAGTTTAATTTGGTTGTTGTGAGTTCCTTGGCTCATATGTATATGAAATGCGGAAGTTTGGGGGAGGGAGAAAGACTAATTAGAGCAATGCCAAGTCAAAATGTGGTTGCTTGGAACACGCTTATTGCGGGAAGAGCTCAAAATGGATATCCTGAGGAAGTTTTGGATCAGTATAATATGATGAAAATGGCAGGCTTTAGACCGGATAAGATAACATTTGTGAGTGTAATCAGTTCATGTTCAGAATTGGCCACTCTTGGACAAGGCCAGCAGATCCATGCTGAAGTAATTAAAGCTGGGGCGAGTTTGATAGTCTCAGTGATTAGTTCGTTAATTAGCATGTATTCGAGATGTGGGTGTTTGGAAGATTCATTGAAGGTTTTCTTGGAATGTGAAAATGGAGATGTTGTTTTATGGAGCTCGATGATTGCTGCTTATGGGTTTCATGGGCGAGGAGTGGAGGCCATTGACTTGTTTAATCAGATGGAGCAAGAAAAATTAGAGGCAAATGATGTTACATTCTTGAGCTTGCTTTATGCTTGTAGTCACTGTGGATTGAAAGAGAAAGGGATCGAGTTCTTTGATTTGATGGTTGAAAAGTATGGAGTGAAACCTAGACTAGAACACTATTCATGTATGGTTGATCTACTAGGACGGTATGGAAATGTGGAGGAAGCAGAGGCTTTGATAAGATCTATGCCAGTTAAAGCAGATGTGATTATATGGAAAACTTTGTTATCTGCATGTAAAATCCACAAGAAGACAGAGATGGCAAGAAGGATTTCTGAAGAAGTTTTTAGGCTTGATCCCCGGGATCCAGTTCCTTATGTGCTACTTTCAAACATCCATGCTTCTGATAAAAGGTGGGACGATGTTTCAGATGTGAGGAAAGCCATGAGAGATAGGAAGTTGAAGAAGGAACCAGGTATAAGCTGGTTGGAGGTGAAGAACCAGATACACCAATTCTGCATGGGGGATAAATCTCATCCAAAATCAGTGGAGATTGCTTCTTATTTAAGAGAATTGACTTCAGAGATGAAAAAGCGTGGATATGTGCCTGATATTGATTCTGTTTTGCATGACATGGATGTTGAGGACAAGGAATACAGCTTGGTGCACCATAGTGAAAAGTTGGCAATTGCTTTTGCTCTTCTCTACACTCCTGTTGGTACTCCAATAAGGGTGATTAAGAATTTGCGTGTCTGCAGTGATTGTCATGTTGCTATTAAATACATATCAGAGATATCAAACAGAGAGATCATTGTGCGAGATTCTAGTAGGTTTCATCATTTCAAAAATGGGAGATGTTCTTGTGGTGATTATTGGTAATTGTAGGTGACAATGCCCTCAAAATTGATGGGATTAATTTTATCTATTTGATTTAAAATAACATGATTTTCTTCTGATTTTTCCCTGCCACAGAAACCATTCAGAAATGGAACAAGATGAATCTTTTTATTTGTTTCTCTGTAAGAACTTCTTGTAGTACTTGTGTGATGTTGGTGCTGTTTTTTCTTTACAGTTCTGAATTAATTCATACCTGTGCTTTGAATGCAACAGGGTACTTGTTATTATTTCTGATTTTAAGTGAACAACTCTAGTGTAGATGAGTAAATGTGGTTTCCCAAGAAAGACCTTTATGATGGCCCCTCTTGAATCTGTAAGAGGAACCTGAATATTGTAAAATATTGACCAGGAATTGATTAAAGGTAGAGGATTAAGGTAGATGTGGGCAAGTACATCAATGAGGAAGGAGCCACTTAGAAATTAATAGAGCTAAATATCACAAGGGACTCTGGAGCATGGTTTTATCATCCCTAGGTCATATTCAGAGTTAAATTTGTTAAATTATGGAGCTACTGATGAGGGTTTCTTCTTGAAAATATTAGCTCCGGATTTGGTAAAAATTTGAGGTAAAGGAATGCATAATGCTTACTTAACCCTGGACCCAGATTCCAGACAACACGAATCCATGTTTTTTGGGTTTTATACTTGTTGTACAGTTTCATGGTTAAAATAGTGATTTCCTTGTTCAAGGAATCACCCCAGCTGAAAAGGTCCAAGTAAATTATACAGTGAATTGGTGTAATGACTATATACCTCCAAGCAGATAACTCATAACTCTAGCAGCTATTGGAAGCTGTTCCTGCTTGTGAATGTGCCCTTGTATTGAATTGGTCTTCCAACAAATTTGTGTATCTCTATGTTTCCATGGAGGGTATGTTTCTTTCTTACTTGTCTCTTATTCGTGATACATGCCTCTTTCATTTCCATGACTTTTGGTTCATGAATTTAGGCGTAACCCTTTGTTTTGCCTGACTTTCATCTTTGTGGGACTGCTAAATTTGCAAAATTGATTCCTTTTTTCATTTTTCCTTATGCTTTTCACAGAATTCTTTCATCTTTTCATCTTTTTCCTTTTTCCCTTTTCATTTCATTTTTCCCAATCTGTATTAGAATCGATATCTGCTTTATGTAATGGACCTTTCACTTGGTTCTAAAGCCATGTTCCTTTACTTATTGTCCATGGTGATTTTTAGTGTGGTAGCTAGCTGTTATCAACAATTTGAATTTGGATTTGGTCTTTTCAGAGTTTAGGGAGAATAATTTCCACAAACTTTGGGGATATCTGATGAGAAATTTTTTTGCTGGTGGAGTTGATTCTCAGCATTGACCGTCAAGTCATGCTTGGAATGCTTGAATAGAAAATGGGAATAGGAAATCAATTTCATCTCCTATTCATTCATACATTTGGATTATTTTTTAGAATGAAAATAGGAATAAAAAAATCATTGTTATGAAAATCAAATCCTATGTTTACAAGGATTTTGACTTCTCTTTTTTATATAATATTATGACTCCCCTCCATTTCTATCCTATTTCCATTCCTATTCTCACTCCTATTCCCACTCCTATTCCCACGTATCAAACTCATCCTTGAAGTCTAATATAATTTCCAGGAACCTAACACTGGATCTTTGGTGAGAAAAGTATTTTCTGAAATTTCAGTGATTGGGTGGCTAAGGTTTTGTTTGACTATCAAATGGTCCTGTTACCAAAAAATAATGGAAGAGCTCGATTGGTAGTGATTCTAGGAAGTGTTTCTAACATTTCTAACACTTAAAAATTTTTATCATTCAAAGTGTTAAAAATGTTAGAAAAGTTTCTTAGAATCACTGCCAAACACACCAGAAGTGCCGTAAAAAGGAAAAAAAAAAAAAAAAAAAAACTATATCTGAAGCTATGAAATCAGGGAGTCCTTTTCTAAAGTCAGTCCTTCCTGGAAAGGCCAAATGCTTCATCATAACCATGGTAAATAAAAAATAATGATCCAAGTCCTGCTTTTCCAGATATGAAGGATATAGAAGCATGCAAATAAACCTCTCTGTAGAATTGTTCTTGTGGTGGCAGTTTCTAAGGTATGATTTGTGTGTCCTAGATGGAGATTTTTTTTATGCCATCTGGAATTTTGGTGATAAGAGAAAGCATACAGAAAATTAAAATTTCACATCAGTGTCATTGATCAAGGTGCAAACCAACAAATTCCTTTTTGGCATCAAGCCCTGTGCCAGTGGAAGGAAATATACCAGAGATTTTCCCACCAACTTTCTCTTCAAAGAAATCAGTGACAATGGTGATCTTTTCATGGCTAATCTTATAATTGTTATACACTTAGTGATACTGCAGAAGTCTAAGGGGGAAGAAGGATGGGGATGGCTAAACCAATCAAGTTGTGGTTCTGGGAATGCCTTTGAAGTTTTCATATTAAGATCTAAAGGTCGCAACAGCGGAATCCAAGGAGAGACTTGATGGTGAGGGATTTGTCTCTGCTTTCAAAGGAATTGTAGAAGATGCACTAGATTGCAAAAAAGAGGTTGGATAAAACAGGTGAAAGGATGCAGGAGTTTTTAGAAGTTGAGACAATAGGGCATACACCATCTCAATTTTGTAAGGTTGATAGGATTTTGTGCAGAAAAATCACTGAGTCTTTAGTTTATGAATGCGTGAACAATGTTGCTTTTGAAAATTGGATTTTCTATAGCAGCCAGAAGCCTGTCTTGATTGGCAAAACCAGAAAAAAATATTATACTTGACATAGCCAAAGGATTGGCCTATCCTTATGAAAATGGCTGACAGAGAACGGTACATCTGGATATAAAGCTACAGACCATACTCTCGGTTTGGGTTATCTAAGCTAATAGACACAGATGAGAGCCAAGTGCCTTCACAATGAGAGGAACTTCTGGGGTATCTTGCTCCAGAGTGATGGGAATAAAAAATCACAATGAAAGTTGTCATTTAAAGCTTTGGAGTTGTCTTTCTTGGAATAGTTAGTGGAATGAAACTTTGGTTTGCACTCAGTTCGAATCTAGCTTAAATATGCTTAGAGTGTTGATGTTTGGAAAACTTGGATGGCATGCAAAATCTTGGAGAAATGCTGATGATGATCAGGGTTGGAGATTGGTGTTTGCAGGATGACCATACCAGAAAGACCACCCATGTCAGTTGCTGTGAAGGTTCTGGCGGGAGTAATGGAGGCGGAACCCACCATCAGGTATAAGAGAACCCACCATGCACTAGTTCCTACTCCTGTAGAAGTATCTGTTCTTCCTAATCCAAGGTGAGAGAATGATCTTTTAAGGTAAAAAGAAAAGAAATTCTATTTATTCCTTCATCATTGAATTAAACCAAATGACATTTATGATCTGATTTTGTTATATTTCCAGATTGTGATAGCAGTGTTCACTACAACCTCTTTTGAAATCAAATTATTGATCACATCATACTTACAAGTGCTTATTCAATTTTCTATCTCATCTTCTTTGTATCTTCTTTCTCTATATTTATTTTATTTTATTTTTCTCTATAATCAACTTTATCCCTTACTTCTCTCCTTAAACCCTAAAAAATAGAAACTCTAACCCACCTGTTTGATTGTAGGCAACCATCCTAGGGTTGTCCCACATCAAAACTTGAATGAATTTTTCTCTGCACCGTATTGATGGTTTTTATCAGCAAAGCTTGGTTCTTTTAATGAGATAAGAATAAATGACACAGAAATTACTTGGTAGGAGGCATTGTGCTTGATTATTTGGACTTCATATGTACATGTAGGTCCAGTTGCTAACCTCTTGTTAACGTGTCTTGAGGGTTGTGGCAGGTATGGGGAAGATTAGGTCCATATGGGTAGCAAATTTAGAACTTCTGAAGGAAGAAAAAGTAGGTCAATGGTCAATTTCCACCTAATGTGGCAGGGCTGACGCCTTTAATTTAAATAATTGATTGAATCTTCCTAGCAATGCCTTACATTAACTGGGATCTTTATGCTCGCCATTTCTCTCTCTCCTTTCTTCTCTCTAATGAATCATCCACACATAAGAGCAGCAAGAGTTTACCCATGAAATGCATAGCTAGGTTTTGAACACTTATGTCAAATACATATGATCTGCCTGCTTCATTTGCTTATTTTTTTACTAGTATTATTTTCAGTGTATTCTTTTCCAAATCTGGTGTTGCAATAATTTCCCTCTTGAACCTTTCTGCCCTCTATAAGTTAAACCTGCAAGTATTCTGTTAGAAAAGAAGATAAAACGTAGTGAAAGTAGACTCCATTTTTTTATATTATGGCTGTTCCCTTCTTGTATTTGATCTTTATCACTCTTACTAGTGCTTGCTTTGGAAGTTATTCAACCATCATATTCAATGGAAGTTATTCAGCTTCAATGGCGGGCAGTGGTTTCTACCTTAATTCAAGCCTTTCTCCAACAGGGTACAACAAGAATTCAATCAATATGACCGCATGTCCTGGTGATTCATCAACAGTGAGAGTAGTCCCCTCAAGGCAGAACAGTGTTAGTTTTGTTCAAACCTTCATAAGCTCTTCACACAATTCTGGTGGTGCTCCATACGTCACAGCCAATGGAAGCTCTGCACACAATACTGGTGGTGCTGCTCCATACGTCACAGCCAATGGAAGCTCTGCACACAATACTGGTGCTGTTCCAACTGTCATAGCCAATGGAAGTTATTCAACTTCAATGGCGGGCAGTGCTTTCTACCTTAATTCAAGCCTTTCTCCAACATGGTACAACAACAATTCAATCAATATGACCACATATCCTGGTGATTCATCAACAGTGAGAGTAGTCCTCTCAAGGCAGGACAGTATTGGTTTTGTTTGTGGTTTCTACTGTATTGGAACCTGCAGCTCTTACTTGTTCTCAGTCGTAGTAGTTGGAGATAACACTTCCAGTTTGGTTTGGTCAGCAAATAGAGACTATCCTGTTAAAGAGGATGCGATCCTGGAACTGACAGGAGAAGGAGGGCTAGTGCTACAAGATTCAGATGGCACCAAGGTGTGGTCAACAGATATATCTGGTAACTCCATACTAGGAATGAAAATTACAGAAGCAGGAAATCTTGTTCTCTTTGACAGTGAAGGAGCCATGGTCTGGCAGTCATTCGACCACCCTGTTGACTCATTGCTAGTTGGGCAGCGATTATATGAAGGCCAAAAACTGATCGCAAGTTCCTCTTCCACCAGTTGGAGCCTTGGACCATACTATGCTACATTAACAGCTAAGGATGGCTTTGCTGTTTTTGTCCAAGATGATCAGGCCGAAACATTGATGTATTATCAGTTGGTGCCAGACAAAAAGTTAAGCAACAATACTGGATCAAATTATGCAGAGCTTCAACAAGATGGGTTTCTAGTGAACATGGGAGCGTCTCAAGCAACATCTGGAAGAAATCCATATGAATTTCCACTTTATTCTACCATTGAATTCATAAAACTTGAGGGTGACGGGCATCTAAGGATACATCAATTAAGTAACGGAAAGGGGTTCCGAACGATTGTCGATTTGATTACAGTTGATCTGGGTGTGTGCCAGCATCCTCTCCACTGTGGGGAATATGGGGTATGCAGAGAAGGGCAATGTAGCTGTCCTGAAGACCATGATGGGGTTCGGTACTTCAATGAAACTCAGTCTCAATTGCCTGATCATGGTTGCTCTAGAATAACTGCATTGTCATGCGGACCTTCACTGGACCAGCATCATCTAATGGAAATAAAAAATGCAACCTACTTCAACGTTGTTGATCTAGATGCTGCATCTCCAAATATCAAGGATATGGAAGAGTGCAAACAAGCCTGTCTGCAGAATTGTTCTTGTAGTGGGGCCTTTTTCAGGTACGAGAAGAATACTTCAGATGGGTATTGTTTCATGCCATCTAAAATCTTGTCGCTGAGAGAAGAGCATATCCCCCACAACAATTTCTCATCTGCTACATTCATTAAGGTACAGATTCCCTTTGAGGCACCACCAAGAAATAAAGGAAATTTAGCAGCAGTAGTAGCTGGATCTAGTGCAGGTGGCATTTTCATTATTTGTCTTGCAATTTTTATATACTTGGTGATGCTGCGGAAGAGTAATTCCAAAGAGGATGGAGGTTATATCGTTCAAGTCCATGTTCCAGGAATGCTTGTGAGGCTCCCATATGAAGACATAAGGTTGGCAACAGAAGATTTCAAGGAGAGACTTGGCCAGGGGGGATTTGGTTCTGTCTTCAAAGGAATGCTAGCAGATGGCACTAGAATTGCAGTAAAGCGGCTGGACAAAATGAGCCAAGGGATGAGAGAGTTCTTAGCAGAAGTTGAGACAATAGGGAGCATACACCATTTTAACCTTGTAAGGCTGATTGGATTTTGTGCTGAAAAATCAAACAGGCTTTTAGTTTATGAATATATGGGTAATGGATCTCTGGAAAATTGGATTTTCTATGATGGCCAGAGGCCTTGTCTTGATTGGCAAACCCGAAAGAAGATTGTACTTGACATAGCCAAAGGCCTGGCTTATCTTCATGAAGAATGCCGACAGAGAATAGTTCATCTGGACATAAAGCCACAGAACATTCTCTTGGATGAAAATTTCAATGCCAAAGTTTCTGATTTTGGGTTATCTAAGCTAATAGACAGGGATGAGAACCAAGTCCATTCAACTATGAGAGGAACTCCTGGGTATCTTGCTCCAGAGTTGAGGGACTCAAAAATCTCTGTGAAAGCTGACATTTATAGCTTTGGTATAGTCGTCCTCGAAATAGTTAGTGGAAGGAAAAATTTTGATCGCAATCATTCAGAATCCAGTTTTCACATGCTTAGATTGTTGCAGAAGAAGGCAGAGGAGGACCGCCTGATTGAGATTGTGGAAAATTGGGATCAGGACATGCAAAATCACGAAGAAGTGGTGAGGATGATAAGGATTGGGGCTTGGTGTTTGCAGGACGATCCAACCAGGAGGCCTTCCATGTCAGTTGTTGTGAAGGTTTTAGAGGGAGTACTGGAGGTGGAACCGATCATCACCTTCAAGTTTTTTCATGCAATGACTCCTACTTCTGTAGCCAACAACTGTGTTTCTTCTGCAGTTGAAGCATCAGTTCTTTCTAATCCAAGATGAGAGTATGACTTCTTGAGGTAAGAAATGAAAGTTTCCATAGTTTACACCTCTGGAATTGGATTTTATGCAAACAAAATTGAAGAAATTTGTAATCTGATTTTCTTTTTCATGTTTCCAGTCTTTGTTATTCGAGCACAAGATACTACCAGATTAGGACTAAAACCCAGCCAAGTTGAGCCGGGTATTGGGTCTGATCATTGCCCTATTGGGTATTTTGGATTGAGCTAAATTGTTGTAAAACTTAATGTTGTCTATTGAAGCTTGGGTTGATTATTTGTTTATTCTTCCTTTTTTTCACTAAGTTTCATCGAGCTTTTGAAATGGCCATGTGTCATTCTTCACTGCTGCCTCTGATAAAATCAAATTGATGCACTGTACTGACAAGAGCTTATTCAATTCGCTTTCGTAACATGCTTTAAATTTATCCTGATCACACGTGTTTTCATAGTTAAGTTTCTCATCTGTCTTCATTACTGGAACTGGTGTTGCTTGAGCTTGACTATTAATAAATCAAGCTTGAAGTTTAAGCTTGAGCTTTGCTAATTTAAGGCAAACAGGCTTGAATGAATTCCTTACCTGAAGGGGTCAGTTGTGTTCCCACCAACACAGTTTCCACCCCTCTTCGAAGGAATCAAGGAAATCAATCTAGAAAATGTGGATGAACCCAAGATGGGCCATGCCTCCCTTAAACAAAAAAGGAAGCCTAACTAATCAAGGACATCAGTTAATCTTTGGCTGCCCACCCCTTCATCAGGCTCCTGCTAGTTGAATATATTGGCCAAAGTGGAAGGTAGAAAATATGGCCTGAGAAGCTGTGTCCATGCAAGCCATGACCATATACCCATCCTCCCGAGGAACATGAATGGTAGTCCATGTTCCACAATGCCTCTGTGACAGCTTTAGCCCTTGTTAGTTCCCCATCATCCTAGTTTGGATTATCACAAAAGTGTGCTTAATCCCATATATATATGGGAGGTAAGGTCATTATGAAGTAACTCATTAGTAAGTCTAAGGGCAAATTCTCATTTTTTTTTCTCCTCTGTTGACTTCATCATCAAAAAAGGTGCACTAGAGGCATCTCCGATCATGCAAATGAACTTGGGTGAACTTCTTACCGAGCTCAGGTCATTTTGCTCGCTAGCAACTTTCCTTTTAAGCAGCCCTAAATAACATATTTGCAATTTGAGAGCGAATCAGTGAGACAAGAACACTTGGTTGTAAGAAGTTGGCTGAGTATTCTGATTTTAGACAATCAATATACCATCCTACAGTTAGACCCACAATTATCACAAAAGACCCCTTCGCCATTTCAACCTGGATCTTCCTGTTGGATGTCACTAAAAGGCTTTCCATGAAAGTGAAAATGGTCACAAATGGTCACAAATTAATGGAAATGTATTGTGGAGGAATCGTTGTTACGTAATGCAAATGGTCACAAATTTTAAAACCAGATCCATTTATTTGTCACCTGTGGGCTGCTGGCTGTCGCTTAGCTGCCATAGATGGCAATAAGTTAGTCTGAAAAAAAGACTTTCTAGAGTCCGCGGAAAACACTTTCCATGAGACTAATACAAGGCATTTGGTAAGAGAAGTCCACGCTGGTGGTCTAAGATTTAATGGTGGTGGTGGCCAAGGGCCCCATACCTTTCCCTTATTATCAAACCACTCCCAAAGGATACTCCAAAAGGAAGAAAGAACGCGCCATTGGTCAATTTCGACCCAAAGAAATGGGCCCAATGCCTTCATCCTCGATCAATCATGGAATCTTCCTACCATGTGCCTTGCATTGACTGGGATCATGGCTCATCAGTCTGGCTATCCCTTTTCCACTACCTTGTTCCTCTGATCAATACCCCCATTCATCAAAGCAATAACAATTTCTAATGAAATCCATTGGTTATGAGCACTTAGTCAAAGAGACATGGCTTCCTGCATCATCCTCTTTCTTTTCATTTTCAGTCTCTGCTTTGCCAAAACCTGTGTTGCAGCCACTGCAAATTCCTCATCTATAAGGGCCAGTTACATATACTATCTAGACTCAGGCCTTCCCTCAACATGGTCTAACAACAATTCTGTCAACAATTCTGTCATTATGGATGGATGGCAGATGAGAGTGTTCCTCGTGTCTCCCAAGGATCCTCGATTTTACTGCGGATTCTTCTGCACTGGAACCTGTGAAAGCTACTTTTTTTCAGTCGTCCGAGTTGTGGGAGGCAATGCAAGTCTGATTTGGTCCGCGAATGGGCGTCGTCCCGTGCAAAAGAATGCCGTGGTGCAACTGACTAATGGAGGTCTATCACTCAGAGATTCAAATGGCACAAAAGTCTGGTCTAGTAATACAACTGGTAACTCCATAGTGGGAATGAACCTTACCGAAGCAGGAAAGTTGGTTCTCTTTAACAATGAAGGCACCGGGCTTTGGCAGTCTACTATCCAGAACCAAACCAACACAACATCGACAAACACAACATCACAAAACGATTATTGTAGCTCTGGGGATGGGTTATGCAGTGAAGGGCTATGTAGTTGTCCTGTGGGTGTTGATGGGATTGAATATTTCAAGCAGAACCAATCTCAATTTGCAGAAGTGGGTTGCTCTAGAATTACTCCTCTGTCCTGCAACTCTCCATGGGATCAACATCAACTTGTGGAAGTAGGAAATTTTACCTACTTGAGCATCAATGAGACGACTGAAGCATTTCCAGATATCAAGGATATGGAAGGGTGCAAAGAAGCCTGCTTGCAGAATTGTTCTTGTGGTGGAGCCTTTTTCAGGTATGATTCAGATGCTTCAGATGGATATTGTTTTATGCCCTCTAGAATTTTGGTAATAAGAGAAGGGCAAACGGCGAATTACACCTTCACGTCGACATCATTCATCAAGGTACAGATCCCCTCTCTTGCACCTAGTCCTTTTCCAACAGAACCAGAGATTGTGCCACCCCCGCGTCCAAAAGGAAACAATTTAGCAGCAATAGCAGCAGGATCTGGTGCTGGGGCTTTTTTGTTAGTCTGTTTTCTAATTTTTATACTGTCAATGAAATTGCGGAAGAGTAGGGAGGAGGAGGAGGAGGGTGGGGATGTTTATACCAATCAAGTTCAAGTTCCGGGAATGCCTGTGAGATTTTCATATGAAGATCTAAGGAGAGCAACCGAGGAATTCAAGGAGAGACTTGGCCGCGGGGGATTTGGGTCTGTCTTCAAAGGAATGCTACCAGACGGCACAAAGATTGCAGTCAAGAGGCTCGACAAAATGGGGCCAGGGATGAGGGAGTTCTTAGCGGAAGTTGAGACTATTGGAAGCATACACCATTTCAATCTTGTGAGACTGATTGGATTCTGTGCAGAGAAATCTAACAGGCTTTTAGTTTATGAATACATGAGTAATGGCTCTTTGGATAACTGGATTTTCTATAGAAGCCAGGGGCCTTGTCTTGATTGGCAAACCAGAAAGAAGATTATACTAGACATAGCCAAAGGGTTGGCTTATCTTCATGAAGATTGCCGGCAAACAATTGTACATCTGGACATAAAGCCGCAGAACATTCTCCTGGATGAAAATTTCAATGCCAAAGTTTCTGATTTCGGGTTATCTAAGCTAATAGACAAAGATGAGAGCCAAGTGCTTATCACAATGAGAGGAACTCCTGGGTATCTTGCTCCAGAATGGCGGGAATCCAGAATCACAGTAAAAGTCGATATTTATAGCTTTGGAATTGTTCTTCTTGAGATAGTAACTGGAAGGAGAAATTTTGATCGGACACGAGCAGAGTCTAGTTCACATATACTTGGGCTATTGCAAAAGAAGGGAGAAGAGGAGAGACTACTTGACATTGTGGAAATTTTGGATGAGGACATGAACAATCGTGAAGAAGTGGAGAGGATGATAAAGATTGCAGCATGGTGTTTGCAGGATGATCACACAAGAAGGCCTCCCATGTCAGTAGTTGTGAAAGTTTTGGAGGGTGTTATGGAGGTGGACTCAAACATCATCTACAAGTTTGTCCATGCAATGGCCCCTCCTGCTGTAGTCAATGATCGGGTTTCTACTGCAGTAGAAGCATCTGTTCTTTCTAATCCAAGATGATCAAGACTTCTTGGGATAAAAAGGAAAGAAAGGTCTGTAATGTACTACCGCAGCATTGAATTTTGTGAAAAAACCAAATTGGTATGTAATTTTCAAGCACCTGAGCCATGTTTTAGGTTCTTCAAGCTTTATCTGAAAATGTAATGAATTGAGCTTGAGCTCTGTTGCAATCTTAATCCAGCTTGGTTCATTGTTTCTTTTGAGTAGAAGTATTTGAAGGGTCTTATAATGCTTGGCTTCCGTGTCAAATAATCTTCATTTCTGTCATTACAGATCACTTTTGTGTCCTTCATTCTTCATATCTGAGACTGAGAGTAGAAAGCTAATTTACTCAGTGCTGGTATCCTGGGCTAAGCATTGGGTTCTGATTGTGTTCCTCCAATGATGTAGGTAGGTGGGAATTGGAATGGAAATAGGATGAGAATGGAGGAAAATTATAATACCACATAGAAGAGAAGAATCAAAATCTTAGTAAAAATGGGATTTGGCTTCTATTAATGAATTTTTTAATCTTGTGTGCATTCTAAAAAATAATCCAAACATATTAATGGCATTCTCCATTCCAGCATTCCAGTTGTGACTGCAGGTTGCAATGCTTGCTAACAAATGAACATGCCCCAAAAAGGTAAACAAAAATCACTTGGTTGTATGAATCTTGCTGATTTTATTCCATTTCCAGATGAAACCAATTAACTATGACTGATGTTGGCCAAACAAACCAAGAAGGTATGAGCTCTAAGGAGTGCCCTTAGTTCTTCATCCAAGAGTTCATAAAAGTGCCATCCCCAACTGCCATTTGACTCTGAGTTGAGGTGGTGGTTTTGGATAAGCACCTCCATTCCCATGAAGAATGTGTAGGGACAGTGGGATCATCAGTATTTCAGTAAGGGAAACGCTTCAAACAAGGAAACCCACACCCACAAGATACTGAAAAAGGCATTACTTTTTGAGTATGGGAAATTTGCTTGTAGAGGATATTGTTGGGAAGTTTGGGTTAGGATAACACTTGTTGTTGGATAGCACAATAAGACCAAGATACCTAACACCAGTGACGGATGGTGAACATGACAGGCACAACGACTGTATCTGACCGGCAGGGGCTACAACAACAACCCAACAAGTAAAGACAACAATGATAATCTAAGAATATATCAGCAATAACAATCCAAGAGAGTGGAGACATTATGTCATAATAATTTTAACAAAAGGTTGAAAAAAAGAACCTTTACATTCAAAGTTGAAGGAATCACCCACAAGAGCTTCACCTTCGTACCTCGATTTGCACGGCCCCTAGTTTTCCTTCTCTTTTTCTCTCTCACAACCTCCCAATTTGGTTTGGTTCTTATCTTCTCTACAAAAACACCCCAAATGTTGCCTATATTTGGGCTTAAAGACGCCCAAAAGAACGGCCCAATATGTAGGCTTGAAAGAACTTTTCATGGGCTGGAAACCATATGGGCCTAGCCCAACAGATATTACTCTTTCACTAGGACGGTTTGTACACAGTATTGAGGTGTCTGCAACACCAGTCCACTAATTTTCCTAAATTGCTGAAACACCCAGCATATTGAAATCTAACATAACTGTTCTCTTCAAATCTTACAGCCCAAATTTGAATGTCAATAATTCATGAAACTTCATTGAATTTTCTGAAGTATTCGTCCAATTCTAAGCTCCCCAAGTAAATAAGATAAAGATGTTCTTTGGTTGTTGTTTTACTGTTTGAATTTTCAATTTTGGACGACCTTTGGATCCGGAATCCTACTCAGTTTGGGTTAGTTGCTGCATCCAAATTCACAGTAATTTATGGAGTTTCATGGTGTCCACAGCTGTATGCCGTGGTTTAAGGGTCATCCACAATTAGTCATTGACTTAAAAAGTGTGTCTGGAATCGACCTACTCATCACGATCACATGTGGGCCTAAGGATGGATATTTGATAAGAAAATTGTTTGTCATGTGCCTTATTTTTAGTATTTGCAGAGAAATGATACAAGTCAAACGCGGCCCCTCTTTCAAATGATACATGAACCCGAACACCACGATTAAGAGCTGGAATGATCCCACTCTTGGACAAGAGACTGAGATCTCACAGTAGAATTGAAATGAGTTCCACTTGCATCAGACTTTGAGACGTATGCCCCCAAGCAACGTGGAAGTTTCTCTTAAATAATTTGTCCAGTCTCCAAAGAAGACTTTGACTCCCAATTTTGTATTCCCTTTAAACTCTTAACAAGAATCAGCCAATCATGGAAATGGTCATGTAGAGAAAGTATGTACTCCAAATTAGGTATAATGGCCAGCATCTGTTCTCCTTTGGTCATCATCCTCATTCTGATCGGTAGTGTTGGTTTTGCCCAAAGTGATGCAAGCAAAAATGAAAGCAGTCCTGTATTCTACCTTAATTCAAGCGTCCCCTTAACATGGTACAACAATGACTCAATCAAGATCATGACTCCTGCGGATGGATCAAAAGTGAGAGTGGTCCTCTTGAGACAGCAGTCCATTAGTTTTGTGTGTGGATTCTACTGTGTTGAAGCCTGCAACTCCTACTTGTTCTCCATTGTTGCAGTTGGTGGTGGCAATTCAAGTGTGGTCTGGTCAGCAAATAGGGACTATCCGGTAAAAGAAAACGCAACACTGCAATTGACCGTAGATGGAGGGTTGGTGCTACAAGATTCGGATGGCACCCAGGTGTGGTCAACCAATGGGTCTAGTAACTCCATTCTTGGAATGAATCTTACAGAAGCAGGGAACCTGGTTCTCCTAGGCAACAAAGGAGCCATAGTTTGGCAGTCTTTCGATCACCCTTCTGATGCGTTGCTCGTCAGGCAGCGCTTAAACGAGGGTCAAAAACTGATTGCAAGCTCCTCCGGTGAGATTTGGAACCAGGGACAATACTATGCCACCCTAACTTCAGATGCTGGCTTTTCTGTTTTTATTGATGCAGATCAGGCTAAACCATTGATGTATTATAAGTTGGTGCCAGACAACAGGTCAAGCAACAGTACTGGATCAAATTATGCAGAGCTTCAACAACATGGATTCCTAGTGAACCTGGGAACATCCCAACTAACATCTGGGAGGAATTCATATGAATATTCCGCTCAATCCGATGTCAAATTTATGAGACTCGATTTTGATGGGCATCTAAGAATATATCAGCACAGCGACACAACAGGATTGAGGGTGATTGTTGATTTGATCACAGAAGATCTGGGTGACTGCCAGTATCCTCTCAGATGTGGGGAACATGGTGTATGTAAGGCTGATCAATCTTGTGGCTGTCCTGAAGGTGAAGACGGGGTTCAATATTTCCAAACAGATCTTGGTTGCTCTAGAATCACACCTTTGTCATGTGAACCTTCACTACATCATCTCCTGGAAGTGAAGAATGCTACCTACTTCAACATTATTGATTCAGATGCCGCATATCCAGGAATCAAGGATATGGACATGTGCAAGCAAGCCTGTCTGCAAAATTGTTATTGTGGTGGAGCATTTTTCAGGTATGAGAAGAATGTTTCAGACGGGTATTGTTTTATGCCATCTAAAATCTTGTCCATAAGAGAAGGGCATACACCAAACTACAATTTCACATCGGCAATATTTATCAAGGTACAGATTAACTTTGTGGCACCAAGTCTTGTGCTAGCAGCAAAAACTACAAGAGAGAACTTCACACCAACTCCGACTTCAGGAGATGGAGCAAATATAGCAGCAATAGTAGTAGGGGCTAGTATAGTCCCTCTCATCACATTTTGCCTTGTAGTAGTTACAATCCTGGCGACACTGAAGAGAACTAGCACAGTGGAGGAAGGGGAAGACTATACTATCGATCAAGTTCCGGGAATGCCCGTGAAGTTTCTGTATGAAGACCTTCGTGCGGCAACAGAGGATTTTAAGGAGAGACTTGGCAGTGGAGGCTTTGGGTCTGTGTTCAAAGGGTTGCTAGCAGATGGCACTAGGATTGCAGTGAAGAGGTTGGACAGAATCGAGCAGGGGATGAGAGAGTTCTTGGCAGAAGTCAAGACTATAGGAAGTCTACACCATTTTAACCTTGTAAGACTGATTGGATTCTGTGCAGAAAAATCGAACAGGCTTTTAGTTTTCGAATATATGTGCAATGGATCTTTGGATAACTGGATTTTCTATGGTTGCCAGAGACCTTGTCTAGATTGGGAAAGCCGAAAGAGGATTATACTTGACATAGCCAAAGGGTTGGCTTATCTTCATGAAGAATGCAGACATAGAATAGTTCATCTAGATATCAAGCCGCAGAACATTCTCCTGGATGAAAACTTCAATGCTAAGGTCTCTGATTTTGGGCTGTCTGAACTTATAGGCAGAGATGAAAGCCAAGTTTTCACCACAATGAGAGGAACTCCTGGGTATCTTGCTCCAGAGTGGAGCCAACCAAAAGTCACTGTGAAAGTTGACATCTATAGCTTTGGAATTGTTCTTCTTGAGATAGTCACTGGAAGGAGAAATGTGGATTGCACCCGGGAAGAATCCAATTCACAAATGCTCAGAGTTCTGCAGAAGAAAGCCAAGGAAGAAAGACTAATTGACATTGTGGAAAATTTGGACGAGGAAATGAAAGATCATGGAGAAGTGGTGAGGATGATAAGGATTGGAGCATGGTGTTTGCAGGATGATCCCACAAGAAGGCCTCCTATGTCTGTGGTTGTGAAGGTTTTAGAGGGAGTGATGGAGGTGGACTCAAACATCATCTACAAGTTCACCCATGCAATGACTTCAACTTCTCCATCTGATGATAAAGTTTGGACAGAACCAGAGGCATCTGTCCTATCCAATCCAAGATAAAACTCTCTCAACTCCATCGGGTGAGCGAGTTTGATTCTGGTTTTTGAGATATTTTGTACGTGCCTTCATCTGTAATTATCCTTATATAATGGAGTATACTCTTACTTTGATTAGGTTTTATATTTTGTGGGAAAGACCTCTCATTCTTCTCTTGAACTTTACTGTATATTTTATGATAAAAGAAATAGAAGGGAAAGAACTCTTTTGTGCTTCTATACATCCAAATCCTGATTTTATGCATGTCAAATTCATTAAATCTGTAATAAGCTACTTAATTAGCTTCTGTCTCTTATGATTCAAAAGCAGGATAAACACATTAGCAGTTGAGACGGGAATTCGAGTTAAATCACTTGGTTGTAAGACCAAAAAATCATGTAATACCATTATCTATCAAAGCCCAGTTCCATAGTTTCAGAAAATTAGAATGCCAACATTGATTTTGTGGTGCTTTTGCCCTCTAAAAATTTACTACTCCTGGGATGGGTTCATTACTCTGAAACATCCACATCCATTGACATACTAATCTAACACTCCTCACTATAGAGCCTGTTGGGTAGCTAACACAAATACCCAATGTTTTTAGAATCGAACCTGTCATTGAATTGAAAAAGTTACCAATTCACGATTCACTAAGATGTTATAAATATATAATTTATAAATTATTAAAATTTAAAATAATTATAAAAATAAAAATAATAATTTTTATATTATTTAAAAATTAAAATTTTATTTAAAAATCATTAAATTTTCTCAATAGTCATGATTCTTCTTTAATCATGGAAGAAAAACTCACATGCCTATTTAAAAAGAAAAAAAAATGGCAAAAACATGGAATGTGAGTTTTTAAATTTTTTTAATTATTTATTTGTTAAAGAAAAAAAGAAGAATATTTAGAAATTCTTAAATTTATTCTAATAAACTACAATTTTATTTTTATTTTATTTTTAATAAATGCGCATTGCCAAACGCGTCCTAGGGTAAAAGAGGAAAGGGCAAAGCCTCTGAAAAGCAATGGCTTCTCACTCTCAACTGCTCTCTCGTCTTCTTCCTCCTCATTTCTTCTTCCTTCTTCTTCCATGGCTTCTCATTTCTCTCCCAAACCCAGTTCTCTCTCAGTGCCATCACACACCCATTATCTTCTCTTTCGGCGATTCCAACTCTGACACTGGCGGACTCATCGCCGGGCTCGACTTCCCAGTCAACTAATGAATTTTTTATCCTTATTCCTAATCTAAAAAACAATCCAAACACCATAATAAATGATAATGGAATTGATTTCCAATTTCCATTATGTATTCCAACATTCCAAACAAAAGTTTGAACAACTTTTTCTCTCATACTTTCTGTAGGACTCAAAGCATTCCATTCCTTCCTACACAACCATGTGATACAAGCCTGCAAAATCACAATTAATACATCTTTTGTTTTTGATTAAAAAAAGAAACAGAAAAAAATACAAGCCTGCATCAATTGAACCTTTGGCATGAAAAAGGGAAAACCATTTGTAAAAACCATCCACCATACAAACACCAATCAGAATCATTCTAAAAAGCTTCCTCTAATTTCATCATAAGCTTTCCCGAGTAATGAAAAGATCTCTCCCTACAGCACAAGCATTTTACAAGTCCTAAGAAAAATGGGATTATAGAAAACTAATCTGCACCATAGTTTGCCAAAAAAGGGTTTGAACAGAATTTAATAAGAGAAACTGGTTGCAAGAGATTTAGACATAACAATATCCCAGTAAGCAAGACAAGGAACCAAAAGTATTTTCATTGACAATGGAAGAGGAGAAAATGTCTGACAAATAATATTCAAAAGAACAGTATATCAAGCAAATGATACATGATTTAAGTAAAATACCTCGGCCAAGTCACAAAAATGCTGAAGCAAAGGAAAGATGATACCATCTCCTCATTACCCATTCCATGTGGCCGATGCAGTGTCACGAAGGTGAATTGTAACCAAAGGTCTGGGGGGCCTTAGTTGCAATGATGCAGGAACAAGAATGCCATACCAATTCTCCATGAATAAGCAATATAGCCCCCAGAGTAATGATCGTAACATATTTAAAACTAAAAAAAGAATAAAGAATGAACATTGATTTTCAGTTTGAATTTTGATTCATTCAAGATTTCAACCAGTTTCAACAATTTTCCTGTGTAAAATTACAAGTATTTGGACAAAAGTTTGAAAACTTTAAAAAAGCTGTTGATCACTTTTCACTTCAACCGGGATAAGAACTGATGTTGACCAAATTTTAATACTCAGACCATGAGCTGCCTCTGTTATTCTCACTGTATACTCCATGCCACCAGTATTTTTCACTGTCAGAATTGGGAAAGCAAAATAGTAGGCCTAAGAATCTCTTCCAACAGACTTTTCAGGTTCACTTCCTCTTCCACTTCTTCTAAATTTGCTTCATGGAGAACAAACTACAGTTCTTTCCCTTTTGTCAGAAACTAAATTATCAGGAAAAGGAAAAAAAAATGAACTATAAAGGAAGAGAAAGAAAATAAATAAGAGCAAGGGAAGGGAACAAAGAACAGCAAAGGAAAAACTATAATAACCCTGTAACCTCCACCCAACACCCCAAATGTGTAAAGCCTCCAACAACTCTAGAATTTATGTTCTGTTGAAGATTGGAATCCAACTTGTATAAGAAGAAACCTGACAGCCTTCAAGGGGAGACCTGAATTTCTTCTTCAGTAGATGGTCCAGAATCAGAGGCTTCAGCAAGTGACTCAAGCATGCATATCACTTCACTTGCGTCATCCAAATAATATTTAGCTTTGCTGGGCTTTTGCCCTACCGTGCATGCAAACAATGAAGTGTTGGCAGAAAGAATATTTGTTGACATTGCACTACCAATTATTTCAAACATGTCCTCATCAGATCTGTCATCTCCAATACAAAGCAAAAAATCAGCTTGTTTTCCATTTTCAGTCATTGTGGTGAAGATCTTTTCTGCAGCTAGGCCTTTGCTAACTCCCTGGAAAACATATCCAAACCTAGTTAAGTACTAAATCAAATGGATCATCACATATTAGGGATTGATATCTCCCATAGCTGGGGCAGAAAATATAGAGGGAAAGTGAACTTTTCACACATAAAAATAATTTTTTTAAAAAAAAAAAAACTAAATATTAGAGATTCCTTATCAGAAACTATGCTGGCCATCATAATCATTATGACAAAGAAAGATGAACGTTTTCAAACAGGTCCCCCAAAAAGGAAAAAGAAAAAAGGAAAGAAAGAAATTTGAATATCCATACCACTCTGGAAGTTGGAAACAGATAAAGAAAATGAGATTTGAAAATCGGCTGCTTAGAATTGAGACTTTGGAGGGAAAAGACCATTAGGAACAAGTATTGGAAATAATTTGGATTTAAGAATAACTTTATGTGTGTGTGTATCTTTTTATTACATATTTATGCAAATGTATCAAACTTCATTTAGATCAGAATTATTTCTATTTTTTCTTTTTCAGAGTCGAATTACAGATGAAATTGAAATGCACGATATGTACCTGAGGCTTAACTTCTACAATAAAATGACCACTTTTGACAGCAACAGGTTCATTTGCTAATACACTCTCTAGATGATCCAACATTTCCTTTGCCTGAGAGGATCCAAAGCCTGGGTCTGCATCCCCATATTGCCAAACCAGAGCACTCTCTTTACTTTCAATGGAAGACCCATCAGTAGCCTCAGTGTACAACTGCATCACAGGTTCAGCAATCTCCTTCCACCCAAAATCAGAACTCTGACCACAGGTTTCCCATTCTTTATCTTGTGACCACCTGAGGTATTGCATAAAGAAAATATATGAAACCCAATGGTTGCATAATGAAGCAAATAAACTTCTCATTTGGAAACCTCCTATTATTAGATATTATAGGAAAACAGTAGGACAATGAACCCCTCAATTTAGGACTGTACAAAAGCAAACAGTAATTTAAATGCTGTTGCCTAGAAAGTGGCCAGAGAGAGAGAGAAGAGAGAACACATACCTTAAGAAGTAACCATGTTCTGCTGCAAGTCCAAGCTTCCTGCAGGGGGAAAACCACTGGCTTAAGTTATCCCTTCCTCTTCCACTGACAATAAAAACTGTATTTTTCTTGTCCCAGCAAAGTGTGTTTAGAATTGAAATAATCTCCTGACTTGGAGCCTTGTTGATGGAATTTTGGGGCATCACAGTGCCATCATAGTCCAACAGTATGGCCCTACTCTTAGCCCTACAGTAGGCCAAAGCAATAGCCTCCATTGAAAGCTTTCTAAAATTAGGATCAAGTGCTACAACTCTGAACCCAAAACTTAAACCAATTCCCCAGCATCTTCTCCTAAAGTGCTCTGAGCAGGTTCTCTCCATATCTTGCAAGAAGCTTCGTGACCAATAAGCCACATCATGGGTGCTAACATACCGAAAATGCTTCTCATGTCGCAGGAGTTGCTCTGATTGAGACATTGAAATAGCTTCATTCATTGCCTCAGCAGTTGCTTCGACATTCCATGGATTCACACGGATAGCCCCACTAAGTGAAGGAGAGCATCCAATAAATTCTGATACCACTAGCATGCTCTTCTTGGGCCCACTCAAATCCGAACTTGATTCAGAATCATCTGTTCCTTGTCTACAAACAATGTATTCATACGGAGTAAGGTTCATCCCATCCCTGACAGCCGTGACAACAACACACTCAGCAATACTGTAATAGGCAATTCTCTCACTGATTGAAACTGGTCTGTCAACAAAAACTATTGGTTCATACCCAGGCTCCCCAAATTCTTCATTGATTCTCCGGCAGCTTTCCCTTATTTCAGCCTGTATTTCCTCTAAATCTGCTCCTTTACCTCTTGCAGGGTTTGCAATCTGAACCAACACAGCCTTTCCTTGCCACTTTGAGTGTTGCTGAAGCAACTGTTCCATTGCCAAAAGCTTCAAATTAATACCTTTAAAAATGTCCATATCATCAACACCAAGCAACACCGTTTTCCCTTCAAACTGCTGCTTGAGCTCCCCTATCTTCTTCTCCTTATCTGCAAGCTTCATCACTGAAGCAATCCGGCCCATATGAATCCCAACAGGCATAATCTTGATCCCCACAGTCCTTCCATAATATTCCAACCCTATATAGCCCCTCTTTGACTGATACTCCAAACCCAACATCCGACTGCAACAAGAAAGGAAATGCCGAGCATAATCAAATGTGTGGAAACCAATAAGGTCTGAGTTAAGTAAAGCCTTAAGAATTTCTTCTCTGACAGGAAGAGTCCTGTAGATCTCTGAAGATGGAAATGGACTATGAAGAAAAAACCCCATTCTTAACCGGTTAAAGTGCCTCCTCAAGAAAGTTGGCAATACCATCAAATGGTAATCATGAATCCAAACATAATCATCATCTGGGTTTATCACCTCAATAACCTTTTGTGAGAATAACTTATTTGCCGACACATATGCTTCCCACATAGACCGATCAAACCGACCTCCATGATCAGCTGAAAATGGCAACATGTAATGGAAAAGCGGCCATAACAACTTCTTGCAGAATCCATGATAGAATTTCTCTAAAAGATCCTGTGGCAGAAAAGTAGGGACACATTTGAATGTCTCCAACAGAATCTGGGATACTTCCTCTTGTTCCTCCAAGTCAACATCAACCCTCAATGACCCAACATATAGAACTTCCATGTCTTCCGGCAAACCCTCCTTAAGTTGCAGAAGCAATGAGTCTTCATTCCAACTAAAAACCCAGCCTCTATCATCTGCTCTTCGGTTAGCTTTCACAGGCAACTGGTTTGCCACTATAATCAACCGATCTTGAGCAACTGAAGAGGGGTTATCAGACGACACACTATTAGCCTGATCATCATCAAGTTCATACACATTGCCCGGAACCGTCATTACCCTCGGAAGCCGCTTCCGTTCTCGACCGATTGCCGGAAAATTCCCAGTAGCTAAATCTAAAAGATTGGTATACGATCTTGACATCATTTTTACACCAGCCTCAAAAGCCCAAGATTCTTTTTCTTTTTAAATGGACAATTTCACCCAATCTGCAGAACCACAAAACAATCAAAACCCTAACCCTATACATCACAATCAGATCCAAGAAACCTACAACATTGATAGACTACACAATGCAATGAAAATCAGACAAAACCACTGCACAACCTCAAAATCAAAATGACACCCACTAATTGTAACTATAAAACCAACTGATCCACTCAACACCCAGATTCTATCATCTATAAAGGAAACAAACCAGATTTGATGGAATTCAACTCAAAAGAAATGAAAAATGTGAAGGAATTGGAAATTGAAACTCACCTCTGTTTCTGAATCAATGAACAATTGAATCTTCTCTTGGTAAAGCTTTGATCTTTAGAGTCAAATGCATGTCAATTCTTGGGCTGGTAAATTTGTAGAACCAAAAAAAAGAAAAACCATTTAGGGTTCGTTCTTTATATAAACATAAAATCATCTCTCAATTTGTACTAGGAAAGTCAGGGATGAATATTCAGAGAATAATATTATTCATATTAATTAGGTAAATTAATTAAAAAAATATTATTTTTCTAATTTGAAACGTGGCAAAATGAAGGATGTGATAACATTACCTCCTCACACGGTGGGATTGCTATGCAAACCAAAATAAATTAAAAAATTTAATTTAAAAATTTAAAAATAAAAAATATACCTTTGCCATCATTTAAAAATCATGTTTAAAAATTTTAAAATCTGAAATTGTAAAAAGAAATAATAAAAAAAAGATATTTATATCATAATTTAATTTTAAAAAATTTTAAAGTCATTACTTATAAGTATTTTATAATTTTAAAAATAAAAAATAAAAAATAGATCAATATTAATTATGATTAATTCATCTTCTTCTTTTAATTTTTAGATAAGATCATTCACATATTTTTGTTGTCGTGGATAATGTAAAATATAATAAATTATAATTTTTTTGTTTTTTTGTTATAATTATAGGGTTGTTTTGGTGTTTATTACAAGTATAGACAATATCTTATATTCTATTTTTATTTTTTTATTTTTAATTATTTAATTAAATATTAATGTAATCCAAAATGAAAGCATTTTCCAGGGTGTTGCGGTGGGTGAGCGAATCAATGCCTTATAAGAAAGAGGATAAGGCAGTGCCAGCGGGCTTTGCACAAGTGCCAGCTGGCGCTACTCGGTGAACAGCACGCGCGTGCACGTTCTAGCTGAGAATCTGCCACGTGACACATCGGAGTACGGATCCAGAGAGGCTAACCGCGTCAACCCTCGGGAGGCGTGAGTACGGAAGGACCAATCAGGAGTTGCTGACTGGGTAGGGCGAGTTGGTATTGTCAGCTTGTGGATGAAACGTGGACCAATGGCAGACAGGGCTGCGGATAAGCCGCGAGTCCAGCAGATCACTGGTTGTGGGCCTCTCAGTCTCAGCTTCCTACCCTCTACTTTTCGGCAAAATATCTACCATACTACACGTGTTTTCTACTCCATGAATGTTCCACCTTCTACCCACATTTTTCATTTTTCTTTTTCTTTTTTCTTTTTTTAAAAAAAAAATCTATCAAAGACAATTTTTTCAAAATTGTCACACAAGGAAAACGTTGTTGGATGTTAATTTCAAAAACCTAATATTATTATAAGAAAAATTTTATTAAATATGAATAATCTTTTTCATAATTCAAAATATAATTTTATAAGAAAATATTATTAAATAAAATTAATCAAATCAACATAAAACTTCTTATCATTTAACTTATAAAAAAATTTAAAATAAAATAAAATAAAACCTTTAATTAAAAAATAAGTAAAGACTCATCTTAATCATATAAACTCGTTTTAAAACCATAAGGATCTTTTTGAGTTTAGAACAAATAATATCTATATAGTTACAGGCAAGCCGTTACATTTGTGATATCTCATATCGAATATGAGAGAAAATTTCAAATCTTATATAAGTATAGACTCTTTTTAACTCTGTAAATCTACATTTTAAAGTTTGAATTTAATGTATAGATAATATCTATACAGTTAAGTGCATATAAATACAAATATATTATCATTATTATTATTATTAATTTTCTAAGTTTGGAGATGAATCTATTTAAAGAAATGTTTTAATTTTAAAAAATTAACACCTTCAAATCATCCAATAATTAGTCGTAAGAAAAAATTTAAAAATAAAATAAAATAAAAATTTTGCTAGAAACTTTGTTTTGTCAATCTAAATGTAATGAATTTTTTTTATATATTTCATTATCCATAAAAAAAATTGAAACAAAAAATAAAAAGGATAAACTTTCCTTTAATTAATGAAGATAAATGGGAGAAAAATAAAATGAGCATGTAAATAACCTTACAATCAACATTTCCATAAGAAATATTTTAAAATTAATTTGACTTTAATCAATAATTAAAATTGGATCTACAATAGGAAGTGAAAACAATGGTTACTCTAAATTGCCATATTTACCTCACAAAATTCATACATGTATCACATTTATGATACTCCCCATGTCTAATTCAAGTTAGAAGTACTTTGAAAATCATGTAATATCCAATATCATTAAAACCACTTGTTTATATTCAAAAATATCAAGTATTTTAAACTATGTATTATGTCATTCAACCTCATTTTCTATTAAAAAGATAATAAATTCGTATATATGAAATAAAATTCCCAACATTTATTTCATCATCCGTAATTTCAATATTGAAAAAATTCAATGTAACCATAAAAATAAAAGTAGAAAACAAAATAGTCCAATTTATTAATTAAGACTCAGTTTGGTTCCAAAAAGTATTAAGAAAGGGAAAAAATATGTTAAGGAAAATAATTTTTTTTTATATTTGATTTCACTATAAAAAAAATATAAAAGAAAATCAAATCAAATATAATTTAAATTAGTCAAAACTTTATATTAGGAGTGTAAATGAATTGAACCAATCTAGTCAATTTATATATAATAAAAACCGAACTGGCTAAATTTGAAATGAAAAAATGAACCAAATCAAGTTTTTTAAAGTCGGTTTGGTTTAGTTTTTGTGTATAAGTTTTGTCTCAACTTAATAGCCTTTTTTTATCCTTAGCCCAATTTTAGATTTGTGTATATTTCACACCCAAAACCTACTAATTTGAGTTTATATTATTTCTTAAATCTAATTTGTTTTTATATTAATTCATATCAACTTAAATTTGATGTTAAAAGTATATTACATGCATTTAAAATTAATATGATTATAATATAAAACAATGACTTACTTTAATAGAATCTAATATAAAAAAATACTTATTAAGTATTAAACAATTATATATAAGTTTTAGAATGTGGATTTGATTCAATTTATATCAATTAGGAGATAAGAAAATTGAAAACCGAATCGACAAAGGCGATTGTGGACCTCGCATTTTGCACATGCGCCCCCACTCGATGGTGCAACTCACTTTTTATTTATTTATGAAAATTTTGATTTTTTGAAAAAGACTTGGGATCGCCACTTATTTTTGTTTTATTTTTAAAGGGAAAAACAAAATAAGAAAGAAAAACTTTAAGTGTGACTTTTGAAGGGAAAACAAGTCTGTGAAAAACCAAAGTTGGGTCCAAGGGTCAAGTTACGGAAGGTACGGTGGTGAACCGTAGCACCCCTCTAAGCCCTATAATAAGGTCTCTACTAAATAAGGTAAAGCAAGTATGACAATTGATAAAAAAATCAATGGATAATAGTGAAATGATCAAATAATAAAATGAATCACACATAAAAATAAGCAAAGTGGGAGTGAGATCATACCTTAGCAGCAAGTAATAGTGCGCTATCATGGAAACAAGGTTAGCTTAAGTACAAAATTATCACATGCGTATCAAAAAGCAAGATAAAGATCAGACAATATTCATTAAACATAACAATGAACAATCTGAAAAGAATACTCATATGTAGGGCCCTCACCAAAGCCTAATTGATTTTACATGAATTAATCTCACAAATTTCATTATTTTGGAATTATAAAAATTGTCTTCATGTTTATTAAAAATCAAGAAAGCGGAAAATCATTTTAAAGTCAAAGAAAACTTTCAAAAGTGCTTACCTGAAAGGAAATGTAGTAAGTTTATTTAAAAATTGGATTTTTAGTGACTTAAAACCCTAATGAATGATGAAAAGTGGTAGAATTAAAAAATATTTGAAAATTGAAGTGGAATTAAAATTATTTGAAAGAAAACTAGAGTTTTGAAAATTATTTGAAAATTGAAATCTAAAATAATGGAATTTAAAAAAAATATTTGAAAATGAGAGTTTTGAAAATTATATTTGAAAATTGAAGTTTTGAAATTTGAAATTTTGAAAAATTGTTTGAGAATGAGATTTTGGAAAATTAAACTTGAAAATTGAAATTTTAGAAAATTATTTGAAAAAAAAAAAGTTTTGACAATTGAATTTGAAAATTAGAATTTTGGAAAATTATTTGAAGATGGAAATTTTTAAAAATCGGAATTTTTGAGAATTATTTGAGAATGAGATTTCTTAATAATTAAATTTGAAAATTAGAATTTAGGAAAATTACTTGAAAATGAAAGTTTTGAAAATTAGATTTGAAAATCGGAGTTTTGAAAAATTATTTGAAAATGGAAGTTTTGAAAATTGGAATTTTGGAAAATTATTTGAGAATGGAAGTTTTGAAAATTGGAATTTTGAAGAATTGTTTGAGAATTTTGAAAATTAAATCTAAAAATTGGAATTTTGAAATTTGGAGTTTCAAAAATTAAATTTGAAAGAAACTGGAGTTTTGAAAATTATTTTAGAATTAGAGTTTTGAAAATTATTTGAAAATGAAAGTTTTGAAAATTAAACTTGAAAATTAGAGTATTTGAAAATGAAAGCTTAGAAAATTAAACTTGAAAATTAAAGTTTTGAAAATTAAACTTGAAAATTAGAGTATTTGAAAATGAAAGCTTAGAAAATTAAACTTGAAAATTAAAGTTTTGAAGATTAAATTTGAAAAAAAATTTGAAATCTTGAAAATTATTTGGAAATTAGAGTTTTAAAAATTGAATTTTGGAAATTAGAATTTTAAAAATTAAAGTTTTGAAGGATTAATAAAATGACACTCAACCTTTGGGTGGTGCACGGGGGAGTGGCCATGCACTGTCATGCAGAGTGGGCCCGAGGAGGTAGGGCGGGTGCTGGAACTGAGTAACCAAAAAAGAAAACCTCTCACGCAAGCACTATTCTAGCCAACCAAATATGTTGTCTTGTGATCCCAAATTGCAAATCTGCAACCTGAAAATCTGGTGGAGTAACTAGTTCTAGATTCTTAAGGTTGGCAATTCCACAGGGTACGTTATGATCTCCAGGTATGCCATTCATGTTGTGAGAAAAGCCAATGACAGGACCATGGCTTAATCCTGTGTCAAAGTGAGGAGCACAAGGATAAAAGATCTCCTTGCATAACAGTGAGTCGTGCAGCCCATTCTGATCTGCATCCTCAATGGCCTGTGATTCAGGCAAGTTCTACATGAAATGAAGCAATGAAACATTGGACAAAGCCTGTTTCATGCTTTAACCAACAGGCTTGAGCAGGTGGTTGAAACCAACTCGACTTTAAACGAAAATCAAAAGCAAGGCTGGTAAAACTAGAATAGAACTCAAATCAATCAAATCTAAAAAAACCGAATGAAAATGAAAAAATGCATGACATGACATCCATACCCAAAATTAACAGCAAGCAGATAGGCTTTTGATGGCCATGTCAAAGCATCCCGCAAGCCTCAACAGTAGCAAACGAAAAAAAAAATTGCAAAAAGGAGCGGATATTTTACAGTGAAGAAACTTACCTCCGAGAAGATGCGGGTTAATGAATCCTCCCTTCCTTACTCTCTGCTCCGGCTTCTTCCCCTCTCCAGAACTCCCTCTACAGCTCTCTGTTTTTCTCTCTTAAGTACCCAACTTTCTGTTCTCTGCTCTCCCCCTCCAATCCCTCTCTTCAACTGCTGCCCGTTTTTCTACAGCTCGGTTTTTCTTGCTCTCCAAGCTTCTACCAGCTCCCCCCTCTCAGCTCTCTCAAATTTTTTTCTTCATGCTATCCCAAAATCCATATCCGAAAATCTCCCTCTTACCTCTTTTCAGTCCAGCTTCTCTTTCTTATCAGCTTCCCCTGCACGTTTTCTACCAATACCTCTATTCTTTGCTCAGAGATGTCTTTATCTCTAACCACCATCCTTGGCCATGCGTCCATGCAGCTGTGAGCCCTTGAAGAAGTCGGCTCCCCTACTCCTCCAAGATGTTGATAGCTCTCCCAAGTTTGAGAAAAAAAAAAAAAAAAAACTTTGCTCCACAAGAGAGGTCTACAACGATTTTCAAAATTCTCAAACAACCAATATGATCAATTTTAATTTCTTTGGATCAATATATTGGTTTTTTCAGTTTTGCCGACACCTTTACTTTATATACTTTTAAATTATTTAATCCTTATGTGATTGAATGAAATAAGTAAAATGAGTTCGAATAAATATATAAAAATAATTTAGTGAGTTTAAACATTTTTTTTTTATTTTTTATTTTCTTTCCCTCACTTTTTTTATCAAAATTTCCACAAATCAAACATAATCTAAATATTAGAAAAAATATATCCCAATTTTGCTCACAACTTAATGGAACAAGTAAAATAAGTTGGAATTACACTCACATTATCTTCAAACAATATTTTTTCTTTTTTGTACAAATGGTATTTATTCCAAACCTAATTGACTTAATTTCTCCACTTAGAATGGTAGCTTATTTTTCATTTCTTTAATAGACTTTTATGTAGAATATGTCTATAAATGATAAAGATATGTTGGTTGTTGCTGGTTCCTTTTCAAAATAATCTCAGGGAAATTTCTATATTAACTACGTACTAAGGTGATTTTAATTTGGATTGTGTGGCCAATATCCAAATTTTATTCCCTTACCCAACAAAATTGCTTTTCTTTTGTACATTTAGGAAGATTTATGTTGCTTGGTCTCCTTCAAGGAGAATGGATAGCTTATTAGAGTTACAATTTCTAATATACTTGTACCTAAGTGGAAATGCTCCTAAATGTGTACAAAAATTTTAACATCATAAAATGAAAAAGGAAATAAGCATTAGCTAATGGGAAAAGTAGTCTACAAATTCACTTGCACTTTATAACATTTCTAGAGCAACATAAAAGTGTTTTATTTTTAATATTTACAAATTAAATTATAATAAGGATAAAGTGCAAAGTACTAATATTCCTATTTGTATTACATAATATAATATTTCAATGTAAAGAATATATATCCAAAAATGAAATAAAATTTTAATTACATTTTAATAGTTATATTTCCTATACTTCTACTATCTTTAAAAAAAAATTAACAAAATATGCATATGATAAAAGATGTTAAGATCGGTTAAAATGAGATTAGGCTTTTTGGTTTAGAAGACCATGAAATTGCATTTCTAAGTCTTTGTTGGTGTTTACAAGCATAGTTGGATGGTTGTAGGTGTTGGGCTAAATTTATCCAACCTATTTAAAGTTTTCTAAGCCCATGTATTAAGCTAATTTCATTTGGGTATTCTCTAAGTCTAAATATACATAGCATTAGGAATGAGATGTTGATGAAAATTGATAGAAAAAAAAGAAGAAAATGAAAATAAAGTTACTTTTTAGGCACTATTCTAGGGCTCAAGAGGTGAAGATACAAGTTCTTTTATCAAACTTTTGGGGAAGCTCTTGTAGTAAGATTTCTCTTCCTATTCATTATTTTATGGGGTAATTGATTCTCGCTTCAATTATTGATATAAGTTTCTATAGGTTTTCAATGTGAAGAAACTATTAAGGATTTATTTGTATCCCCAATTTTTTGAAGTGGAAGAAATTTTCTATGTAGTGTTTTACCCCCATTTGGAGGGTTTTTCCATGTTATATTTGATGTTATTTTGGTGAATATTCGTAGATCATTGTTGTTCTTTTTTGTTAGATTGTTATTATTATTGAGAGATTATTATTATCGTGAAAGAATCTTTAACCTGTGTGGGTAGATGCTCTATAAGTCCCTTTAACTTCCCAACAAGTGGTATTAAAACTTGGTTGTACCTGTGTGGGTAGATGCTCTATAAGTCCCTTTAACTTCCCAACAAGTGGTATTAAAACTTGGTTGTGAGAATATTTATTCTCGAAAGTGATAGAAATAAAAGGGAACTCGACCTCTATGGTAAAACTCAACAATTCAAATTGACCTATGCAGAAGTCCATAATGGAAGATTCCCTATAACAAAGTTCTAGAAAACTTCTATATATTGCTATTATGGTTTTGAACATCTATATTTATACAAATACTATGACAAAAAATTAATTACATGATCCTAAATTAAATGAAGAATTTATGGGAGTTTACAATTAAAATGTGGTTGACTATATTTTGTATGGAAAGGTTTATGAGTCAAATTGTGGTGTAACTTGCTAGCCTTGTTGCCTGTATTGGAAAGGATAGTGCACTAATTTGTTGTTATTGTTAGAGATGGATATGACTAAAGCACTTCTTTAGGAGGCCTAGATTCTTCTCTAACATGTCCCCTCAAGATAGTGTTTCCATTGGAAACACCAATCATGGACCAAAGCTGGAGAAATTGCTTGCGAGATAAAAGTTTTGTCAAGGCATCAACACATTTGATCTTAAAAAGATCAATGTGACATCTGCAATTGTCTAATTGCTACTTTATCACATGCCAAAATGAAAATCTATGGCGATGTGCTTCATATAGGAGTGAAACATAGGGTTGACACACAAGTAGTTTGCACCAACATTATCATAGTATATCATAGGAGATTGGTTGAGGGAGATACCTAGTTCATAGAGTAATGATTGCACCCATGCAAGTGCAGTTGCTATTGAAGTAATTACTTTGTATTTAGCTTTCAGTTGATGAACGAACAACATACCATTATTTCTGAGAACTCTAATAAATTGGGTTAGTGCCAAAATATACTACACAGGTAGTGGTTGAGGTTCAATCATCCTGATTACCTACCTAATCAACATCGAAAAAATCATGTAGGCAAAAAGGTGAGTCTTTTTCGAGGAAAAAACCATGAAATATGGTATGTTTCAAGTATCAAAGCAATCTCCTTGCTATAGCCCAATGGCCTTAAGAAGGTTAATGCATATATTGTTAATGCATATATTGTGAAGGCTTGTTCACAATGAAAAAGATATCTAGTCAGGTGATACATAAGTATTGAAGTGCCCTAACAACTTAGCGATATTGTGTAGTATCTAAGGGTGGGGTACCATCATGTAAGGTTAAGGGTTTTGTAGTGGATAGGGGGTAGACATTCCTTAGCCCCGAACAAATTGTGGCACTCTAATAGATCCCGAATGTACTTGTGTTGGGATAAGAATACTCTATTTGTAGTAAGGACAACATCAACACCTAGAAAATGTATAAATGACCAAAATTTTTTGTTAAGAATTCATTAGAGAGTCAAACAATGAAGTGTGAGATGAAGTTGTTATCCTTACTAGTGATAATAAGATCATTAACATATACAAAGAAGTATATTGTAATGTTGTGATATGAGTATATGAAAAGTGAGAAATCTAACTTGGAAGTGTGAAAACCAAATTGAATAAGCTCGGTACCAAGCATGAGGGACTTGCTTAAGACCATAGAGAGCTTTGCATAACCTACAATCATGAGTAGGATGGTTAGTGCTAATGAAATCAAGTGGTTGGGATATGAAAACCTTTTCGTTAATGGAGCCATGAAGGAAGGCATTGTTGACTTCCGTTTGTCTAATGTGGCACTCAAAAGAGAAAGCAAGACATAATACCACTCAAATTATTGTAGGCTTGACAATAAGGCTAAAGGTGTCATGATAATCAATTCCAAGGCATTGGTGACCCTTTAGTTACAAAATGTGCCTTATATCGTTCAATGTTACCATCAAGATTCCTTTTGATGTCGAAGACTCATTTGCAACTAACAAGGTTTTGAGTAGGGTTAGAAGGAACAAGTTCCCATATTCCATTTCAAACCAAAGCATCAAATTCTATAGACATTGCATTTCGCCATGTTGAATGTTTGAGAGCTTGAGTAACTGATGTGGGTTCAAGGGCATAAGAAAGAGAATGTTTAGTGGTGACTAATATGATTTTCAATTTGAAAATGTTGTTTTGTGAGTAGGTTACCATGTGGTGAAGGCGTGGTGGTGAGGGTGGTAAAGAAGGTTCAAAGTCCAAGTTAAGAGAAAAAAAAAATAGAACGTTAGGTGAGGAATTTAGGCGAGGGATACTTCTTGACATCAAAGGCTGAGATGGGATATCTACAATAGCAAGTGGTGGAACATCATCATGCAAGCTTGGCAATACTAGTGCTAGTGAGATAGGCACAAAGAAATGTGTCTCATGAGGATAATAACAATTGGTTGAGAGTTGTGTAAGATGAGATGGATTTCTTTTTTTTTTTTTTAAATGAAACTTATAAGTGGGAACAACTTCCTAAAGGAAGAAAAGCATCGAAAAACAAATGGGTGTTCAAGTTGAAAAGAGACAATAGTGGAAAGCTGATGAAATATAAGACTTGGTTAGTTATTAAAGGCTTTAAATAGAAAAAGTGGTTAAGGGATATAGTTGAAGAAAATCCACACAAACAAGAATGTCTTAGACATGTTGACAAAAGTTGTTCTCAAGCAGAAGTTTTAGTTGTGCACGGTACAACCAATTTGAACTCCATGTGATGGAGTTATAGATTGACATTCAACCCCATGCATTGGAGGGGGAGATTATTGGGTTAAGTTTATGTAACCCATGAAAAGTTTCCTAAACTCATGTATTAGGCTATTTTTATTTAGGTGTTATCTAAACCCAAATATAAATAGTATTAGGGCTTTAGGGTTTCGGTGAAAAGTGGTAGAAAAAAAAAAAATGTTTTCTAAACACTGTTCTAGGGATCAAGGGGTGAAGGTACAAGTTCTTTCATCAACTCTTTGAGAAAGCTCTTATGGTATAATTTCTTTTCATGTTCATTATTTTCTAAGGTAATGAATACCTAAGCTTAGTTTTTAAGGTGAAGAAACTAATGATAACTTATTTGTATCCTTATTTTTATTGAAGTGGAATTTTTTTCTTCTTTTTTGTGATTTTTTACCTCCATTTAAAGGGTTTTTCCATATTATATTTGATGTTATTTTGGTTAAATATTCTTAGATTATTATTGTTATTTCTTGATAAATTGTTATTATTGTTAAAAGGTTGCTATTGTGGAGGAATTTTTTAACCTATGTAGGTAAATACTTTATAATTTCCTATAACTTCCTAGGTTGCTATGAAAATAAATAAATTTATTTATTGCGATTATGAAAATAAATTTTTTAATTATTCAATATTTGAAATAAATTTTGAAATATTTACCTACTACAAGTAATAAATAATTTTTTAATTATTCAATATTTATATAAATAAATGAAAATAAATAAATTTAAAGAAATATGTAAAAATAATTTATTAACTTTTAAGATTATGTTTGATTTTTAAAAAAAAAAAAATCGAGGAAAAGTAAAAAAGAAATAAATAAATAAATTTAAAGTTAATAAAATATTTTTATATCCTCCAACAAATTTATTTAAGTTATTTTATCCTTTTTTATATAAAAATTAAATATATTGTAAATATGTAATTTTTAATTAATTTTAATTATCTTTTTATAATAAAATTAAATATAAAAAATATCATTTTCTTTAATTATTTTTTCCTTTTTTATTACTTTCTCAAGAACTAAACATAACATAAATATATTTCTATTTTCCCTCATTCCATAATTATAATTTTCCTTTAATTTTCAATCAACTAAATAGAGGAAATAAATTATTATTTCTCATTTCTTTTATTTTTAAATTATTTTTACAGTGAGATTCGAGGCAGAAAAAGAAAAGGAAATAAAAAATAAAAAATTTACATGTGAAAAGTCGTGATATAAGGGCGTGGTCCGGACCTGGTGATTACAATATCAGCTGTTGATAGGAGTGACCAAGTTGGAAGTTGCAGGGGCCTTATCCTGTACCGCCACACAATGGAGCATCTGCACTGCAACGCACGCTTCACCGGAAAACCAATGAACACTCCGGCAACTCACCGAGATCAGCGAACAAGGACTCTTCCTCTTCTCCCATGGCGAACACCGCCACGTCATCTTCGGCTGAATAACCTCCTACAAAAACCGGGCTCTCAAGCATGGCAAGAGAGGTGGGTGGCCAATAGAAATGGCCGTCGGCGAGTAAGGAATCACCGCCAAGTTCGAGATCAGGTTGGCTCGCAAAGACAGCGAATTCTTCCGGTGGGAATTTAGGGGATGGGGTAGCGGTGGAGGCCGTGGCGGTAACGGCGGCGGGGGCGGTGGAATGGTGGTGCTTGGTGGGGGGCAGAGGGTGGTTATGGTCGCAGGCGTAGGTGACTATGAGCACGGTGGGGTCCACACGGCTTCTCTCTACTTGTTTTCTGGCTGGGCAGCCCTTTGAACTGCTGCATCTATAATATCCCCTGCAATCAATAAAATTCAGATTAATTATTTTCTATTTTCTCAAAAAAAAAAAAAAAAAAAAAAGTTTTAAGATAATTTTTTTATCTTACGCCTTTTTTCTGGAAAAATAAATCCATAAATCTTATAACCATCCCTCATTTTTTTTAAAATATTTATAAATTGATGAACTAAAAAAACTATTAGGAAAGTGAGGTGATGTTTTATAACAATCCGCTCCAAATTTTATAAATATTTATGCGATTGGATGCAGGTTATTTAACTTTAAAATTGTTTTAAAGTTATGAGACCCTTTGGGGCTAAAGGAGACAGTATTTATACGGTTGGGTGCTCGTAGGACATATATGTCTGCATAAATAAATATTTGTGATGTCCTATATGGAATAGGGGAAAAAGTTATTAATATTATATACATATATGTCTACGTAAATGAATATTTGTGATATCGAAGAAAAAACTTTTAATATTATATATATACACACACGAACTTTTCTTAAATTTGTAAACATATTTTAAAACCCGAGAGTCCTTGTTTTCAGATAAAATAATATCTACACAGTTGGGATTTCATAGGTATTAATTAATTAAAACAAACAAATAAAATAAATATGATTCTCATTTTCATTTTTCAACCAGTTGGATGTGTTATTTGGACTATTGATTAAACTTGAATTGGTTTGAGTTTAGCCTAGGCTTCATTTTTACACATTTATACTAAAATTTAAATAGTAAATAACATATTATTTTACACATTATATTAAGAAGATAATAATAAGAATAAGAATAATAATAAATCTATTTATCTTTCTAAAATAATAAATTAATACATAATATAACCAAATTTATTTTTTTTTTTCTTTTAAAATCATTTGAAATGAAATATTAGAATTATAATAATATAAATTATATTATAATATTAAATTAGGTTAGAGTCCATTACCCAATAACTTGGCTCAAACCTAGTCTGAAATGAATTTGGGTTGAGAAACCTAAACCTAAACCCAACCCCAATGCTAAAAATACTTGTCTAAACATTAATAAAACATTGATTAAAAAAATAATTAATACCAACCAAGGATTTATTTATATTTTCATTTAAGCATATATGAATTGAATTTGGACCTCATAAATATTCTAAGCCCTTTAAAAGAGCATAAAATTGGTAAGAAAAAAACTAAAAACATTGACATACCTGGGATAAGGAGAGCCCTTGATGGGCTTCTGCCCATACTTTCTCCAGGCCCACGAATCGGACGGTGGATATGCCTCTCCTTTGCTCCGTGATCCATCAACGTCTCCGATCGGCACTGACACCACTCTCTTCTGTACACCCCTCTTACTGAAACCAAATTCCCCACAACACAGCCGTCATTTTTCAAAAAACAACTCACCGGAGAAACATCCTCCCGCCGGAATCCAACACAGCAAAAATTTACAACTAACCTCTTTTTCGGAGACGGGGTGGCCGCCAACTTGGCCTCTTCGCCGGAAAGGGGAGAGTCCGGGGCAGTTTCCGGCGAGCCCTGGGGGTCTTCTTCTTGCTCATTGATGAAGGGGTTGATGTGGAGCCTACGGTCCATGATGAAGAAGTGTTGCGACGGGGTTACTCTAGGCCGTTCACCGTTGATCCCTGGTGGGTGGTGAAGATGATCATTTCATTTAGAGGCCGAAAGGGTCGCCGAGAAAGGGAGGTGGAGGGTAGCCGAACAGGAGAGAGGGGAGTGGTGGGATTGTGTGGGTGTGGGTTTTAACTTTTAATATGGGGTGTCACGTTGACAGATTGGCAGTTTGATTAGTTTATTGTGGATGTGCCAGCAACTTCCCTATTATATTAAATTTTATTTTTCGAAAAAAAAAAAGAAAAAGAAATTTTAGTATGTCCTGAGTCCGGATTTTCATTGTTATTTATTAAATTAAACTAATTAAAAAAAATTAAAAATAATTAATTTTTAATATTATGATAGATAATTTATGGATAATTAAAAAAATATATTCAAGGAAATTAATTTTATAAAAGGAGAGAAGAAAATATTGGAAATAATATAAATTATTTACTACCAAAATTGAATATTCAGGGATTTTTATAGATGTAAATAATATAATTTAATGAGCTAAAAGATTATTATAAACCTAATCATGAGTGATCCACCAATTCCTTAACCTGCAAGAAACCAAGAATTTTTATTTAAAATTAATTGATTTAAAACAATTTAAAAATTGTGTACACACGCAATGATGATACGAGAAAAAAAACAAATTCAGGCATTTTTAATTATGCCTCTTTGAAACCAATTATTTTGTAGGGGTTCCAAACATCCTTAAAAAAAATATGGGGGACTTGTTTGGAAGCCTTCACTCTATTTATTTATTTATTATTTTTATCCAAATCAGTAAAATATATGCAAGAGGGCCCACCCAAACCTTAAAAAGACACACTGCATTTTCATTTGATCAATGGGCCCACTACAATGTCTGGTATATATTTAAAAAATCGGCGACCTGGGTGGGGATTCGACGACTTGTGTGGGACTCTGGCATACTGGAAGGCGACAGCGGCGGCGGCGAAGTTAGGGTTTGGAGGAGGAATGGAAGTCGACGACGACCAACGACGGTAATTAAGCTAAATTTTTTGCATATAAATGGGCGTTACCAAATACCAATCCACATCTTGAAATTCCATCGAAATAATTCTATGAATAATTTATTTATTTATTTATTAAAAATATATAAAAAAAAAAAAAGTAATTTTCTTAAAATACACTTTCAATTTCCAAAATAAAAAACAACGAATATATTTGTTTTCTAATGGTTTTAATTATTAGAGTAGTAAAATGCCCCCATTTTTTAAATAGTAAATAATAATTTAACATTCCCTAGAAAATGATATATTTTTTTATGAATATTTTTCAAAATCATATTTATATAAAAATAAAAAATAAAATAAAATATTTGTTCAAAGGGAAAGTGGCATTATACATGCGCGTCAAGAGAAAAATCTAAGAACCATCGTCTGTGACTTTTAATAGACCAAACATATGAAAGTCAACTATCTAGAACATTAAAAATGACATAATTTTAATTTTATATATATAAAAAGATTATTATATAAAGTAAAAAAATAAATAAATAAAAATCAAATAACGCGGCTTTTACTACAAGGAGTTGGCAAATTGGACTTGGTATTAAACAAAATTTCAAGTTCATTCCACCGTGTTGAAAACTAGTCTTAAAATATTTTCTTATTTTATGTACAAAATTTCTAATATTTTTATTTTAAATAATAAATAATATGAAAAAAATTTAAATATAACTATAATTATATAATATTTATAAAAGCGTTGAGAAAAATTCAATAAATTTAACTATATAAAAACGTTACGACTAAAATGATATTTGAAGTCTAATAAGTCGTTCGAGAAATGTCGATGTATGTTCCTCATAATGCCTACACCAAATTGAAATGCTTCTTATATTTTATAGGTGATAATTAAGATGAGATAATATTGATTAATAAGGGATACGATAATAAGTTACGTCAATTTAATAATGGAGGGAGGTGTTGTTAGTTGACCTCCTAATCAATAATCGACATTATTAAACAATAAATAATCACTATTATCAATCACTTCTTATTTTGCTTAACATGATAAGAGCATAGTTTAGTCAAATTATAATCAACCTTAATTAATTATCTAATAAAAAAGTATCTTATCTCCTTTGTTTTATGTCATCATCAATCACTCCAAAAAAAAGAAAATACAATCTTATTTCGGAGATTAATTAGGAAGCAAACATTTGCTATTATTAATTATTACTATGATCAAGTTTTGGTTTTTGAGTAGAGTAACTCTTTTGTTATATTATCATGTTTAGCGTACTTATCAAATCTTACAAAAATACCTAAAACATACTAAATATGATCGATGTATAAAAAGTACGACTAAAGGTATGAAAAAATGTCAACATATTGTAAAAAAATGTAAAGAAAATATGGAAAATACATCCATATTATAATAATTCGATCAAAGTATGAAATATCATCCACAACTTGGATTATATATTAAAATCCGAAGATTGGTGTTAAAACTTTAGCATAGTAATTATTTGATAGCATAATTTTTTTAAGTTTTAATAATATATGGATTGTCTTTTATTAAAATTTTGCAATTTATTTATTTTATAATAGGTAAATCTTGATCATTAACTTTTAAAATGTTAAAAAATTAATAAAAAACTTAATTAAATAAAATTATGAAAAATAGATGATAAAAAAAATACATTTTTGTTGATATTAATGGATATAGGGTCTAATCTAGGGAACCAAACGGATGCATGGCCTAATATTGAAAATTCCACTTACTCTCAAAATGAAAAAGAAAAAAAGGGAAATTATGACACTTGACCAGCCACCAAAAGAGAAAAGAAAAAATTCAAAATCACTGCCAATCTAAATAGGCCAAGTTTCAGGGTAGCTAGCGGGCACACTTGGTGTCCACTGATAATTCCAGTAATTCTATGTGCTTAATTAAGAGTAGAATCAAATATGTATAGATAAAGCAGCTCCATTTGATAGAGTTTTTAGGCTACAAATTTGGGGTTTTATCAGGAATGTCAAAGTACTACTCCACCATGACCAGGTTCTGCAATTGCCTTGTGAATTTGTTGAGTCAATTTTTGTATATCAGGGGCTTTGTCTTGAGCTTCAGCAATGGCTTCCATGTGGAAGCCATGGGTGCATGAAACCCTAGCTTGCACCACATTCACACCCATCTCCTCCAAGCTCTCCAAGATGGATACCAGCAAGCCTCTCCCTTTCTCCCAACTCTTCACTTTTATTACCAGTAACCCATTTCCATGAATCCTCTCTACTTTCACTTCCTGCAGCCAATCCATCACACCAAAAAAGAAAGATACAACATGATCATCAATTCAACACCAACACTTACCTCTAGCCTTAGAAGGCTCAAAACATACCAAAAACACAAATAGGAAGAGAGAGAGAGAGCTCATACAGTGGGCAACTGAAGATTTTGGAGAAGGATTGAGTATTCTCTAACCATTGCCTCCAATCTGAGTTTCAATTCATTGATGTGGTAAAAACCATCCACCACCACTGAGCTCTTCTGCAACTGCACAATCATCAAAACAACAATAGAACTCTATGAACACCATAAAATCTTCTCTCGCAAACATGCTCAGTTAACCAGCAAAAGCAAGGAAAAAGAAATAGTATTACAGATTTGGATTTGGTAAGGGAAGAGAGCTTGTTAAGCTTCTTCCTCACCACCGTTCTCCCCTGCATTCTTGACACCATCTCTCTCACTCCCTCTTTCTCACACCCTCAGCTATTCGATGTGATAGCTAGTCATGGGGTCCTGCCTTTTATAGTATACTCGTACTGCTACACTGCATAGAAAAGGGTACAATTTGTCCTTTCCCAATTGGTCCAGTGTCAAAATTTGAAACTTTCTCTAAAATAAATTTATATTTGATGTACACAAAATATAATATTAATGTCACACAATCCATTTGATTGGAAGGAGCGATCGATTTAACCCTTGAGTGGATTGCAAAGGTGTAGTCCACTCACTTGGTTTTTGTGGGTCAGGAATCATGCGTGTCTTTAGATGGATATGCCTCCATATTTTGTTTTACATATAATTTAATATCTATTTATTCTCTGTGATATAACAAATAAGATAATATGGTAGAATGGACATGGACGATCAAAACCAAAGAAGTTTCTGTCTTGAATGTGGAGTGGGTGGTGAGGGCCTAGGATTGCTAAAAAGGAGATGGAAGTTTGGATATGGGAGATGGGGGAGATGGGGTAGATGAGTAGTGTCAAGTGTGGGACAGCTTTAATCGAGAATAAGGACGAAGATGGCATGCATGCATGCATGGGTCGAGAGTAGAGAGAAGAAGGCGAAGAGGAGTGGCGTGGGAGGAGGCTAGTACTACTGTGCTAGTACTACCACTCAGTCATGTTCAGTAATCAGTAATCACGAGCTCCCCGTTTGCTTCCTTTTGTCTCCAATTCCACGGAAAAGTTCACATGCTGTCACAAGAATATCCCCATCTCTCTCTCTTTCTGTCTCTTCTCCATTTCCATATCCCCACTCCACCTCTCTCTCCATTTTCCCATTTTACTTTCTTGGAAAAGCATCACTAATTTTGTTGAATTATTTCACTCAATTCCTTCTCCATCATGTCTTATGTGTAATGACATGTTAATTACTTAATATATAGTTGGTACCTTAATATAATATCAAAGCCTACATAAACTTAAAAATATTATATCTCTAAGCAATAAATAATTAAGCAGAGCGCCGGGTCGATATGTTATTTAATTTCATGTATGTCACGTAGCGTTTTATAAGCTAGTAAACGATATTTTACAACTACTTAATTAAACAATTCTAAATTATAAACTTTGACCACTTTATTAATCTGCCCATTTAATTTTTGATGTCTAGATGATGAGGATGACAGATAAATAGTGATGCATATTGAAAATGACAACCAACAACATTGCTATTCAATGTTTAAGCAGCCTCACCGACAATATCTTTGATGGGGTCATGGGTCATGGGCCATGGCCATGGCTCCCTAAATTCTAAGTTACATGGGTTGGAGCAAGCTGTTACATATCTTTTCATAAGGTTTAGGTAGATATTTTTTGCCCTTAAAACCATGAAGTGAAAAGCTCTTTTTTCTTGGTGATTGACAATGAAATTAATTAAGCCATGGCTTGCAATATTCTCAGACGAATCTTTTGAAAAGATGAGTTATTCTCTCCTTTTTTTTTGTGCCAACACAATGGGCTTTTATAGCATAAAAATTAAATGACTTAAGTTATTAAGTTTTAATTCTGATATTCTAAAATCTCACCTGAATCCTGAAGTTAAAGGAGAAGTGGTAGAATTGAAGGAGGCACTAAATCCATTGGACAATCCCACACAAGGTCCATAGAAAGACGACTAGATATTTTGGAGGGGGGGAAGAAGCAAACAATGGTGGTAATTGGTAATTCGGTGGAGGTGGATAAGGCCAAGGAACAAACACCTAATAAGTAATAACATTACATGCATGTATGTTGGATCAAGGACAAGACTCACTTGTCTTCTCTTCTCTGTCTGTCCAGTGTCCATCCCATTCTCTCCATATACAGTATACACACTCTAAAAAAGGCATGCAACAGTGACCTTGGATGTTAGTACTTGCCCTTCTCCTTCATTCACTTCTTTTTAGCTTTTGTCTTTTGTGTTAGGGCTCTCTCTCTCTCTCTCTATCTCTCTCTCTCTCATGTATATATCCATATTTTAATACTCTTAGTGTGCCCTTCTTTTGATATTTTCAGTAACATCATTATTATTTTTGTTATCAGCTCATCTTTAGATTGTCTGTATGTGATGGGCATGCGTCTCTTGTGAATGTGGGGTGGAGAAAAGGGCTCATCTTTTTATTTGTTTCTGGTGCATATCATGGGGGCTTTTTGATTCCTTCCTCTCGTCCAAGGAATCAACATTCACATGATTTTCTTAGACCCTGGAAGGTACTTGGGCTAGGGTTTATATATGCCAAGATAATATATTTATATATATATTAGCCTCCAAAAAGGTCTTCACATGCATAATGCAATTCATCTCAGCAATACTTCTGAATTTTTTTTCCTCTGAAAAGGTCCTATTAGAATATTGTCCAACACAATCAATGACCAAAACTCAACCACAAATATCAAATCTAGGGTTCTTAAGGCCAAAGTCAAGCACCATCTTCTTAGACAAAATTGTCTAGTTTGTTGGTGAGGTTTTGGGGGATTGACCCACAAATTTAGACCCAATTAATTCTCATGAAATTAAATTTGTGACATTTATGGGTGCAGAGTAGAGCTTTCATCCATTATGTAGAAGGCTAGCTTATTACCATTAAATGAAAGAAGAGAAAGAATTATGCAAAAAGGATATGGTGGAGATGAAATAATTACAAGGTAGAGTCTCCTATTCAGGATGGGCTAAATACACCTTCATAATGAAGCCATGAATGCAAAATAACACCAAACTACTAAAACGGAGAGATATGTAAAACACAAAAGGACAAGGGGGAAAATTAACTTTATTGTTGATTTAGAAAAGAGAGAGAGAGAGAGAGAGAGAGAGAGAGAGAATTAGGATGAGAGTTGTGTTTTGGTGGGGGGAGAGCGAAATTTAAATTTTAGGAGAATGAATAATATAGGGGTTGAGATGCAATTGACACCTAACTTTGTATAACATGGAGTTGAGTTTTGTTAAAACACACTTCTTAATTGCTTTTTAAAAAATTCTATCTATAAAATCAAATATTAAAAATAGTTTTTATCATTTATTTTTTAAAAGCCATATACCCTTATGTAGAATATAAAAAATTTTAATCTATTCGTTATATTTTTAATTATTTTTCAAAATATTTTAATAAAAAACATATACTCATAAATTTATTTTAAATATCACTTTTTCACTTTCCTTTTTTATTTTTTATCCAAATTAATTTTTGAGGGAAAGTTTTAACGTTAGTAACATAAAGACAAAATAAACCCACACACAAAAAAAATGTAAATATCAATCATTCCTATATTCATAAATGAGAAAAAACCAATCCATCGTATCATATAAAAATTACAAAAAAAATAAAAATTTTAAACGTTATAAAATCTCATGCTTTTCTATTCCTAACGTTTCAAATATATAACCTTATCTCAATTTTATAAATTTTATAAGGTTATTTTTCACATCTCATTGTTTACATAGGCTTCATCATATCTATATCAACCTTGTATGATATTTATAAGCTAATCCTAATTTTATAGGTCTTTTTTAACTTATAATATTTATAAATTATGAATACAATCCCGACATTTTTTCTTATTTTATAATCATACATATTTTCATAAGAAAATAAATTATAAAATACTCCATAAAATATTCTCTTTAAAAAGGAATACATATCCTATCAAATAAAAGTTTAAGACACTTCTCAATAATGTTGGCTTGAATTCAGTCAAATCAATGTTTCTTCTTATCTCCATAAATGCCTTTATTAGAAACATTTCAATCTCATCTCAAATATTACTAGGATGTAAGCAAAACCGAAAAAAAACAAATAAATCAATCCAAATCAACCAAAATTGATCTTATTTATTCAGTTTTTAAAAATAAAAAAGGCCAATTTAATTTGAGAATTTTGAACATCGATTTTGTCGATTGATTTTTTATTTTCTTGTGTTTTAACAAATAAAAGCCAAACCAAACTGATATTCTAAAACTTATATAAAATTGTTTAATATTTGATAAAAAAATTTATATTAGATTTTATTATAATAATTTATTATTTTTATATTATGGTCAAATTTATTCTAAATGTATTTAATATATTTTTAACATCAAATCCAAGTTAATTTCAATTAATTTTAAAAATAAATTAGACTTAGAACCTAATATAAACTCAAATTAATGAGATTTTGGTTCAAAATAAATGCAAATCTCCAACTAAGTTTAAGACTAAAAAAAACTATTAAGTTGGTCAAAACTGATCCACAAAAACCAAACCAAACCAACCTCAAAAGGCTTGATTTGGTTCAATTTTGTCATTTCAAATTTGGTTGATTTGCTTTTGTCACTCCAAATTTGGTCAATTCGATTAATTTTTCATTCAAAAACTGACCAAACAGACTTTATTTACACACTACTTTTTATAAATTCATCTCATCTCAATCTCATAAAAAAATTTTCATTACCTTCTTTACTAAAAGGAATATATGTTAAATAAAAATTTGAGAAATTTCCCCCTGCTAATTAATCTAAGGGAAAAAATAAACTAAAATTTTAAAATCTATACATGGCATGATTGCAATAGAAGAAGGGTTCTTGCAAGCAAACCTGACCCAAATTCCCAATTGCTGCCCTATCATGGGCCGTAGATGTAAAATTATTGGGTTGGGCCTCGCTTCTATATCTCGTACTTATGATGGATCACATTTTTTGCAAACAATATGAAAGCCCAATAAACGGGTCAAAACTTTGGCATGTGCAAATCAAAATGGTTTTTACATAAATAATTTTCTCAATAAAAACAATCAAAGGCATTTGAGTTGTTTTTCATGGCTATAGTGCTTATGTTTTGTAAGAAAAAAAATATATAAGATCTTATTTGGGAATTGTTTTTCAAAAATAGTTTTTTATTTTTAAAAACGAAAAATTATTTTCCAAATTCGAAAATACATTTGATAAAAGATAGGTTTTTGATTACTTGTTTTTAAAAAAGATTTTTTTCAAAATCATATTTTAATTATTTTTAGTTGTTTTCATATGTTTTTTATGAAATATTTTAAAAAATAATTATATAAATATGAAAAATGATTAAAATAAAACATAATAGATAAAATTTATTTTTAAAAAGTTGTTTTCAAAGACAATTTTTAAAAAACATTTCCAAATAGAGCACAACACCTTTTTAAATATTATTTCAAAATTTAATTAATCCAAGATTAATTGTCATTTTGGGTGTCAAATGCTAGGTGTCCCTTAGATGTTGTGAAGGGTGTCGGCAAAGTATGCCTTAGGATTGAAAGAGACAAAGGATGAAGCCAAATCCAAGAGAATGCACCCCCTTTACCCAACTTTTAGGCCTTTCATATAGACATAATCATTATATCTAATCTCCAAGTTTAGAAGATAATAATACTCCATATTGTTTTCCTTCTTCACACCTCTCATAGTGCCTTCCCACTTGCCTACCAAATCTTCCTACTTTCAACTTTTATACACCACATTCTCTTTTACAAGCCCAAAATTTTCAACTTGTATTGTTGGAGATTGACCAACTTCTTTTTTAAAAAAAAAATTTTCAATTTTCATTTTCTTAAAATTCACTTTATTTTTATTTTTCCTATCTCTGGTCGAATTTATTCATCTTCTTCTTTTCATTTGTTTGGTTTCTAAAAAGTATTAAAGAAAAAAAAATATTAAAAAAATTATTTTCTTAGATTTGATTGTTATATGAAAAATATAAAAAAAAAATTAATATAATTAAAACTAATTAAAAAATTATTTAATTTTTATATTGATAAATTAAAATAAATGAAATAAATTTGAGATAATAAATAAAAATAATTTATTGATTTTAAATTTATTTTCTATTTTAAATCTAATTTATTGAAAATGAACTAAAACCTTAAAGTTTGTCTTTAATTTTTAGCCTAATACATGCAAAGGGATCGTACCCACTTCCCTTTTGATTTTTATTTCTAATCATTTACATTTTATATTATTTTTTAAGTAATTTTTTATACCCATTATAAAAATATATATATTTTTAATAAAAGAATATTAATTGTATTAAAACCCCATTATTAGAAATGGGGTTATTCAAAGTATTCATTTGACTTATTTTTCTCATGTGGATTCAAATTCAATTAAAAGGAATAAAAAAATTGGTGGGTGTATTGAAAAAAAAAAAAAAAAAAAAAGTGTTGATTGAGGCTTAATAAATTCTAATGTCATTGAGTAGTTTGGTCGAAAAGCAAAAAAACTTGACACAATCAAAGGTCTTGAAAAGAAGCTGTCTTAGACGAAAACGACATTGAAACATTCTTATTACCGCAGCCGCTGTCACCTTGCCAATGTTGCTTTCACGGCTATTGCCTTTTTAAAGTAGATTGCTTTCCATTTTTTTTGCCCTTTTTTTAACTCCCTCTTATGTATTTGCATTCTTTCTCTTTATGGACAAGGCTTAAGTTTGGTAGTTATCTTTCAAAGTACTAAAAATGGTAAAAATATTTTTTAAAATTACTATTAATCATACTTTTAAATTCTTTTTAGTTAATAAATGATCAATTTTATATTAAATCAATAATTTATTATAAAGTTAAGAGTATCTTTGATCATGTTTTCACTTATTTTTAGTGGAAGTATTTTCTTAAAAAATATTTTTTAATATTATAAATTTTTTTCTTGAGGAAACACTTAGGAGGTGTTTTTTTTTTTTTTTTTTTTTTATAAAAAAAAATACTTCAAAAATTTTCAATATTTCTAAATACCCAAGTATTTCCTACTGCCCTTCTTTCGTTTCCCGCTACTTTTATTTCCTTTTCACTTTCTTCAATTTTTTATGAAAATTTCTCACCAACAATGGGAGAACTAATATCTAGAAAATGATTTTGAGATTTTGTACAATCTCATTGGAAGTCATTAAAAGCTTGTCATACAGTAAGCTCAAGGACATCAATTTCTAATTTTTCATGTACTAGTATTGTTTCTATTTTCATAATCATAAAATTTTTTGAATTTTTTTTTAACAATATAAATGTTTATACATTTTTTGTAATAAAAGTTTTTGGTTTATTATAATATTTTCTTTTCTTTTTGCAATAAATGTCTTTTTTAGTAATTTATTAATATTAAAAGTATTTTTATACTTATAAAACATATTGTCAAAAACATTATTAGAATCACTTTTTATATTATCATAAAAGCGTTTTTCATTGAAGTGTTGCAAAATAAAACACTTCTAATAGAAACGCTTCTATTAGAAGCACTATCAAGCAGGTTCAAAATGTTTCTCCAAAAAAATACAATAAGTGATTTTTCAAAATTTTAAAAATATTTTTTAAATTTTATCAAACACCTAATATTTTTTCAAAAGCACTTTTAACACTACAAACATTTTCTCAAATCACAATAAAATAGGGTCTAAGTCTCATATTGCATTGGCTTCTACTAAACATATTTTATAAATCATGCACATGATTATGATTAAGTTATCAATTTAATATTAAATTATTGATTTAAGCTAAAATCTTTTATCAATAAACTACAGAGAAATAATGTTTATTAAGATGATGCAAATATTCAATATTATAATTATATTTAGAGTACGTTTGGAAGTTATTCTAAAAAGCGTTTTTAACATTGCTAACACTTGAATAATAAAAAATTTCAAGTATTAAAAATATTAAAAGTCTTTCTTAGAGTCACTTCAAATGAGCTCTTAGAGTGTGTTTGATAGTAATTTTGAAAAGTATTTCTAATATTTCTAATACTTATAAAATAAAAAATTTCAAGTCTTAAAAAATCTAAAAATACTTCCTAAAATTATTACCAAATACACTCTTAGAGTTCTGCTTGATAGTAATTTTAGGAAGCGTTTTTAATATTTCTAATACTTAAAAAATTTTATTATTCAAGTGTTAAAAATGTTAGAAATGATTTTTAAAATCACTTTGAAACGCGATTTAAAGTATGAGTTGAATAGTGTTTATCTTCAAAGTATTTTTTTAGAGGAAATACTTTCTTAAAAGGTGTTTTGGAGGATATCACATATCAAGTGTTTCTGTGATACTCTCTAAAAAACACTATAAGTGATTTTTTAATTTAGTGTTTTCTAAGTTTTTATTGAAGTCAAACCCGATTAAAAACTTATTTTGGATATGAGAGCATTATAATTCGTGTGAAAGAAAAAGAGTTAAAATGTTGAGAAGAGCGAATCTGTCAAGCTTTCTTTGGTAACTATTTTTGGAAGAAAAAAAACACTTTTAATGAAAAAAAAAAACAAAAAATATATTTTAATTATTTTTTAACTATTTTATAAAAAATAATTAAATTAATATGAAGAAAGATTAAAAGTAAATCATTATATATAAAACTTATTATTAAAACATATTTAAAATCATAAAAAACATGTTAACAAACTTTTTATGTTTCAAAATATACTTTTATTTTACAAAACATTAAATAATACTTTTTAAAAACTATTCTCAACAACCTTTTTTAATAATAGTTTTCAAAAACATTTTTTAAATATAGTTTAAGTTCCAAAGAGAATGAATTTTTATCTTTATTGTCCTAAAAAATTAAGCGTAATTCCTCATTTCAACATTTCAAAAATGTAAATAAATTATTTATAAATAATTTCCATAATTTTTCTCGTAAATATTTTCAACATGGGTGTTATTTATAAGCAAGATTTAGTTGGTGAGGTGTCAAGTCACGAGTTGGTCCATTTGATGGAATTTTGACATGTTAAAGTATTAGAAAAGGGTTGCTTCACACATACCACCAAATTGGCAAAAGATTCCCCCCTTAATTCATCACGTGCTTTGCATGTTCTTTATTTTATTCAACCCGAAAGTTGCCACGTCTCCATCATTAGGAAATAAAATAAAGAAAAAATAATTCCATCATATCTTCACCAATCAATATTGCAATACAGCTTGGATGAGAGGAAATCATATGTTTTTGCTAAATAAGTTGCTTTAATTATTATTTTTATTACATGTAATAATATATTTTATAAATTAAGATGGTGTTTTTTTTCTGACTTAATAAAAAAAATTAAAATATTTAATTTTTTTTTATTTAGTTAAGAGTAATACGTCGATATCAATCAACATAACTAAAGTAAATTCGATAGTTGATATCAACAAATTACTTTTAATTGAATAAAAAAGTCAAAAAAATTTTATTCAGTCAAAAAACGAACATTATCCTAAGAGTGTTCATATATTTAATTTTTTTATTTATGAAATTCTATTAAAAATATAATGATGTTATAGTCTATATAAATAAAATATCATATAATTTCTATTATATATATAATGATATTATTTATTGTTTTTTTTTTTTTCATTTTGAAACTTTATTTTATAAAAGAAAAAAAAAAAGAAATTTTATTATTCATGTTTTACTCAAAGTGTTTTCAGTAGAAGAGTGCGACAATGATTTAAAAAAGTGTTTATAACATTTCTAATACTTGAAAAATAAAATTCAAGTAAAATTTTTTAAGTGTTATAAATATTAGAAACGCTTCTTCAAATTACTACTATAAAACATATTTGAAGTGTTTTTAGGAGAATCATCTATTAAATATTTTATTTTAAAAATACTATAAGTGATTTCTAATATTACAAGTGGTTTTTTATATTTTTAAAATTATTTTCTAAATTTTGCCAAACAATTCGAGCCTTTTTGGTAATTGTTTTTTAAGACAATTTTGAAAAATTGTTTTCTGATTTTTATAAAACAAAAGTCTATTTAAAAATAAAATATGTTTTTAACATATTTTTAATGTTTTTAAATATATATTAAAAATAATTTTTATATCTAATATATTATTTTTAATCATTTTACATATTGATATAATTATTTCTTAAAACAATTTTTAGAAAACAAGTAAAAACAACAACAAAAAAGTAACTAAAAGACGTTATCTAAAAATAATTTAAATAGAAAATAATTTTTAGTTGTCAAATATATTTTATATGTTTTTTTTTTTTTCTGAAAAATAAAAAATTATTTTTAAAAACAATTTTCAAACAAACCCTTAATTATTCTTTTTTAAAACATTTTTTTAAACTAAAAACGTTTCCTTAATATAAAAACAAAATATATGTGGAAAAAAAGTATCCAATGTGGCAAAAAATTGATTACTGACACATAAAATAATTTATTTATTTATTTATTTTTGAATGATGTGGCATTTCACTATCAAATGTACATGGAATAGCATGTGACTGATTACATGCAAGGCTTTTTTCATAATATAATGAAAGCAAGTTAAAAGAGAAGAACTACGCACCTGCCGGCCACCACCACCACTCACGTTTTCAAAACTTCTTTTTGTGATATTACAAAACCACCCCTCTAAACCCTTTTGAGTTAGACTTCTTGGTTCTCAGGCAAGTGAACCTAGAACAACTCTAGGATATTCTTGGAATTATGACAAAGTGTAAGGGCATTTTAGGTACTGAAGGATAAGTCCTACCTTCATGTGGGCGCAAATTAATTCGTAAACTTTAAGCATTATATTATGGGGGTCCAAGTCAAATTATGAGCTTTGGAAGATTCGAGGCCCTTTGTGTCTAATTACTATAATACCCTTCGTAGAGGATAACAACAACAACTTTTGACATATCAAAAGTTATTTTTCTCATTTATTGATTAAAAAAAATTAGGAAATATGACATTATATTTTCAAAGAATTCTACTTAAGTACACATTTGTCTAGGTGAGAATTCCATACGCCCACGTTTTCTATTTTTATTTAATTTTAAAATATGAAAAATTAAAGTTCTACCCATACGTTTATACCTACATTGAGTTTGCTTATACCTAAAATTATAAGAAAGACCGATTTTGACTTATCATACAATAATAAAAAAATTAAAAATAGTAAAAATATAATATTGAAAATATATGAAGAAAAAAATAAATCAATTTAATAATTTAATTTAAGTTATTAAATAAATAAAATATGTTTGATAAAATAACTTAAAGTAAAAAATAATTTTAAATAATTTATTCTTAAGTCTACGTCTTTATTTTACTTTTTTATCCCCTAATTTGTTCTATTTATTTTTACCATTTTTTTTACAACTCTATGACTACAATTGTTGTTCGACTTCTTTTACTTTAATTATAATTTGTGATGATAAATATACTAATTTGATGATTTAAAATAAATTTTAAGTTAATTTTATCAAACAACCTTAATACTTAAAATAAAAATTACGTAATAAGTTTTAAGTTAATAATTTAAGTATAATTTAATCTAAAACCAACTTAAGTTATTAAGTAATAAGTATTAAGTTTTATCAAATACCTAAGAGGATATTTGTTTTTTTTATTGCATAAAAAACACGTAAAAATTCTATTAGTTAAAAGTAAACTGTTGATATAAACTAATATAATTAAATTAAAAAAGTAAAATATTAATATTTTTTATTTCACTAAAAAACAAATACCACCCAAGAGTCCATTTTAAGAGGAATTTTTAAAAAGGTTAAAAGAATTTTTTAATATTTACAAGTATTTTATTATAAAAATGAGATATTTGATAATTTTTTAAAAATTTTAAAATTATTGAATGGATTATTTTTCAAAAAATAACTTTTTTGTTATATAATATATCACAAAAACATTCATATCAAATTACTTTTCATTTCATATTCAAACACTAATGCTATATGTTTGGCTATCGGAAAAATCGAGGGAAAGTAGGAGGAAAATAAAATCACTCCTCGTAAAATTAGCTTTAACAGAAGTTAATCCAAAGAGGCTTAGGAAAAGACCCACGAGTGAATTATGAACAATTCAAATCATCAGTAACGCGTAGCACGTGGACTATATTTAATTAAATTACTAAAATATGATTCCGTAATTTGAGGATGAAAACAGGGACAATAATGTAATGCTATATATATATGCATACGCGCATCATCTTCATCTTATAAAGCCTATCTACTCTCGTCTTCTCAAAAATTCCATCACCGATGGCTGCTGAAGTTTTAGGACTTTTTGATTTCTACTGGTCTCAGCATCTAATCTTCAGAAACAAATCATCTCCACCACTTCCCGCACCAGACCCAGATCATGAACCACTCCAAGAATCAAAGCTCTCTCGTCTTCCTACTCTTCATGTTAGGTGTCTGAGTGATCAGTTTTTGAGCTCCAAAGGGAGCTTCACCCCTGATTCTCTGTCGCCGGACTCAGTCCTACAAGGGCCGAAGCTGCAGACGGTTATGTCCGGGAAGGAAGTTGGAGAAGAGTTCGATGATGTCCCGAAAAAGGAAGAGCGACAGAGACTTGTACTTGATCAGAGAAAAGTTTATGGTGGAAGGAAGAGCAAAGGGAGCAGCAAGAGCTTGTCGGACCTCGAGTTTGAGGAACTGAAGGGGTTCATGGATCTGGGTTTTGTGTTCTCGGAAGAAGACAAGAATTCAAAGCTGGTGTCCATCGTTCCTGGGTTGCAGAGATTGGGAAAGAAAGGTGGTGAAGACGATGAAGAAGAGGATGCAAAGATTGTTTCAGTTTCTAGGCCTTATTTATCAGAAGCATGGGATGTGATGGACAGGAGACGAAAAGAAGTGGATCCACTATTGAATTGGAGAATCCCAGATTTTGGTAATGAAATGGACATGAAAGAACATCTCAGATTTTGGGCTCACATGGTTGCATCTGCTGTAAGATAGAAAAGATGGATCATTACTGTCGACATTTTCTTTCTTCCTTTCTATTCTTTCTCCGGGCTCTTTTTCTTGAGTTTTAATGGATGTTTTTGAAGGCTTTTAGATGCAACTTTGTGGGGGTACTTTTCTTTATAGGTTCTAAATGTAAATAAAGATGACAGAAGAGGATATCTATATACTTCACTTAGATCTTGATTTTGGCATCAAAACTTCAAGTGTCTTGGCAATTCAAGTGTTCCTTTCAATCATATATAGACAAATTAAACCCAAGAAAATTCAGACTATCTTCTTGAGAGAAGAGAAAGGGAGTAGGGGTTTGTATTAAAATCTGCAGTAGTTGATATGGAAATGTCAAAATGTGGAAAGTATCATCAATCATATGGTTGATGCTTTTGACTCTTGTGCCGTCTCCAAGTGTAAAGAGGAAAGTTTGATCCTCTGGTGGGCTCCTCACAAGTCACAACCAAACCACCACACCAGTATGTTATGGGCATGCAGCAAAAGCCATACCCAACTTTTTAATCTTTTGGCCTAGAGGGATGAATGCAAAATATTCTTTTTATTTTTTTTATTTAATTCATAACACCCTTTTCAAAAAGTTAATGACTAAAAATATTATCAAATACTACCTTTTCTTTTTGTACTTCAAAATATTCCATCTTATCAAAGATATTTTTGAAAAATATTTGGTTAATTTACTCGTGAACTTACTTTCAATTTCAACTCTCAATCAATGATTAGTTAAATAAGATTTGCAAACACTTTTAACCAATTTAAATATATATCTAGACTCAGCCTCTTATGATCAGGTTGGGGTTGATATGATAAGTATTAGGGGTGCAACTTGATTAAGAGCAACCAATCCAACCACATTGGGGATTAACTAATCAAAGAGCCCTTATGTTGCTGATGTGATTTTGTGTAGCTGAAGTGTCTGCAAAACTTCCAATTGGAGATTCAATTTTTATATATTTATGTATTTTATTACCCCTTTAGACTATAATTTGATACATATCATTAATAGGTTACCTCTTTTTCTTTGTAAATGAGATAAAATTAGTGTCTTTCCTTATCATTTATTAATATTGGCTTATAAAATTTTAAAAAAATGAAAAATAAAAAATAAATTTATAAGTTAGTGAATTGTTTTTATATATTTTGTTACACAATAATGAGAAAAGGAAATAGAAAAAAAAAACAAAATAAAAATATAGAAATTTACATGAAAAACAGATAGAGAAGACGGAAATCCACTATAGGGTAGAGGAGGTACAACATAAGCATAATATATTTGTGTGTGAGTAATTAACAAAATAAGTCCATACGGTAGGATGAAGCCTCCATACCCCGAACCCCAATAGGATCGATGGATATATATATATATATATATTTATGTGTATATGTGTGTGAGTAATTAACAAAATAGGTTCCTACCATAAGGTGAAACCCCCACTAGGATTCGAGCTAATTGCCGTAAACCTAAAAAAAAAATTTTTATAATTATAGTTTTACCATATATGTCACATTGCAAGCTTTTTGGGTTGGATTAAAAAGAATTCAAGTCACCAAACTCTTAATATATATTTTTAACTTATTTTATTTTTTTTTCTTTTATATGAAAATTAAATAATTATAAATTTATAACTAATTTTAATTATATTTATTTTTCAAAATATAAAATAAAAAAATCATTTTTCTTAAATTTATTTTTCTTTCTTTCATGTATTTTAAGAACCAAAGATAGCTTAGAATAAGCTTGACCCTAACTAATTTGAACTATACATGAAGTAAGTTGAATTTAGTGATGAATAAATTTATAGTGAGGTCAAACTAAACCCACGTCACACTAAATTAATTACACCTTTAATTGAGATTTATTAAGTTGACCAATTTTATTAATTAACAAGTCTTCTATTTTGTTATGATGGTATGAATGAGACTTCGCAACATTGACTCAAAAAATTCATTCCCACCAATGAAAACTTCAACTTCTAAAGGTGGGCTGAGGTCAGCGCGATGCTTTCGACCACTCCAATGTGCAGCTACATGCACCACATCCATGGATGAAAGACTTCAACCAATGATATTATTTTCTATTTAAATAACCCTTTTTATATCGATGAATTGCATGGTCACAAGATCAAATGAATTTCATATGATTACATGGTCCCAAAATCAGATGAATTTTACATAATTACATGGAGAAGAAGACTAATCTAATTAAGTTATGGTAATGGTTGGAAGAGGAAAAGTGTACATTGAATAGGACTATAAGGTGGTATTTGTTTTTTAGTTAAATATAAAGAGTTAAAATATTTGATTTTTTTTATTCAACTAAAAATAACATGTTAATAACAATCAACATAAGAAAATTGAACCTATTGATAATAAGTTCACTTTATTTATGTTGATCGATATCAACACATTATTTTTAGCTGAATAGAAAAAAAATCAAATATTTTGACTTTTCTATTCAGCCCAAAAACAAATACCACTTAAAACATACTATAAATGACATGGGCTGAATAAAAAGCAGGTCAATTGTAACAAAAAATATTGGGAAAAATGTGTTTTTATCCTCTAATACGAAAATATGAACAAGATGGAAACTCACGAGCTTTGCATATTTCAAATTATGAATTTTAGTCCCAAAATATTTGGGTTTTCATACACTCTTGTCTGACGTGTATTTCAGTCTCATGAAATACTTAGCAAATATTTTGAGAGTAGAATTGTTAATTTAAAATATACAAAGTTAGGTTTCCATTTTGCTAATATTTGTACATCAGAAGATGAAAATATACTTTTCCCAAAATTATTTAGAATAAAGCAATCATAAATCGTAATATACTACCCATGTAATTTATATATCTCAATGAAATTAATCTCACCATCTTAATAATTTCTTCCCACTTAAGAGAGTATTTAGGATACCTTACTTTATTTAATTAGGAGATATATGACTATCACTTAGGTGACGTTTGCATATTTTTTTTAATCTTTAATTCAAATACAATTGAATTTGATTTGAGTTTAAATAGAATGTAATGCAATTAAAAGAATTTTTTTTTTTTTTTTTATTAATGTTTGAATGTTATTAAGTATTAAGTCATTTATTTTTATTAATACCTTAGAGCTCCTTTGATAATGATTTTAATCAAACTGCTTTTAATTTATAGTGTTTTTTTTTTAAAGTAATTTTTAGGATAACCATGTACCAAAATATCATATTAGGAAATTAATGATCTGGTAATAATTAAAAAATTTTAATTATTAAATTAAGTTGATTGCTTATTTGTTTATAATCCACATTTGGATGTATGAATTCACGACCGAAAAGAATCTTCATTAATTTTAAAAATAAATTCATTACTTTTTGCATTTTTAATTTAGGAAATTAAAATTTTCAAATTCTAACTTTTTTTCACTTTTAAAAATTCAGTGAAATTATTGATCTGACTGAATTTAAATATAGTCTCATGATTCAATTCTATTTCATTATACGTACTTATGTAATTATAGATTCTTTTATTATCTAATATTACTACATATATGCTTCTATTGTTTTCTAAAAAAATCTAGTCTAGTGTATATTATTAATTATTTTATCATTTGCCAAAGTTCATTCAAAAAATTTTTATTTAGTTAATTTTCATTCCTTTAATTTAGTTAATTTTCAATTTTTTTATTTCTATATAAATTTTCATCTATGTCAAAAAATCTTAGGCCCAAGGAAAAGACTACCTTCAAACATCTAACTACTATTGAATGTCATTAAGTTATAAGTATGTAGTCAATTAATTATTATTGGCAGAAAAATACTATGTTATGATTATTATTATTATTATTATTTAGTGCTTGTATAACTAGGAACTGCATTAACGTTATTTTTGGCATTCCTGTAAATTGATATGGCATGTGGGGGTAGAAGTGGGGTTTGTGAATTCAGAAGTAGAGAGATGTGGAGCTTTTATAAATAGGGTTTGTCAATTTTGGGGTTTTGACCTGAAAGACTTAATCCAGCTGTAAATCAATAAAATCCATTGTGGCATAGTTTCAGCAGGTCTATTTCCAAGGCCATAATGTCAAGCATGTACACCTGTACAAATATGAGGTTTTGATTGCTGTCCACTTGTCTCTCATGTCCAAATTCCAAAAAATCAGCCTACTTTGATTATTGCAGTGCAGTTGGGACACTAGAGGATTTATATTAATGGCCACAAAATAGGCTTCAATATTTGGTCCTTCTCTTCAATGCTTCTCCACAAAAGAGTGCAAAATGAGTGTGAAAGTGTGAATAGAGAGAGAGAGAGAGAGAGAGAGAGAGAGAGATATTTGGTCCTTCTCTTCAATACTTCTCCACAAAAGCGTACTGTAAAATGAGTGTGAAAGTGTGAATAAAGAGAGAGAGGGAGAGAGAGAGAGAGAGAGAGAGTGTGTGTAGCATGTGTAATATAGCATGTGCAGAATGTGAAAGATATTAATTACTTTCAAATTCTATGTTAAGAATTTGAATAGATGAAATAGGTAGAGAAAGACCCACATGCATAGATTTCTCATGCACATGGATTAAAATATTCAAATCAAAACTATCGCCCATCATTGTTCCATTTATTTTTACCCCCTAAAATATTTATCATCTACACGTTCTGAGACCATATACATATATATATATATATATATAATGCATATTCACACGCATACACGCTCTTCATATACATATAAATAAACCCTCTTCCTCATCTATCCTCCTATCACAATCTTCTCTGCAATTACTTCATCACCAATGGCTGCAAAGCTTCTAAACCTCTTTGATTTCTACTGGTTTCAGCATCTAATCTTCTCAAACAAGCCACCTCCACCATCTCCTCCACCACCTGCCCCACACCCAGATCTCCAATTCTATGATCCCTTCAAGGAATCAAACCTCTCTGATCATCTGCCTACTCTTCATGTTAGGTCTCTTGGTGATGCTGACCAGTTCTTGAGCTCCCAGGAGAGCTTCACCTCGGATAATTCTGTGTCCCCAAGCTCAGTCCTCCAGGCATCAAAGCTCCAAAGAATCTTCTCTGCGAAAGAACTTGGAGAAGGGTACCCGACATTTGATGAGACTGATAGACCTATAGAGAGAAAGGTTTATGGTGGAAGGAGAAGAAAAGGGAGCAGAAAGAGCTTGTCAGAGCTTGAGTTGGAGGAGGTGAAGGGGTTCATGGATCTGGGGTTTGTATTCTCCGAAGAAGATAAGAATTCATGGCTGGTGTCCATCGTTCCCGGGCTGAAGAGATTGGGAAGAAAAAGCACTAGTGGTGATGAAGATCATGATGAAGAAGAAGATGGTGAGAACATTGAAAAGAGTGAAGTTTCAAGGCCTTATTTATCAGAAGCATGGGGTGTGTTGGATAGGAGAAGAAAGGAAATGGATAGATTGCTGAATTGGAGAATTCCAGCTTCTGCTAATGAAATGGACATGAAAGATCATCTCAGACTATGGGCTCACACTGTTGCCTCTGCTGTAAGATAGAAACATCATCATCATCATCACTGTTTGATTCCTTTGCCTGTGTTAAACCATTGTTTGTACGTAAATAAAAAGATGAGGAGAAGTTGAATTAGATCTTGTTTCATGGCAAGGATTTTGTTTGTTTTTTTTTAATGGGCGTGGGGGGAGGAGATTGAAGAAGCAATAACATGTGAAGTAATTAAGATTTTTGACAACTTAACAAACTTGGTAGCACATTGGGCGGGTACTTGTCTTCTTGAAAACTCTTAAGGAAAGAGGTGACTGCAAAATCTGAAATAATTTGGGGAGTTAATGAAATGGGGAGTTTGATGATTTGACCTGGTTTCTGTTGAAGAACTCCTGCACAAATACCAAATGATATAGAGTTTTCAAATGTGGGAAAGTGCCAATATGACATTGATGACGCTTTTGACTCTTTTCCTGCATTTTGTGGAATGGAAAGGCTTTGGACCCACAAGTTGGTGAGTGTTTTAGACAGCAAAAGCCATACACGATTATTTGTTTTCTTTTAAAAAAAAAAAAAAAAAAAAAAAAAAAAAATTAAACATGAGAAAATATTTTGAAACATGCTCTCTTCAGAGTTACTTTTTGTACTTCTAAGTATACAATGTCACCCATTTGTTCATCAGAGTTATTACTTTAACTTGGGATATAATTAATCTATCCACCTTATCTTTCAGAAAAATAACAAACAAAATCGTTCCATAATTCACTTTTATTTTTCTGTTTCATGGCAAATAGGTTGATCATAATTACAAGGTCCCAAGATCAATGGATTTGTTTACATAAATTACATGAGGGACATGATTCACCACATGTGTCTTCCATTAACCATCTTTAGATATATTGATCACATGTAAATATAAGAAAGTAAAAAGGTAAAGGGTATCAAGAATCGTTGGTCATTTTTCCTCCTTGTTGGAGATTGCCTCTGGAAGCTTGAAGGTGGGGGGTTTGTCTGCACCCTTTCTTGAGTACTCCCTCCATCTTCGAGCAGCTGCTGCAGCTTTCTTTGCTCTCTCTTTCACTTCCTCCTCTGCAACAACAGTGTATCAGATACTTTAAATTTTCTATTCACACTGTTTTTAATGGTAAACAGCCAAAGCATTCTTTGTCATGAACCTCCATTATTGTAATTTATATCACAACCTCAGTCCACTGCCCCCCCCCCCCCATCTTGTCATTAACTCCTTTAGTGCTATCTTTCATGAATCCATGTGCTCCCATGTCTGGACATTTTAGGCTTTATTTACCACTTTTGAATTATTTACCACTTTCATACTAGAATCCAATTTGAACACCTAGGGTTTGCATATGGATATCTAAGGCTAATTCTTTATGAGGCGATACATGCACTTTATTGAAACATAATGTCATTATTTGCCCTGATCAAGCCCTCAACATTTCAAGACCATTCTTGAAAGAAATCTTTTGGCAACCTAAACGTCAAGAATTTTAGTCACTAAAGCCTCAATAAAGTCTTTGATGGAGTACAAGAGGACATGAAAGAAGAGTGTAGCTGCTGATAGTATAATACCCTAGGGATTAGGGGCATCCAATTGAGTAAAATTGTGTATCCACTTTTTTTTCATATTTAATTGATTGTTAGCGGCCAATAGACCAACTGTGATTTTTTACACCTAGAGGTTTCTAGGTGGTTTTTCCATGCTAAATCTTGTGTCAAACTTGGGGGATTGGAATTTTTGTGTGCATGGATTGGTGAACACTTAATCATTGTTGATCTCAGAATATAAATTAAGTAGAAAGAAAAATTTTAATTTTAGGGATAAATGTTTGGACTACCTATTCTCCTCCCTCAATGTAGTTTTATATCAAGACAAAATTCTTTCATTTAGCTTTACAGACAACACTCCCCAACACTTTTCCACCTTATTAACCAATTCTAATTCCCTAGCAATGCTCGGAAAGAACTAGCAGTAGAAGCATTAAACAGAGAGGCAAAATATACCAGTAGCAGAAAGAGGTTATAAAATGCTACCAAGGAAAACTGCCAAAATGCTCGTCAATCATAAGAATTAAAATATTAGTGGTTTCCTTCTACAAAAATAACTCTCACCTTTATTTTGGATGTCTTTTGGACTGCCCCAAATGTTGGTCCAGTAAGATTCAGTTTTATCAGTACCTTTTTTCTTCATCATCCTTATTTTAGCTTGTTCCTGCAACAAATTTGGCATCTTCACCCATCAAACCTTCCAATTGAAATAATAAAATAAATGCATTTATATCATTTTCTTTAAGAGTCTATATTACCTAAGCAATGTACATCATGAACATTTCTTCCATGCACTAAAATCAACATGAGCAGAGTAAAAAGTAGGCCGGTTGTAGAGAAAATTCTTTAGATCAAGGCAATCAGAAATTTGTGGGTTAATAGCTCAAATAGAATCTCACCCTCATCTCATTTCCCTTCGGAATGATTTGGTATTTACATCAAAATACTACAATCACTTGTTACTAAGAAACTTGGGTTGAGGATGACAGGTCCTAGATACAATCCCTAGTACCCCTTTCTTTTAGGATAACTTTCTTAAATCCGCTTTATTTTTTTGTGTTTGTCTAAACACTACTTGATATCACATTTCCATGCAACATTACTGAGTTTTCATCAGTAGGGTTTGTCAAGTTTTGCTTTTAATCTGAAAGCGTCCCAACTTTAAATCATCAATCCGAAATAACTAAAATCCTGTGCAGACAGGGTTATAAGAGCATAAAGTCATGTTTTTTAGCAATTTTTTTTAAGAGTTTAAAAGTGTTTTTGGGTTTTTGCCTCATGGCTTAGAAATTAGCTCTGTAAGATTCTTGGAAATATGAGTCATTTAACTGAACCTTTGTGTTGGCAACTGTCATAGACATCTGATAACCATTCAAACGAGACATGGCTAGACCATTAAAAAAACATTTTTTTTGGTATTTTTCTGCAGAGAAAAGTTTATTCAATTTGACACAAAATGTCTAGCCATTGAGCCTTGACAATTTTTAACCAAGAATTAGCTCGAAATAAGATAAGTAAATGAAGGTGAACAGACAAGTCAGAGTTCATACCAAGGCTTTTGATTGCCTCTTTTCCCATCGGGTGCTTGCCTGCCAAATGAGAGGTGTGAGTTAATAAGAAACTCTGGGCCAATAATGAAGAGGAGTAAATTTCAGCAACAGTTCAACTGTTTTTATTTGAGGATTCTGAAAAGATGAGCCCTAAAACTAAGAGATCTTGAAAAGATACAAATAAGTCTCTTAGAGAAGTTCCAAGTTCACTTGCCAACTAAATAGGATGACATGATCAGATGAAAAAATAATAATAATTACACTCACCATTCTGAACACATCCACTGCTCTAGATCCCATGCCTGAGAGCATCAATGCAACCTGATAAATAATTGAAAACAAAACCTGCTTTAGCTAATTAAACTTTTATTTTGCATGAGCATGAGAAGTGAAACAAAACATATAATATTTTTGTGTGAAATTAGAGAAAAATTTCTCTAGTGTGTCTTTCATAACAAAATGTAAAGTTTTGCGACCACAGTGGTATTTGCAGATTATACAGATAAAGTTATCCTTAACAATATGTTTACATAACTAACACAAATGTAAAGTCTTCAAAAGATATCGGCCATAAAGTAGAATAAATATGTCAAATCAAGCATGCATTGAAACCCCTGGAATAACCAAGGTTTTGTTATTTTGGATCATCAAGCATGTTATTAATCAAATCCACGTTTTGACAGTGCCTTAATTTTTTGGTTAGGAGGGACAAATCTTTTTTTAATCTTTTCTTCACAAGAAACTTGAACCACTACATGAATGAAAAGCAAAACAAAAGACAGAGGAGAGTTTTTCCTGTTACCAGGCCCAATACCTAGGGAAACACTATCCCCGTGACTCTCTTAGCAAGTAACAGATCATGCATGTAAGTTCCTTGAATAAGATCATCAATTTTAGAGAGCCACATACAAAGTTTACAAATCAAGTTCAGCTTGACTCATCATATGCATGATTTTTAGAATTATCACAAGGTTGATCAAGCTAGGCCAGGCTCAGGTCTAATATGTATTGTTTTCCAATAAATGCATTTTATGAGGGGATTCTAGGCCAGGCCTGGAAAACAGCCCATCCTTGGGTTAAATTTCAGGAAAAAAATATTTTGTATACAAAAAAGTTCAATAAGTTACCATTCATTGGGGAAGTTATGGAATTGGTTAATATAAGAAATTGAAGATATCAGATCAAGAAGATATATGCCATCATCATAAATTCAGAAGAAAAGAAACTGCATAGTAGTTGTGTGGCCTTACATTTATTTTTTCTACCCTGCGCATTTCGTCTTCCAGCAATGACAATTGTGCAGCAGAGGTCCAATGGATGCAATCAACTGGGCTGAAACGAAGAAGATTTAGTTATCCAACTGTCTGAAATGATCTACTACATCACTTTTAGCATTCAAGAAAAAAAGCTCATTGATCATTCATGTGCATATTGGGTTTTTATTAAAAGAAAAAAAGGATAGGATGTAAGACTAAACACTTCATACTGTGTATGCAAACTGGACTTTCAGTTTTGCTCCAAGTCCCAAGGAATTAAGCCTTCTGATGAATGTTATGTTATCATGAACCAAGCTAGAATTCAGTGGGATTGACCTAAATAACCTTTCTTGATATTCGGCATGGCATTTAAGTTGCTCAATTATGATATCTCATCTAGTGACCATAAATTCCCAAATCAATTAAACTAAAAACAGGACCAAAGATAGTTTTCTAGGGAGACCAGTTATTACAGCTTGCAGTAAGAATGGAATACAATCATCACAAGTAGAAGTGAAAACTTGTGTGGTCTTGCCAAAGATGTTTTCCATGCTCAAATATGTTTCTTTATTTCTTTCTTTTCATTTTTTAGTTTTATATTTTCAAATTTTTGAGATCTGTGTGGCTAAACCTGACCATCCAGTCTCAGACATGTGCCTCTTGGTGAGGGGAATGCTGGAAAAATATTCATGTATAGGGTGACTGTCAAAGTTCACCAGGTTTAGTAAGAATGCAGTATAGACCAATCATTCTTATAAATCAGAGCAAAAACTCATTATATAGTAAGAGAAAGGAGTATGGAGCAGACAAACAGAAACTATGCATGCCTCCATCATCTCCCCAAGATTATTAGCTCCATAGGTTTTGAGTTTGCTAGAGTGACAGAGACCATAAGTCTCAGCAGTCCAAAGGTTTTGAGTTTGCTAGAATGATGGAGACCATAAGTGTTAGCAGGATATATATTATGACCTATGATCACACAACATTGTGTTTCTTGGAAATATCATTCTCAGCTTATCTTAAGTAAACCATTAACAATAATAATGATAACTTGTCTTCAGTCTAAAGGCTTGAACACCATACTTCAATAACACTAAAATATTGCAAAGAACATGATTGTGGTTTGATGATGTTCTTTCTTATAAATATACTCAGCAGTTCAACAAAAGCCACAAAACAAATCATATCATCAATACCATGATTATATTCAAGTGGCAGGAACCTACCAACTATCAATCGCTTGTTGAACTAATTCAGGCTTCCCACATTGGCTGTATACTCTGGCTCTTCCAAAGTCTTCCTCAATTCCAAAGACATCCGGAGCAACATTGGCACAATTCTTGCAGCCTATGAAGAAAATTAGAATATTTTGCTTCCAGTATTATCAAAACCAATAAATTAGATGCAAGGAAATAAGCTTCTATATTTGGTCTTTTTCCTAGCCAGTAAGATTTCTTAAGCTCAGGATCACAGACTTCTATTCTCCAGTAGAGAGTTCAAAGCGAACATGTGTAAGAGAGAATATAGCTATACAATAGTGGCAATACAAGGAGTAAAAAACTCGATAATGGTATAACCAGAAATGAAAACTTTGCACATACCTATGCAGCTAAATTCATCCACAAATGCATGATCCCTTGGACTGGAATCATCGAAGAAAGGGTTGATTGCAGTCAATGCATGCCCATGAATTTCATCATAAACCATGCGTTGCACAGGATCGCTGAGCACCTGCACTGCAATACTCCACTTATAGTAGAAGCACGCAAAAGTTGACTATGAGCTTGAAGCTTTTCATTTCAAATTTGGGAACCCACCGTATAGACTTCATTAATGAACATGCAGAAATTTGTGTTCTCTGGATCGTCCCCACTCAAATCCGGATGGCAAGCTTTCATGCAATTGTAATAGGCTTTCTTAATCTGGGCTGGTGTGGCATCTGGAAGCTGGTAATATGGGCAAACCAATTATCAGAACTATCATATAAAGTACAAAGCAAGAACTAAAAAGAGAGCAACCACAGATTAAAATTACTTGCAAAAAAGAATCAAATCCTGAAGAATTAGGGGATAGTTCATATAAAGAGAGAAGAGCTTCTCTTCTTCAAACCAATTATCAGAAATATCATATAAAGTACAAAGCAAGAATTAAAAAGAGAGCAACCACAGATTAAATTTACTTCTGCACTCAAAACTCAAGAAAGTCACTTCTAAAATACTATGAAAAAAACTGTCACATGCATGCTTATACACATATACATGTGTGTGAATTGAAAAATGAAGTATTACCAGGCCCAAGACTGTATAGTAGTCCTCTGCCACCGCCTCTGACGAAGCCTGGCCGGCGGCTGCAACCCGGAATCTCCGGCGGGGAGAATGAGCGAGGTTAGTCCAACCTCTGGTGGGCTTGGGGTATGGGCTCCTCGAGGAGAAATTATGCAATGGGTTTTGGAATTTGAGAGAGTCTGTGCATACTGGCGAGAGCAATTGAGCCATTAAAGAGTGGGAAGTTGTGGGTTTGTAACAGAGGAGGGAGGAGGAGGAGGAGGAGGAAGAAGAAGTAATGAATGAAACAAGGCTGATAATTTTTGTGGGTTAAATTGGGAATATGAGGAAATTTTAAGGCGGAAGAAATTTTGGCGTGAAAGGCGGCATTGCTGACATGGCATCACCACAGCCATTTGTTATAATAAAATCTGTAACGCCTCATGCTACACTATCTATTTCTGACATTTGGCACGTGTCATTGCGTGGATAAATCTTTCTCCCACACTCCTGGATTTTTGTTTCCTTTTAAATCTTACGTATGATCTTTCTCGAAAGGAATATAGTTGCTTGCCCAAGTAAGAAACCCTAAAGAATTCAAAGGTGGGCACAACGATGATTGAATTTAACGTGCAAAATAAGAAGATATCACAAGGTTTCGTATGGTATGTATGCGACTATAATCGAAATTAAATTAATATACATAATGAAAAAGTAAAAAAAAATAAAAAAATTACAACTTTCATGGTATAGTACATAATTGTATTATTTGTCTACTCTAGTTGTGGGGGCCTTATCCCACGTGTCCAACCACGAGTAGTTCCACGCATCTGTCCACATGGCATCGTCCCAGTTGGACCACGTGTTACTTCTTTTTGATCGGACAGCTTTCAAGGCACCCGAACATATTCTATTCGAATTTAGTGGGCCACTATACAAACCACATCTCTCTGACGATCTCGAATCCACTCTGATATACAAGATGATGGCTATCTGACACCGGAATGACTGATGGGACTCTTCTCATCCTTGAGTCTATATTAGTGGATTGATACGTCCAATCCCTGACCTTCAACATGGTTGAAGAGACAACAAACTATATCATAACGCATCATTTGACACAACCCTAACAGTCTTGCAGTTGTGATGATTGCCTTGACACTACTACATGGGTCAGTTCAACACTACTATGCTTTCTCCATTTTGAGCACAATCCTATTAAAACAAAATAGAGGGGACAAGGTGAGTTCCATCATCTACTCTCTCCTACTCTCTCTTTAAGGATTTCTATTTATCCTAACATCTGACTTGAACTTCAGAGGGTGTGTCCGGACAACCTATCCAGACATCTTTGTGTAAGAATGCAGGAAATCTGGCATCTGAATAAGAGCTTTTGCTCTCTACCTAAGGGAGGAATCCTTCCTCAATTGACTTGGTAACAACACTAGCTAACTAAAATATTTGCCCCGCTCACTTTTGTTAATCCTCTTCAATCTTACCATTACAAAACCAATGTTTATAAATGATAAAATTAAGAATGAAATAGGGAAAAAGAAAAGAAAAAAGAGAAAATATACCGAAGGATGCCTTTGATGGTTGTATTGTTATTGACGAAGACTTGGCTTTCGTCAGTCCACTTTTTGCTTGCCTCACAACTGTAGCCCTCTTCAAATTCAGCATCAGATACGTATTCCCTATTCCTTAGGACATTGGCAATATTGCGCGTGGGTCTCCGATTCGCTGAGGGCCTGGCGTCAAAACTTCTGAGTGAACCTTAAAACCCTAATCTGAACCCAGATGGGCCAGGCGTTCAACAAACTCGCCGGCGAGCATGGTGCCGGCGACGGCGAAGGTCACTCCAAGGAAGCAGCCGTCGCCAAAACCGCCGGATTCTTCGTGTTCTCTGGAATCGCCATGAGCATCCTCAAAGCTCTCAGCTCTTGCAACAACGACAACAACAAACTCCTAACCCACTCAGTGACTGAACCAAGTCAACCGACTGACCCACCCCACTCTCGAGAACCCATCTTCAAGGTAACTCAGTTTACACATCTCATTTGGAAAATATTTTATATATTATATAGATTTTTGCTTGAATTTTCCTCTGTGTGTTTGTGCGTTTCTTTGGGGGTTTTAAGGAGAAAATTGATCGTACGGACAAGGAGGTTCGGGAGTCGACGCAGAAGACGATAGATATTGTGAAGGGAGATACACTGTGGGGTCTCTCTAGAAAACATGGGGTATTTTTTCTGTTCTCTTTCTTTTGTCATGATTTTCTTGTCTGTTTGTTTCCATGACAATATTTTCTGGGAAAATATTGCGATCAAGAATGACTGTTTAATGCTGGATTTGGTTTCTGAGAAAATGTGGGAAGTTTTAGGGTATTTGGATCCTGAGTCAACTGTTGCCTAGTCCAACTACTTGCATAGATGAATTGGGTTCTTCATTTTTTAGGAAACAGAAACTGCATAAAACATTGAATTCAAAGTTTGATTGGAATTTGTATTAGTTTTCTTAACTACCAGGGCATAGTGCAAACCTCAATTTTTATAATGCATAATGTCTTATGAATATCTGGACAATGTGGATTGTCTTTTCACACAATTTTTATTTTTATTTTTTCTCAAGAAAGTTTGTTGTTTGAAATGTTTTCAGCTGAAATAAAACAAGGAGACAATTAGAATTTCAATTTGGTTGTAGTTTCTTGGTTATTAAGTTGAATGATTGACTTTTTACATCTAATAATAGGTATCAATTGATGCTATTAAAGAGGCAAATGGGCTTACCGGGGACACCATCTATGCCGGCAAGAAACTTGTTATTCCATGATGCAAATCCTTGCTCTTAATTTTAGCTTTTTGGTTTTCTCTTCTGATTATGTTGTTGGTTGTGTGTTGTAATATAAAAATGGTTCTGAGAATCCTATTTTTTCTTGTTCCTTCTCAAAACCTGTTCTAAGCAATTTGGAAATGGCATGTTAGAATGGTGGAGATTTTGATTTGAAATGAAATGAGAAAGAGATGGCTAAACATTTCTTGAAATGGTGTATATCTATGGAAAAATGGTTATTGGTCACTGGGTGAAGCATGCATAAATACTAAGGTTGTGTTTTAACTTCAGTTCACTTGATGATTTCCTTTGTCATTCTAATATTCTTTTGTGTTTTCAATTTGCGATTTGTTTGATAAGTTAGTTTTGGCGGATTGATTCTTAGGAATTTTCATGTGTTTTTTCATCCACTTCAATTCCTTTAACTTCCCCCTGTTGGTCTTATATAACTTTCTTGTAGAAAGGGTGGGATGGGATGAGAAATTACTATTAGTTATTTATTTTTTTGAAATACAAATAAGAGAGTTATTAGGTGAGTGAGCTTTTCTCAGAAGGTAACATGTATTATTCATGTAGATGTAGAAAACAATCAGAAGAAGGGAACTTTTCCATTGCCATGGTCATTGCACTTTCTTTGATTAACCTGCAACAGAGTGACCCTATTAGTACTGTCAAAGGAAAGAATCTGTGATAACCTGCTAATTGGCATTTTTAGAAAACAGAGTCCAACCATATGATGTAATAGTTAAAATAATTGATATTTTAACACATTAGAAACTTGGTTGTATGAGCTGCACTTTTGGTCATAACTTGAAATATGAAAAGCTGAGTGTTCTGTGTGTTACATGGTCTCCAGTACACTTATGGGATGCGGCTGTGTTGGTTTTTGGCTAAGCATCAAGTGTATCTGCCCCAAGATCTTAGAACAAAGGGATTAGGAAAACTGTCATTTATTTCCAATATTTTTACTCCTGTAATCAAGGCAAATGAAGCTTTCTATGTGACATAGCTTGTTAGCTGTGGTACTCACTCATCTTGAAACATCATAGTGATGGAGAAATGGCATAAGAACATAGATGCCTTTGGGTAAGCTAATGATATGATCCTCTCTTCCTTTGGCAGACATTCATATTCGTGTGCCAGGTAATGCTGTGTTGTGTCTAACATTCCTACTTTTCTCTCCTTCAGATGTCCATCTAATTCAGGGGGTATTATGCCTTCTTCACAATGTACGATATACAATTTATTCGAACATATACCTTTTGAGATATCAATATATTATAGAAATATACTAACAATGTATTATAGAGAACTCTAAGCGGATTGGGAACTCGAGCTTCTCTTCCTTGGTGTCTGTTCAACAATGGGCATGCCACATATGTTGTGGCATTGAGGCCAGCCACCTATGGACTACCTTCCCGAAAGCAACCTGGGAATGGAGGATGATTGCCCTTTGGAATTGATACCTTAGTGTTCATCTGATGCTGGCGTTATACCATTTTCATAATGTACAACCTGCAATCTAGTTCCATTTTGATCTAAGGTAGCAATATTAGTCTTTGAACTTCCCATGTCCTCTCTGTCTCTGTGGTTATTGAAGCTATCTCGGCTAGAACAACTCATTGCTTAGCCATCTTTTGAGTTTAGATCCGTGAATTAACTTTGATCAAGAGCGTATCATTTTCTGAAGGGTCATGTGTCTCTTATTCTTTATTGATGTGTTTTAGAACTCTGGGGAATTTGTTGGTCACAAAGTTCAAAAATAAATCCATTTGTGCAATTTGTATGTGGGTTTTGATTGCATTCCCCAGTAAATTGAATTACTGATAAAAAAAAAAAAATAGAAGTAAGAGAGATGAGATGAGAAATGAGCATGAAAACATGAATTGATTCTTGATTAGTAGCTGAGGTGATCAAACAAACCCTTTCTTGAATACGCCATGTATGTCAAATATAAGCACTCTGACTTCATAAACATTGGACGCCATCTTAAAATTTATTTATTTATTTATTATCAAGTTCTATTTTTGTAATTTAATTTTTTTTATATACATATCCGAAATGAGCAGCAAAATAAAGCTCTTGTCTTATGTAAGAGAAGAGTATAATAACGTGCATGGCTGGTAAGATAAATTAGGCTTAACAATCATAAATTCATAATACATATTAAAGGGAGAAAATACAAATCCCAAAGAAATTGCAGCATAGTGGTGTGGTTGTAAGGCTGATTGTTTCACTGATTTTTGTGGATTACATGACGAATTTATTATCCCCATTTTTTGGGGTTTGTATACAATATTTCATTGAATTTTCATGAATATTTCAAGCTCTATTTTCTATTTTCTCACTTTTTTTTTTTTGAATTTTTAAATAAAAAGTAGTATTTTTATTTTTTATTTGAAAATTTTTACCTTATTATAAGTGAGTAAGGTGATATTTGGTTTTTCAAAATTTAATGAAAAACCTGAGGGAATGGAAATAAGAAATTAAAAATAAAAAATAAAAATAAAAAAAACCCCTAAGTTATAAACTATTTTTATGGGCTCTTTTTGAATTTTATTTATTTATTTATTTTTCTTTTTTATATAAATATTAAATAACTTAAAAATATATAAAATTTAAGATAATTTTAACTATATTTAATTTTCTTTTGTATTTTTTAGGCTAGAATCAAACTTATGACAATAATTTTTCTTAAATTTTTTAGTATTTTTTGAAAATCAAATATAACTTAAGATTATTAACTTTTTGATAAAAACTAAGGGGATCTGGTTTTAGTTACCATAATTAAATTGTATTATCCAATTTCAATCTTGATTCATGATAGGAAATTTTTATTTTTAATTTTACCCTATTGGAGTTGCAACAAAATGACTGATGATAGGAAAAAAAAAAAAAGCAGAGTCCCATAGGAGTGATTGTTAAAGTCATTTTGAAGTTTAATACATATTCTAAAAAATTCTGAATTTTACCAAACTTGAACAACTATTAACAAAATTCTTAAGGTTTGTTTGGTTATTGTTTTCAAGAACTATTTTCTATTCTTGAAAATAAAAAATATTAAAAATATATTTGATAAAGGGGGTAGTTTTTGTTTTTATTGTTCCTCGTATTCTCAAAATGATTCTTTTTAGAGAACAAAAAAAATATTATTTTCCTTATTGTTTTGACTCTTTATGTTCTTTGTGTTTTCTTGTTTCCATTCTCACCTTTCCCTACCACACTGTGGTTTCTCCTCTAGAATGAAACAAAGCAAAACTTTTTTTTTTTTTTTTTTTTTTTTTCGACATACCGAAACCTTTATTTTTTTTTTATTTGTTTTGAAATCTAATTTTGTTTTTATTTTTTGTTTTTTTGTTTTTTGAAATGGGTTGTGGGAATCATTTCTCAGAATTTTTTTATTCTATCAGACGTTTTTTATTTTCTGATTTTTCCCATTTGGATGCTGAGAAAACTAAGGAAAAAGAAGGAAAAGAATTTGATAAGAGTAGGAATTTTCTTGGCTTGTTTTGTTCAAGGGAACAAAATTGAGTATTCTTCCATGCTTTCTGTTCGCAAGATTACAAATTTTTGTTTAACAAATAGAAGGCGTGAGAATGTTGCTGAACCTCTGTTTTAGTTCAGAGAAAATGGAGAAATATTCTAATTTTTTGTTTATTTTGTTGTCTATTTGAAAATTTTGGATTGAATTTATGCATTTTGAAATGCCATGTCCACTTTCTTGTTTATTGAATATTTATTGGTTTTCATAATTTTCATATATTTTTAATTTGGTAAATTTATATTTTGTAATGCCTTTTCCTCCTTCAACTTCTTCTCTGAGTCTGAAACTTTGTCACAAAACAATTTAAATTAGAGTTTAAATACAAATATGAAGTTTATTAATTAGGATGCCAAATTTATGCCCATATGAAGTTTACCATATGTGTAAATACAAATATTATTGAAATTAATATAGTTATACTTAGTAACAAAATCATTTTTATTTAAAAAAATTATAACTTGTGTAAAATTTCAAAATAGAATTATTTTTTTAATTTAAATGAAGTATGAATATAAAAATTATTTATACATTTATAATATCAAGTTAATTGAAGAAAATACTTTATTAATTGAAAAAAAAAACTTTTAAACATATTTTTGGTTTTACTTGTTTTAAATAACTTTTTTATTAACTCAATTAAACAAGTTTTTATATTTTTGAGAATAAAAATAGTTTTTAAAATTTAATTTTTAAACACAATTTTAAAAAAAATATTAAAAATTATTCTTAAAAACTATTTTTCAAAACAATGTTGAAAAACAACCACCAAATAAACCCTTACATTATGGAAGATTAATGAAAAACCTCTCGTTGAACCTTGGAAAACGTGTGTTTTATTGCACCCTAGTGAACAAAAAATGAAAAGGAAAAATACAAGGTGTAAAATTCAAATTTAATCATTCTACTCAACATAAATACATTTATCTCATCTCTACACCAATCCATCCTTTTCTCTCCTTTTTAAATAAAACTTAGACATTCTTCAACCTTCAAACATCATTTATATAAAATCCTAATGAGAAAGAAGGTGAAAGGAAATGGAAAGGAGACAGAAAGGAAATGAAGGAAGGAGAAAAGGACGAGAGAGAAAAGAGAAAAACCGGAAGGAAAAAAGGGATTAGAGATTTAGAAACGGGTGAATTGAGGTCGAAGAATATGTATTACAGTCCAGAATTTAACAATAAAAACCTTTCAAAAGCTTTCAACCTTAATTTTTCTCAGTAATAATTTTCAAAATGCTGTAATCATTAGGAGTTTGTAAAGGTGACCGAGTCTTTAGGCATTTGTTTAATGGGTGAAGTCTGGTTTTGTGGTTGCATGAAGTCACTTTTAAGAATGTATTTCTGGACGCAATTCAAGGACTGACTGCTAGATTGTACCAATCAATTCCAATAGAAAAATCAACCCCTTCTAATTGACTTAAAGTAGTAAAAAGATTATGGATGATAGTGAACTAACCCTCTTGCTTGTTTGATGAGAAAGAAGCAATCTCTATTCAACTAATCAATCAATAGTGTTGCACTAAACATGAAATAAAATATTACGGGCTCATCTTGAAAAAGTCTTGATTGAACACTTCTTCCTTGGCCATCATGCTTTGGATTGATTGTCCACACTGATGGGTTAAAAAATAAATTCAAAAACATAAATTATAAGATGCGATGCGATGCCACATGACATGTAACAAATTTGAGAGGATGTGACAATGTGCATGATGTATAACAATAATGTGCCTCAGCCAAAGTTCAAGGGGATGCAGATTGACTAATATTGCAAGCAACATTAAAAAAGCTGAACACTATTATCAATTTGTAAGCTAGAAATGGGAGAGCCCACACCCTCTCTTAACACAAATTCATCAGGTGGAAGCCAAAAATGGGCAGTTCAAATACTGAAATATTTGTACTTTTTTTCAGCCTTGTTTTCTTGGTTTCATGGGCAACTCCAAGTTCAATCCATGACAACTTTCTGCAGTGCCTCTCTTAATTCAAACTACTCTACCCCTATCACAAAAGTTCTTTACACCCCACAAAATTCATCATATTTCAGCTGTATTGGATTTCTCCATACAAAACCTCAGATTTGCATCCCCTTCCACTCCAAAGCCACAGCTTATAGTTACACCTTTACATGTGTCCCGCATCCAAGCTATTGTTATTTGTTCCAAGAAATATGGCATGCATATCAGAGTCCGTAGTGGGGGCCATGACTTTGATGGTCTCTCGTATATCGCTGAGGTCCCATTCATCATCGTTGATTTGGTGGAACTTCGATCCATCAATGTTGATATTGAAGATGGCAGTGCTTGGGTAGAGGCTGGTACAACTTTGGGTGAAGTTTATTACAGTGTTGCTAATAAAAGTAGGATTCATGCCTTCCCAGCAGGCGTCTGTCCTACTGTAGGAGTTGGTGGACAATTCAGCGGAGGAGGAGGAGGGACTTTGTTGAGAAAGTATGGACCGGCAGCCGATAATATTATTGATGCTTATATCCTTGATAGTAATGGTAGACTTCTCAACAAAGAATCCATGGGAGAAGATTTGTTTTGGGCTATTTGAGGTGGTGGTGGAGTCAGCTTCGGTATCATCTCCTCGTGGAAGATAAGGCTGGTTTCTGTTCCTTCCACCATGACTGGGTTCAGAGTTTCTAGAACCTTAGAACAAGATCCAAACAAGCTACTTGTTAAATGGCAGCAAATTGCTGATAAACTAACTGAAGAGCTCTCCAAAGGAGTCTTCCTACAGGCTGTTAATGGCAGCCAACAAGGGGAGAGGACAGTGAGCGCTACATTTGAATCTCTATTCCTGGGTAACACGAGTGAACTGCTACCCCTAATGAATGAGAGTTTCCCTGAGCTAGGCTTGGAGCTCAAGGACTGCATTGAAACGAGTAGGATAGAGTCAGTACTTTACTATGGAGTCGGCATGGACAGCCTCTTGAGCTTCTGCTCAACAGAACTCTTTCCAAGTAATATTTCACCTCTAAATCAGACCATGTGACCGACCCCATTCCTGAAGTTGGCCTAGAAGGAATATGGAAGTTGTATGCGGAAGAAGATGTAGGGGTGCCTCAGATGATCTTAATGCCATATGGTGGAAGAATGAGTGAGATTTTGGAGATCGAAATTGCTTTCTCACGCAGAAAGGGAAACTTGTATTTGATTAACTACTGGCTGGACTGGGATGGGCAAGGAGATGATGAGGCATCTCAGAGGCATGTGGAATGGCTAAGGAAGCTTTACAGGTACATGACTCCTTATGTTTCCAAGTTTCCAAGAACTGCATATCTCAACTACAGAGACCTGGACTTGGGAAGGAACAAGAATGGCAACACAAGCTATGCCCAAAGCCAGCATTTGGGGATTCAAATACTACAAGAACAACTTCAATAGATTGGTTCAAGTGAAAACAAAGGTGGATCCAAGCAATTTCTTCTGGAATGAACAAAGCATCCCATCTCTCACACCATGGTGGAAGTATTGAGGTTGAGGGAGTAGAGACTGTTTCCCTGGCAGTGGCCTCATTTCGTAGATTGTTTTCATTGTTAAAAAAAGGCATAAAAATAGTAATAAGCAGCTCGATCATGTTAAAGAATAGTAGAATACGTATCATATATAATGATTGTCTAGTCTGGATTGGAAAGTAGCTGCAAGCCTGCAAGCTAGCTTGTAAAGTCTGACAATGTGTGTACTAGGAAATTCAAATGATTTGTTTAGGTGTCTTTGTACTTGATTTTTGTTTTATAAAAACAGTAAAGTATATTAAGTCATATATAAAATGCAAGAAATTGATTATATGCAATGGTGGCCTTGTAAGGATGAGCAAGAAGTGGCTGCAAGATTGCTTGTATAGTCTGAAAATATGTCTATTAGGAAATTAAAATGATTGGTTTATGCTGGTAGGATACTTTCCTTGTTCTTTTGGTTTTAAAAACGCAGAATTGATCGAATCATAAAATCTGTTTCGTAGGGTGATTTAAAAATTTTCTTTTTCTTTTTCTTTTAAAAACAAACAAAAAATAGAAATATTTCTTTAATTGTTTTCTTAAAGACTTAGATGACATGTTATGGATCTACATTTTTCATTGCATCACTCCTTATTTTTTATTTTTAAGAATAAAAAATTATTTTTTATTCTTTAATTATTAAACATATTTTTTTATTCTTCTCTCTAAATAACAAAAAATTAACTTCCAAAACTTTTCTGTAAAAGGCCTCATTCCCTCTTTTTGAGTTTTTCTTATGATACTTTTTTTCAATTGCTTACTTTTCAATTTCCTCTAAATTTCTCCTCAAGTAATATTTTTTTTTTTTTTTTTTTTTATAACATCCTTTTTTGGATTCCTTACGTTCCAATTTCCTTTAATTTTTTCCTCAAATTTCAGCCCTCTCCTTAACGTGCTCTTTTAAAACTTTCTAGGACCTCTCCAAAAGTCCCAAGATACTCCCAAAGTCTCCCTTTGTCCTCTTTTATTCTCCTACCTACTCCTTCGTGTGGGTTGCCATTTCTTTTAAAATTCAAATCTTTTTGTCTTTTTCTTTCCATCAATCATTTGGCTTCCTTTTCCTTATCTTAATTCAATAATTCGATCTCCATCTTCCAACTTCAAATTTGGAACCTTCTCCAATCAAATCAAATCTAATTCGCCTCTTCAACTTTTTCCTTCTCTTTTAAATTTCTTTTTTTCAAGATTTAGATCCTTATCCGTCTAGACCGAACCATAAAATAAAATTTAATATTAAAAATAAAATAAAAATAAAATAAAATAGGCTTCTTCTTCTTATTTTTGTAATATTATTTTTGATAAGAAATTTAGAAACATTATTTTTTGGTACATATATACTTGTTTTATATATGTTGAAGTTGGAAAATATGCTTGTAAATATTTTGATACATTTACAAATTTACGTATTAATTAACTATATAGACATTAGTCCTTTATCATGATATTATTCCCAAATTTACTCAATTTCTTTTGGAAGATGTAATTATTAATATTAAAGTTATTATTTTGTACCTTATATATAATCATACAGCCAAAATTATATATAACAGGACATACAAAATATATCATTTCAATAGGAGGATTTTCAATATTATTATCCACATAAGATGACACTTTTTTTAGTGTTAAAATAGAGAAATGATATTTTGGTCATTCCTTGGCGCTAATGTAAGTGTTAACATAGGTAGATCAATAATAACGTTTTTTAACGTGTTAATATAAATTAATAAACAATGACGCTTTCTAGAAGCGACATGGTTGCCTGTACCCATTCATTGACAGAGGCAAAAAGGACGCTTTCGAGAAGCGTCATCGTATATATTTATTGACACTTAAAAAAAGTCATTATTACTCTTTTTTCTTATAGTGAAAAGTCAAACCAACATCTTAACTTTAGAAGCGCACTTTAACTTCCAAATTCAATTGAAATGAAAACTGTTGCTCTAATCTGCCCATGTAGTAATTGTTGATTTAATTGTGTAATTAAGCATTTCCTTGTTCCAATCCTTTTTAGTAGTCCAAAAATCTTTAATCGCAAGGAAAAAGAAAAACGGTTTCTTTATATTTGGTTTCATCACACAAAATACGAAAAAAGTGTTGATAGCAACCCGAGAATAAGATGGTGTGCAAGACGATCCTGTATTAGAGGATCATGACCATTGCTTTGTGTTTGAAGAAGTGTTGCAATGAAACCATAAAAGAAAATCAAATTGGCAAAAAGAATGATATATGAAAAACAATCTTCCCTTATGGCAATGCACATCTTCTATTTTGCAAAACAAATTAGAGATCATGAAGATCAAATAAACTAAAAGTGAATGAGACATTAGAGGATGGAGGTGAAAAATATTTGGAAGGAGATTAAATCACTTCCCATCAAAAAAGTAAAAAAAGACATACCACATTAGCCTTAAGTACAATTGCTCTTAGTGAGATGAAAAATTAATTGATGAAAAAGTCATTTATGAGTCAATTAAATAATTAGGTAGTTTAAGTGTGGGAAATATTTTTTTCCAAATGGCTCAATATATTAGTAGACAAGTAGCACCATCCATACATATTTTAAATGGTTTAATTAATGGTAGCAAACTAGCTGGCATGAATGGTAGTTAATAACATCCATTGAACTTAAACTTCTTACATTCCTATAAAAAAACTGAGGCTCTCAACCTTGAATATCCAAAATGTCCCCATCAAACACCTAATGTTCTTACCAGTCAAAATAGCCCAAAATTTCAAACAATAAAATATAATATTTTATGCCTAATTAAGTAAATGGATTCAAACAAGGTTTGTTCGAAAAAATAAATTATTTAAATGACAGAATAAATTATCTTTTTATGATTAGCTGTTGATGTAGAAGTCCACACGTTAACGTATGATTTCTCTAAACCATATTTTTTTAACAACTAGTGGGAATTTTATACAGGTCAGAGGATGCATGCATGTGCCCCAAACACAAAGCATAGAAAACACCCTACATATTGGGGCTGGCTGGATTGCTGTAAACCTTTGACCATGAGTGTCTACTGGCATTTTCAGATGAACAATTTTTTTTTTTTTTTTTTTTTTTGGAATTATTGATTTTTTTTATGGCGGCCCACTTTGGTATTTCTCTCTTTATCCTTTTTTTTTTTTTTTTTTTTTGGAATTATTGATTTTGTAATTAATATTAAAGTTCATATATTTATTATTACTTGACATTTTTTTATATAAAAGAAAAAAAAAAGGGTTGTGACTTTTACTTAAGTGACATCATGCATGATGGCAGATATGGCAAATAATAGCCTCACCTTGATTCCTGATGCCACATGCAACTGATGCTTGTGCAAGTATGGTTCCTATATATTATCTATTAGAAAAAAATTGAAGAGAGTTTGAGAGCTTGTGGCAGTATAATTTTTTAAACAAAATGGAAGAGAATTTAGGAGGAAAATAGGTTAGAATTTGAGATGACATAGCAGATGAAGGTTGAGAGAATTTTGATACCAAGAAGTAGAGATTTTCTTTATATTTATCTGAACTCGAAAATTGTCAAAGATGAAATCTAAGACCATGGTTAATATTTCAATATGATAACCACAAAGAGGAAGAAAATGAGTTGTTGGGTGCTGGATTACACCCAAAATCAAGGTGTTGATGGAAACCGGAAACGATGATGATCACGTAACAGTTGCAGCTAGTATTTTACTCATCCAGAAAGATTGAAATTTGAAAAACCCCACTTCAACGACCTGAAACCCTAAACCACTGACTGATCAATCAATGGATGGACAATAGCCTTCAGGGTGTGTACATATTGTTTATAAATGTCAAATATATATTGCCAATTGGAGAGCCATTCTAGATTTGTACTTGGAATATGTGCATAGGTAAAAAATTCATAGTTTATATTGGAAGTACTTTGAATTTTCCAAGGCCTGCATATTTCGTCACCAACTAATTTCAAAGTGATAAGATTAATGACTTTTACGATCACAAATCATTAAAGATAGAGAACGTATCATGAATTTGTAAACTATAAATAAGGGATCTCATACCCTCTTTTGCACAAAGATTAAGAGACCAAATGGGTAGTTCAAGCTCTGCAGAAACATATATACTTGTTTTTACCCTTCTATTCTCATCAGTTTCATGGGCTGCTTCAGGTTCAGTCCATGAAAACTTTCTGCAATGTCTTTCCCTTAATTCAAACTCCTCAACCCCTATCACAAAAGTCCTTTACACCCCACAAAACTCATCATATGAAACTGTATTGGATTTCTCCATACAGAACCTCAGATTCACATCCTCTTGCACCCCAAAACCAAAGATTATAGTTACACCATTGCATGTGTCCCACATCCAAGCAGCTATTATTTGCTCCAAGAAATATGGCTTGCAGATCAGAGCCCGGAGTGGTGGCCATGACTACGAGGGTCTCTCATATGTCTCTGAAGTCCCTTTCATCATCGTTGATTTGCTGGAACTTCGATCCATCAATGTTGATGTTGAAGATGGCAGTGCTTGGGTAGAGGCTGGTGCAACTTTGGGTGAAGTTTATTACAGCATTGCCAATAAAACTGCAACTCATGGCTTCCCTGCAGGCATCTGCCCCACTGTAGGAGTCGGTGGGCACTTGAGTGGAGGGGGTTACGGGACATTGTTGAGAAAGTATGGCCTAGCAGCTGACAATATAATCGATGCTTACATTGTTGATAGCAATGGTACACTTCTCAACAGAGAATCCATGGGAGAAGACTTGTTTTGGGCTATTAGAGGTGGTGGAGCAGCAAGTTTTGGAATCATCGTCTCATGGAAAATCAAACTTGTGCCTGTCCCACCCACTGTGACCGTCTTCAGAGTTACCCGCACCTTAGAACAAGATGCAGAGAAGATACTACTTAAATGGCAGCAAGTGGCTGATAAGCTCCATGAAGACCTCTTCATCAGAGTCTACTTACAGGCTGTGAATGGCAGCCAAGAAGGGGAGAGGACGATAAGCTCTACATACGAATCTCTATTTCTTGGCAACACCAGTGGGCTGCTCTCGCTAATGGACGAGAGCTTCCCTGAGCTGGGGTTAGCGGCCGAGGACTGCAATGAAACAAGTTGGATAGAGTCGGTGCTTTACTTTGCAGGCTTCTCTGGACAACCTCTTGATGTTTTGCTCAACAGGAGTCAAACATCCAAGAACTATTTCAAGAATAAATCAGACTATTTGAAGGAACCCATTCCCGAAACTGGGCTGCAAGGGATGTGGAAGTTGTTCTACCAAGTAAAAAATGCAACGGGAATGATAATCATAAGCCCATATGGTGGAAGGATGAATGAGATTCCAGAAACTGAAACCCCTTTCCCACACAGGAAGGGGAGCTTATATTCAATCCAGTACATAGTCGTCTGGCTGGAGGAAGGAAAAAAGGTGTCAAAAAGGCATATAGATTGGGTAAGAAAGCTTCACAAGTACATGGCTCCATATGTTTCCAAGTCTCCAAGAGCTGCATATCTCAACTATAGGGACCTTGATTTGGGAAGGAATAAGAACGGAAACACAAGCTATGCACAAGCCAGCATTTGGGGCCTCAGGTACTACAAGGTCAACTTCAATAGATTGGTTCAAGTCAAAACCAAGGTAGATCCAAGTAACTTCTTCAGGAATGAACAAAGCATCCCTCTTTCATCATGGTGGAAGAATTGAAATTAAGAGACTAGAGGCACCTTGGCCAGTGGCCTAAACTAATTCCTTTATAAAGTTTTATCTCATTGGCAAAACAGGCGGTAATAAGCAGCTTGATGCATACTAAATAACCATATCATCACAGTTGCTGTCACTTTGATTGCAGTTCAATAAACTCCAGAGCATATATGTTCTCAGTTCTATACTTCTACATAATTACTTCTCTTTTTGGCAGCAGCAAGAATGCAAAAATATTCTTGCTTCAGCTTCCTGGGGGGTACAGCTGATTAAATAGGAAGGTTCTTGTGATTGCAATACAATTGAATGATAGGATTTTGGCATAATAATTACAATTTCATATAGTGAATTTTGCTGGTTACATGGACATCAATCAGCTGATACCAGAGGGAGAAGAACCTTGCTAGACTTTTGACTTTCTGATGGACCTGCAACCAACTAAATATGAGGAGAGTGTCCACTAAAATCTACACATGATGTCTATATTAAAACTATCAATTTAATTCAAGGGCTTAAATTGTTATACAGTGGACTGATCATGTATCAGACTACTAAAGATTAACAATATCGCTCCTTAATTTCCACGGTAAACCCCATGTGACCATCAGGATAAGTGCCTATATTAGGTTAATTGTTAAACTACAAGTGCATTAAACAATATCTTTTGTCTGAATGCTATAATTCAGCATGGGTCTAACAGTTCATAGTTTACTTAATTCATTAATCATTCTAGTAGCTAAATCATCATAATATAGCTTCTGTATTTTTCATGTAGTTCAATTGTCTGGCTTAATATGCCTAGCTCTCCCTTGAACTGGACCTTGGGACGCACTAAAAATGTGACTTAAATCTCTTTCTTGGGTGTCCTGTGTCACCTCAAATGGGATGAAAAAGAAAATACCAAACAGTTTCTGTTCAATTACTTAGCCTCCAATCGGACGATGATGAAAAGTATTAGAAAAAGAAAAATTATAGCAAGGAATCTCAAATTCTCTTATTTGATTTACCATAGAGTAGTAGAAAAAGAAAAATGATACCATGGCGAAATACTATGCATTTGACTTCCAAGATGGTCAGCTATTATATATGGATGGAGGCATGTCACTGTAAACTGCTCAATTGGTCAGCTGCTTGCTGCAACAAGCCAAATTAAACATTTCTTTAATTAGCAGTCATGAACCATGTGCAGTCCAATCGAGCAGAGTAGTATAATTAAATCGTGTGCAACGACAAATAGAACATGCTCATTACTGATCAAGATAAGACCATCATTACATATATTTATCTGTTTATTTAGTTAGGATAAAGCCACTTGCTATTGTTTTGACAAGGAAAAGTCCAACCGCGAATATAGGGCAGTGGCAAGCTGCCTACGATTCCTCAAACCTCAGTTCTTCCACCATGGGGAAAGAGATGGGATGCTCAGTTCATTCCTGAAGAAATTACTTGGATGCACTTTGGTTTTCACTTGAACCAATCTATTTAAATATGTTCTAAAAATAATTTTTATATTCACTGCTTTATATAATTATTTTATAAAATAATCTAAAAAAATAAAAATAACATAAAATAACAAAAATTGTTCTATGAAAATATCATGTTTTCTTTTACTAAGAACAAAAAACAAAAACTAGTTTTTCGATTGCGTTAAATGTATTTTTCTTTTTTTTCTAAAGAACATAATTTTGTTTTTAAAAACAATTGCAAGACAAACCCTTAGTCTTTCACAAAACACTATTTTTTGCCTAAAAGATGCATGACCACTAATTTTAGATCCGTTATGATATCTATACCTCTAAAATATATTTTTGTAACACTAAATTTCTAAAACCTACAATTTCAAACAACCAACTAAGGCCTCCCCTTATTATCCCCTAATATTACCTCTTTCACTCCTTTGAGATCCATTAAAGATTTTTTCTTCTTTACTTTATTATCATCTTAACAACCAAAGTTTTCATTATCATCCGTCCAATATAACCTTTAAGCATACTAGTTGCTTTCTTAATAATAAAATAAGAAGAAAAATATTGAATTAAATTTTATATCGTTAAATTTATTAAAGAATATTTACCATTTTTTCTAGGGCACCATCCTTTTTACCTATCGGATTTAACCAAATATTGATATTCCAATTATTTAGGTTATGTTTAGTTTTTAAAAAATTTAAGAGAATTTAAAGAAATAAAATAAAGAAGAAAAGTAGAAAGAAATAAAAAATAAATCCAAAATTAATAAATTATTTTATATACTTTTTTAAATTTATTTCACTTATTTTCTATACAAAAATTAAATAATTTTAAAATGCATTCTAACTAATTGTAATTATATTTGATTTTTTTTTCATATTTTTCATGATGAAACGAAACATAAGAAAATTATTTTTTATTTAATATCATCTTCTTTTTTTAATACTTTATGAGAACCAAAAATAATGTTAAAGAATTTGGACAATTATCGCGAATTGATAGTCAAACTTATTTAATACCATCACGATGAATGAAAATGTGATCTTGATCATCGATAACTCCCCCAAATAACTCATGCATGACATTAATATTGATGCCTCTTTCTGCAAACAACTTATTTATTGAAAGCTTAGAATGAACTAAAAGCTAAACCAACATCTTAACTTTAGAAGCCCACGTTAACTTCCAAATTCAATCAGCAATGTTGCAGATATAATGGTGTAATTAAGCTTTTCCTTGTTCCAATCCTTTTTAGTAGTCCAAGAATCTTTAACCTTAAGATTCTACTCAATCATTTTCCATTGATTGGATCCTGGATTGTCAACTTTTTCAATTAAGGCAATGAGTGACTTATTCATTTGAGGATTTAAATTAACTGGATTAAAAAATTCGAGGACGTACATCCAACCACAGAATCTTTAATAATACTCTAAAATTTTTTGTGAAGTAACTCAGGCAATCCTTTGGGGGCCTGGGGCTCTAGCATTAGGAATTTGGGTAATAGCTTTCTCAAACAGACCTTATAAGAATTGAGTTACATGAACTAAGTAAGATACACCATATGATCTAAATCTATTACAAAATTCCTGGATTAAAATATTTCCAATCTCAATATGGACCTTATGCCATATTCCTACATCATCTTTTGTTCGGTATGAAAGGATTTGGGATTTCTGTACGGGCATTGGATCCTTTTGTCCTAACTCTTTGACCCTAATAAACTTCTTACAATTGGGCTAATAATTTAAATTTTCTTTTACCATCTCAATAGTTGGTTGAATTATCGATATTTTGGCATCAAATTTTTCATAAATTTAAGTTAATATAAAGTCTATTAATTGGAAACTTTATTGTTATGTCTGACCCTTGATAAAAAAAGAAAAAAAATGATACGAAAAATGATTTTTTCATATTTAATTTCATTCTAAAAAATACGAAAAAAGTATTGATAGGAATGTGAGAATAGGATGATGTGCAAGATGATCCTATATTAGAGGATTATCACCATTATTCTGTACTTGAAGAAGGGTTGCAATGAAAACAACAAAAAAAAAAAAAAAATCAAAGTCGAAGAATGAGCAAAGATCAAATGAAACAATCTCACCATTATGAAAATCCACGTCTTCTATTTTGCAAAAAAAAAAAAAACAAAATCCTTAGAGATCATGAAGATCAAATGAACTGAAGTGAATAGGATATTAGAAGATGGAGGTGAGAAATATTTGGAAGGAGATTAAATCACTTCCCATCAAAAAAGTAAAAAAGACATGCTACATCAGCCTAAAATACAATTGCTCTTAGTGAGATGAACAATTAATTGATGAAAACGCCATTCATGAGTCACTTATATAATTGAGGTAGTTCAGTGTGGGAATTTTTTTTTTAAATGCCTCAATAGTAGACAAATAGCACCATCCATAAATATTTTAAATGGTTTAATTTATGGTAGCAAACTAGTTGGCATGAATGGCTTTTAAGAACAGCCATTTAACCTAGTTTCTTATATTTATATTAAAAAAATTGAGGACTTTTTTGGTAGCTATTTTCAAAAAATGATTCTTAAAAATAGTTTTTAAAAATTATTTTCTAATTTTTATAAAATAAAAGTTTATTCGAAAACTTAAAATATTTTTAACTTATTTTTAATATTTTAACATATGTTTTAAAAATAATTTTATATTTTTATTTTTAGTCATTTTACATATTTATATAATTATTTTAAAATAATAAATAAAAATAAAAAAAAATAATTAAAAAATATTATCTGAAAATAACTTATTTTTTATTTTTAAAAATAAAAAATAATTTTTAGTTGTCAAACATATTTTCTATGTTTTTTATTCTAAAGAATAGAAGGTTGTTATTAAAAACCGTTCCAAACAAATCCTAACACTCTCAACCTTGAATATCCAAAATGTCCCCATCAAAGACCCTTAATGATCTTACCAATCAAAATAGCCCAAAATTTCAAACAACAAAATATAATATTTTACGTAAATGCATTCGAACAAGGTTTGTTTAAAAATTAAATTACTTAAATGAACCTAAACCCAAATTTATGACGGAATAAATTCTCATTATCTATTACGCTGCCGATGTAGAAGTCCTCACGTTAACGATTTCTCTAAACCAATTTAATTTTTCGACAATCAGTGGCGAAATTTATACAGCGGCCGGACGAGGCATGCACCCCAGACACAAAGCATAAAAAAACACCCTACATATTGAGGGTGGATGGATTGCTGCAAACCTTTGACCACGAATGTTTATTGCCGATGTTGACTGAATGATTGGTTGGCGATAATGCAAAGTATAAAAATTGTAAACAAAATGTTCATATATTTATTATTACTTGAAATTTTTAATATTAAAGAAAAAAAAAAAAAAAAGATTGTGACTTTTGCTCAAGTGACATCATGCATGATGGCAGATATGGCAAAGGGCTTCGACCATCAAAATTTCGTCATGATTTTTCTCATCAAAGCAAGACGAACATCACAATCAATCTTTTGTCCCATGAGATATGTATTCAAAGAAATGCGTGGGAGAGACAGGTTGTCACCTTCAATTAAACACCCCAAATCCAGACCTGTGGAGAGTAAGGTAGCTTAGGGTTGGATATATCTTAGACTGGCCTTACGTGCAGCCATTCAGGACACATACACAAGTTGAACAAGTAACATTTAGTTGTGTTGTATTGAATTTTGAGTTCTTACAAACCAATTTTTCCTTCTCTTAATTCTCCTTTAAACCATGACGACACGGCATGCATGCATCAAATATCTTCTGGCTGCGTACCCGTTCGAATGAGAAAAGGAATAATCTCCTTTCAAACTTTGTTATACTGCAGGCTAATTATAACCTATTCAAATAGCCTCACCTTGAGCCTTGATGCCACATGCAACTGATGCTTGTGCAAGTACTGTTCCTATAATCTCTTAGAAAAAGTTTAAAAGAAAAATTGAAGAGAGTTTGAAAGCTTTTCTTTATATTTATTTGAATTTTAAAATTGTCAAACTTGAAATCTAAGACCATGATTAATATTTCAATATGATAACAACAAAGAGGAAGAAAATGAGTTGTTGGCTGCTGGATTACACCCAAAATCAAGGTGCTGATGGAAACCGGAAACGATGATGATCAAGTAACAGTTGCAGCTAGTATTTTACTCATCCAGAAAGATTGAAATTTGACAAACCCCACTTCAACGACCTGAAACCCTAAACCACTGACTCAATCAAAGGATGGACAATAGCCTTCGGGGTGTGTACATGTTGTTTATAAATGTCAAATATATATTGCCAATTGGAGAGCCATTCTAGATTTGTATTTCGAATATGTGCCGAGGTCAAAACTTCGTATCTTATGTGGGGTGTACTTTGAATTTTCCAAGGCTTGCATTTTTCTTCACCTACTAATTTCAATGACATAAGTTTAATGACTTTTACGATTACACATCATAAAAGATAGAGAACGTATCATGAATTTGTGAACTATAAAAGGGAGATCTCGTGCCCTCTCTTGCACAAAGATCAAGAGGCCAAATGGGTAGTTCAAGCTCTGCAGAAACATATATACTTGTTTTTACCCTTCTATTCTCATCAGTTTCATGGGCTGCTTCAAGTTCAGTCCATGAAAACTTTCTGCAATGTCTTACCCTTAATTCAAACTCCTCAACCTCTATCACAAAAGTCGTTTACACCCCACAAAACTCATCATATGAAACTGTATTGGATTTCTCCATACAGAACCTCAGATTCACATCCTCTTGCACCCCAAAACCACAGGTTATAGTTACACCATTGCTTGTGTCCCACATCCAAGCAGCTGTTATTTGCTCCAAGAAATATGGCTTGCAGATCAGAGCCCGGAGTGGCGGCCATGACTACGAGGGTCTCTCATATGTCTCTGAAGTCCCTTTCATCATCGTTGATTTGCTGGAACTTCGATCCATCAATGTTGATGTTGAAGATGGCAGTGCTTGGGTAGAGGCTGGTGCAACTCTGGGTGAAGTTTATTACAGCATTGCCAATAAAACTGCAATTCGTGGCTTCCCTGCAGGCACCTGCCCCACTGTAGGAGTCGGTGGGCAGTTAAGTGGAGGGGGTTACGGGACGTTGTTGAGAAAGTATGGCCTAGCAGCTGACAATATAATCGATGCTTACATTGTTGATAGCAATGGTACACTTCTCAACAGAGAATCCATGGGAGAAGACTTGTTTTGGGCTATTAGAGGTGGTGGAGGAGCAAGCTTTGGAATCATCGTCTCATGGAAAATCAAACTTGTGCCTGTCCCATCCACTGTGACCGTCTTCAGCGTTACCCGGACCTTAGAACAAGATGCAGAGAAGATACTACTTAAATGGCAGCAAGTGGCTCATAAACTCCATGAAGACCTCTTCATCAGAGTCTACTTACAGGCTGTGAATGGCAGCCAAGAAGGGGAGAGGACGATAAGCTCTACATACGAATCTCTATTTCTTGGTAACACCAGTGGACTGCTCTCGCTAATGAACGAGAACTTCCCTGAGCTGGGGTTAGCGGCCGAGGACTGCAATGAAACAAGTTGGATAGAGTCGGTGCTTTACTTTGCAGGCTTCTCTGGACAACCTCTTGATGTTTTGCTCAACAGGAGTCAAACATCCAAGTACTATTTCAAGAATAAATCAGACTTTTTGAAGGAACCCATTCCCGAAACTGGGCTGCAAGGGATATGGAAGTTGTTCTACCAAGTACAAAATGCAACGGGAATGATGATCATAAGCCCATATGGTGGAAGGATGAATGAGATTCCAGAAACTGAAACCCCTTTCCCACACAGGAAGGGGAGCTTATATTCAGTCCAGTACATAGTCGCCTGGCTGGAGGAAGGAGAAGAGGTGTCAAAAAGGCATATAGATTGGGCAAGAAAGCTTTACAAGTACATGGCTCCATATGTTTCCAAGTCTCCAAGAGCTGCATATCTCAACTATAGGGACCTTGATTTGGGAAGGAATAAGAACGGCAACACAAGCTATGCACAAGCCAGCATTTGGGGCCTCAAGTACTACAAGATCAACTTCAATAGATTGGTTCAAGTCAAAACCAAGGTAGATCCAAGTAACTTCTTCAGGAATGAACAAAGCATCCCTCTTTCATCATGGTGGAAGAAATGAAATTGAGTAGAGGCACCTTGGTCAGTATTCCTGTATAGTATCTCATTGGCAAAACAGGCGGTAATAAGCAGCTTGATGCATACTAAATAAACACATGCTGCTATCTGTAATAATGTATTGTATTGATTTGTAAGAAATAAATTTTTTTAAAAAAAATATTCAAGCAACGTGTTTATTCTGTTCAACTTCAATCTTCAATTTTTCTGTCAGGAAAATTGTTTTTCCTTTAAAAAAAAAAAAACTTCTTTGAATTGCTTCTCAAATGGTATGTGGTTTATTTTTTGCTGAACTTTGGAAAATCTATGCACTCTCTTCTAGAACAAGCAAGTCAGAATATTTATTTTAAAAAAAGTACATAGCACTGCAACTATTCTTTTTTTCTTTTTTGCCTTTTTTCCTTTTTTATGCCATAGCGTTTACTATATTCTTGCATCATTATGATCATATGTGCATGCTACTGTCATCATTTAAATCCAGGTTCTGTCCCTCAAAGCTCAACCCCTTAAATTCTCACCAAGGTTTCCCTAAAAGCCACATCATTACGCATTCTCAGGAAATAAAAAATAAAAAATAAAAGGGACAAGTAGTTTGACATATTCCACTTTAGCAGCTTTCTTAGACTTGTGGGCAACAGAGCATTCAGGAAAATAAGGCCCACATTGATTGATTACCCTGTCGCACGAGCATTACTATCACCTTTTCCAAATAATCTGCGGACCAACACTACACATTGCTAATATCATTTTGTCCCACCGGTGTCTTGACCACAGCTTATGGTGTCCCTACCATGTCATCATAGTTGCTGCCACTTTGATTTCAGTTCAATAAACTCCAGAGCATATATATTCTCAGTTCTATATAATTACTTCTCTTTTTGGCAGCAGCAAGAAAGCAAAAAGATTCTTGTTTCAGCTTCCTTGGGGGTACAGCTGATTAAATAGGAAGGTTCTTGTGATGGCAATACAATTGAATGATAGGATTTTGGCATAATAATTACAATTTCATATGGTGAATTTTGCTGGTTACATGGACATCAATCAGCTGTTACAAGGGGGAGAAGAACATTACTAGGCTTTTGACTCTCTGATGGACCTGCAACCAACTAAATATGAGGAGAGTGTCCACTAAAATCTACACAGGATGTCTATTAAAACTATCAATTTAATTTAAGAGCTTAAACTGTTATACAGTGGACTGATCCATTTATCAGACCACTAAAGATTAACAATATCCCTCCTTAATTACCACGTTAAACCAGATGTGACTATCAGGATATGTGCTCATATTAGGGTTAATTGTTAAACTACAAGTGCATTAAACAACATCTTTCGTCTGAATGCTATAATTCAGCATAGGTTCAAAAGGTCATAGATTACTTAATTCATTAATCATCATAATATAGCTTCGTTATTTTTCATGTAGCTTGAGGTCAATTGTCTGGCTTAATATGCCTAGCTCTCCCCTGAACTGGACCTTGGGAAGCATTAAAAAGGTGACTTAAATCTCTTTCTTGGGTGTCCTGTATCACCTCAAAAGAGATGAAAAAGAAAAGGAAAATTTATAGCAAGGAATCTCAAATTCTCTTATTTGATTTACCATAGAGTAGTAGAAAAAGAAAAATGATACCATACCCAAAAACTATGCATTTGATTTCCAAGGTGGTTAGTTATTATGGATGGAGGCATGTTACTGAAAACTGCTCAATTGGTCACCTGCTTGCTGCAATAAGCCAAATTAAACATGTCTTTAGTAGTCATGAACCATGTGCAGTCCAATCTAGCATAGTAGTATAATTGAATCGAGTGCAAAGACAAACAAGAAAGAACAGATGATTAAAATTAGGAAATAGACCATGCTCATTACTGATCAAGATAAGACCATCATTACATATATTTATCTGTTTATTTAGTTATGATAAAGCCACTTGGTATTGTTTTGACAAGGAAAAGTCCAACCAGGAATATAGGGCAGTGGCAGGCAGCCTAGAATTCCTCAAATCTCAGTTCTTCCACCATAGGGAAAGAGATGGGATGCTCTGTTCATTCCTGAAGAAATTACTTGGATCTACTTTGGTTTTCACATGAACCAATCTATTGAAATTGCAGCTGAAGTACTTAATGCCCCAAATGCTGGCCTGTGCATAGCTTGTGTTACCTTTCAGCTTGTTCATTCCCAAGTCAAGATCCCTATAATTGAGATATGCAGCCCTGGGGAACTTGGAAACATATGGAGCCATGTATGCGTAAAGCTTTCTTATCCAATTTATGTGCTTCTTTGACACTCTATCCCCTTCTTCATCCCAGCTGACCAAGTATTGAATTTTATACAAGTTCCCCTTTCTATGCGGGTAAGGAACTTCAGTCTCTGAAATCTCGTTCATCCTTCCACCATAAGGACTTAAAATCATTATCCCTGCCTCTTCCCGGTAAAGCATCTTCCATACACCTTGTAACCCAGTTTCAGAAATTGGCTCCTGCACATAGTCTGATTTTGCCTTGAAGTAGTTTTTAAATTGAGGAATCCTGTTGAGCAAAACATTTACAGGCTCTCCTGAAAGGTCCGCGTAATAAAGCACGGACTCTATCCAACTCATTTCAAGACAGTCCTTGGCCTCCAAGCCCAGCTCAGGGAAGCTCTTTTTCATTAGTGATAGCAGTTGACTAGTATTACCAAGAAATAGACTTTTGAATGAAACTTTTATTGTTCTCTCCCCTTCTTGGCTGCCACTGACAGCCCCTAAGATGGCTCCGATGAAGATATCTTCCTGGAGTCTACTACCAACTTGTTGCCATTTAAGAAAGACCTTGAGTGCACCTTGTTCCAAGGTCCTGCCAACAGTGAAGACGGTCACAATAGGCGGAACAGGAACTAGTTTGATTTTCCATGACAAGATGATTCCAAAACTTGCTCCTCCACCCCCTCTAATAGCCCAAAACAAGTCTTCTCCCATTGATTCTCTGTTGAGAACTCTGCCATCACTAACAACAATGTAAGCATCAATTATATTATCAGCTGATAGGCCATACTTTCTCATCAAAGTCCCATAACCCCCACCGCTGAAGTGCCCACCCACTCCAAGAGTAGGACAGCTGCCTGCTGGGAAGCCATAGGTCCTACTTTTTTGGGCAATTCTATAATAAACTTCACCGACAGTTGCTCCAGCCTCTACCCAAGCAGTGCCATCTTCGATGCTAATATTGATGGATCGAAGTTCCCCAAAATCAATAATGATGAAAGGGATTTCAGATACATAAGAGAGACCCTCATAGTCATGGCCGCCACTTCGGACTCTGATGTTCATGCCATATTTCTTGGAACAAATAACAGCTGCTTGGATGTGGGAGACATGCAGTGGGGTAAGTATAAGCAGGGGTTTTGGGGTAGCAGAGGATGAGAATCTGAGGTTCTCTATGGTGGATTCCAATATGGCTGAATAAGACAAATTTTTTGGGGTGTACAGGACATTTGAGATGGGTGTTGTGTGGTTAGAATTAAGGGAAAGACATTGCAGAAAGTTTTCATGGATTGAACTTGAAGTTGCCCATGAAACTAAAACCACAAGGCTTACGAAAGGTAAAAATATTGCAGAGCTTGAAGCACCCATTTGCGCTTTGTAAGAGACGGCATGAAGTCCCATACTTTATAGCTAATTAATTGACAATTTTAAATAAAAAAACCTTCGAATTAATGTGGAGAAAATGACAGCCCTGTGAATTTCAAAGTATAACCAATCTATGGCTTGACCTTTAAGCCACTCAAGAATTTCGAGGTACGAACGTAGAAGTTCTGTAGGTGACATTGGCGTAGGAAAGTCAACTGAAGCGAAGTGACAGCCCGTGTATGATTGTAACAGCATTGGTGCACAGTTGGTTTCGATATTTCTTCATCCATCTATTGGTATATTTTCTTATCCATTTTTCCTTCCATTTCCCAGTAAACTTCCCAATTTCAACTCAGCAGCCATGGGGTACAGCTAAGAGACTATATTAAGTTGTGGCGCACATGATCAATAGCTCTATGGTTTTTAACACCGACACCGAACATATACCCAATCCAACAATTGAAACGAGTATTTTCCACCAAGGGTCCTAATATAGTACCTTTTTCGATTCGCATCCAAACAGATCCGACCAGACTCTATAGTTTTATATCCCAATCTTATTTATTCCGTTCTCGTTTCTCTGTTTTTTTATAACTTCCTTTCTTATTCTTTTGTACCCATCTCATGTGTCTCTATCATTTATTTGTATCCTCTCATTCTTTTGTACTCTAGCCTCCTGTCTTATTCCTTTGCATCATTCATTTGTATCCTCCCATTCTTTTGTACTCTAGCTTCCTGTCTTATTCCTTCGCATCATTCATTTGCATCCTGTCAATCATTTGTATCCTCTCAATCCCTCTGTAAAAAATCGATAAACACCGATGCGGAAACTTAATATTTTTCTGCAATCATGGATTCACTGTGTTAGTGGTGAAAGGAAGTGGGGTTTCACTTTGGTCTGTCCTGGTTTGAGCCTCAAATGTCCTGAATGATAGTTGAGTATTATATATAGAAATGTTTCACATCTCCAAATCTAATTGTTAAAACCCAGAGAACAACCATAGCCTGTGGCAAATATTTGGAAATTTGCATATTCAAATCTCAATAACATAACATCATCTGCACGAGCATGCTGAATTAAAAACAAATTAATTAATAATAGTTATTTGACAGTAAAAAGTCCTCTAAAACAGCATTGCCACAAAGAAATTCACTCACTTTCTCAAATGGTAAAATGCATGAATGGATGGATATGACAAATGACAAATTCAAAAACAGGAGTAGAATATCCATTCTCGCTCGAATTTTGTCCAAACATGATTATCCACCAAAATATTGAAATAGTAATGATGAAGAATTATCTCTGAAATTGTTGAACGGCAAATAAAAAGGGATCACAAATTTTAGTCCACAACCTCAAATATTACCAAAACTTTTGAACGGAACCATCAACCTAAAATTGCAAAAACCTAAAACTGTCAGGCTTCATCAGACCTAAGATCCTGCGATCGTCTGGGCCTTGTTAAGGATCACACCCTCGTATTTCACCTGGAACCACTTCATAGCATCGTCTTTTGTGACCCTGTGCCGGATTCCAACACGAGACTTGCATCTTCTACGACGGCCAACACGGTAACCCGGGCGCTCCAAAACAACAAAGAAGTCCATACCATAAATTCCAGTTGAGGGATCATATCTGCAAGAAGAAAAAAATAAAAGATGAACAAAAGGGATGAAAAATAATACCAATGTCAATATAGGAGTCCATTATTTCAGACACTGGTCAGGAACCGGCAATTTACAAATTAGGTACATATGGAAAGGTAATCAAATCATTACAGAGAAGGCTGACCATGATCCTACATAAACAAGGTCAACCCAACCCAACCCAAAATGAGTCCAAATGGAGAATTCCATCCATTTCAAACCACACCCATATGGATAACCTAACCCTGCTAAACTCTAATAAGTGTATAGGGCATAGCAACAAGGAGAGAATCCAATTAAACTTTGTAATCGGCATACTTGTACATAACTTAATTGCAACAGAGTAATAGAATAATATTTTATGCAGAACATAAACCACGTCTTCAAATATGAAATTGCCCTGATCTTGACTAACAAATCTAAATTAGACAGAGAATCGTCTCACAACTGAATAAAACAACGGGTTGTAAATATGCTTGAACCAAGCATTAGCTATTATGCTCCATTGATGTTTTACTGAGCTCAAGAAGCCACAAAATCTGATCTTGTTAGAACATATTTTTAAATTGGATCAGTCTACCCAGAGGACTACGTCCAAAACAAATGACATAGACCATCCATGAATGCCATAGGTGAACCATTGAAATAGACATTCCGTAATGTATAAACAGAAAACCTAACATGCAAAGTAGGATCACCATTTTGGTTAGTTAACTTAGTTGCATTACAATCTCCAACGCATACCAAGTTAACTTAGTTGTGTTACAAGATCTCAAACAATGCTCCTAATTGAAGGGCATTACTGCACCTTTGTAATTAAGCAAGGCTCCATAAGACAAGGCCAAGAAATAATCTCCAAAATATGAAGCTAAAATGTCAAAAAGAAGGCACAAAAAATAACATGACAAGAAAAATAGTCTCAAACACAAAGAACCCATCATGTAAGCTTGCTAACTGCATAATAACCTTGTGTCTAAACTGTGCATGCAGTCTACAAAAACAGGATTTGTTGTCTGACCCAATCTTCCTACCATCTTTCTTTTCCCATTCAAAACTATCAATTAGATAGAAAATAATTTACTCAGTGGGTCTCAATAGCCAACATTCAGTGCCCCCACCCACCAAAAAAGACTACATATCACCATAACAACAATCACAAATGTTTCACATTCATCCCTTGTCCTCCCCACACCCATCTCACCCAAAACCTGAAAGGAAAAAGATCAACCAAAGTAGGTCCATCCATCCCTGTATAATCTCTCATGGTAGCATCACAACTGAAAATATCAACTGTACACAACCAATGCCTCCATGGGCAAAATTATCATTTCAAATTCTCTGAATCTCCCAGTAATAAGATTCTGTCCATGATAGCCACACAGGGTTTCAGCAAACCCAACCAAATATTAAAGACAAGCATGCAGCCAGCTATCAGCAAAGTATTAATTGTTCTAGGTTCTAGCATAACCAATAAGTGATAAGGAAATTCATTTCTTCTGCCAAACAAGTTGGGGAAGGCAGCCCAACAATGACTCATCATTTGATTTATGCTCCATCAAGAAGACAATTCAACAATTTCAGCAATTCAGTTCCTTATATTTTCATGACAAAATCAGTAGAATAATGCCCATATTATCAAAATTAAGGTTAAAAAGGGGGAAAACAGCATGCTTACATCCATATGTCTAATGATCATAGGATTTACTCCATATGCTCTTTTATTGAAAGCACAGTATTAACCGGGTATATTCTAGAATCTATTGAAATGCTATTCACAATGAGGAAAGCAATATCTAATAAATGAACACAAAGTTCCAATCTAACCAAATTTAAGCATACCCAATACAGACCCAAGAAAGAGCAACCCAAGTTGATTACACGACTAATTCAGGATATAGATAAATACAATCTAGATAGTTTGGCTTACTTGATTCCAAGATCAATGTGCTCCTGGATACCAAAACCAAAACAGCCAGTATCGCTAAAGTTCCTCCTCAGCAACTCATATTCCTTGACCTTTAAACCACTCTCAAGAAGCTGCATTGCTTTCTCGCCCCTGACAGTGACGTAGCAAGCAATCTTCTCATTACGCCTGATCCCAAAGGATCGAACAGTGTATCTCGCTATCAAATATCAAAAGGAGGAAAGATCAGAAAAGCACATTCAAAGAAAATTCAATCTGAAAGAACAAGTCAACAGAAAAGAAAATTTTGAAACGCATGCCTGACATTGTTTCGCCTTGGAAAATGAAAAAAAAACTCAGTTGGTCGAGCACAACAGTCTTACACAACTGCCTTTTTAATACTAATTAGGTAAAATCATTTGAGGTATAAAGTTTTCATTTCTTTCTCTTTTCTACTACATTTTCTTAAAAACAGATTTATTAAAACTTAAATCAAGTAAAAACAACCCACTGTTACTTCCACTATATGTAATTTTGATTTAAAACCCACACACATATAAACTTAATCTAAAAGTAGTATCAGGCCAATGCTGAAGAAGCTTTTGTCTTTCTATCAAGTACAAAATAAGAGGTTTAATACTCAAAACCGTATGTCTATGTTTGGTTTCTCAGAAAATTTGAAGGAAAAAATGCAATGGAAAGAATATAGAGAAGAAAAGAAGGAAAGAAAAAGTGAAGAAAAATAAAAAATAAATTTAAAGTCAATATATTACTTTTATATGCTACTCCAAATTCGTTTCACTAACTTCAACTCTTCAATATAAAGACTAATTGATTTGAAAATATATAAATTTCTAACTAATCTTAATTATATTTGATTTTCTTTTATATTTTCCATTGTACAACAAAACACAAGAAAAAAAGATTTCTGAAGCATTTTTTTCTTTCCTTAGTATTTTCCAGGAACCAAACATAGCCTATGCATCTTCGTTGCTCAAAAAAATAACAGAAAGCAAATAAATATAAAAGCTTGGAAATCTTCCAATTTATGATTTTGTATATCAAAAATGAGAAAGGCAACTACATGAATCCAAAAGTTGATGTTGTAATCACATTTGGAAACGAGTTTTTTCTAGTCCCAAATAATGAAAAACTTAGAATTCAAAATTTTGAACATATTTACTTTCTCTACATTTTTTTTCTTAGCAACCCTAGAGGTTTAGATCAAAGGGCCTAGCCTCATAATACAACATTATCACATTTAGGCAAACTTAGGGTGGAGCTTTGTTATCTTTCCAACCCAGAGACTAAAATTTTAACATAAAATAAAAATAAGCTTATCAGTTTTCTAATACAATCTCTGATGCAATTTCGGTTTCTAAAGAAAATTAGAATAATCTCAACAGAACCAAAATCAGTTGCATTTCGCAAAGTTGAATAGAAGCACCTATTTCCTCAAGCCCATCACACCTCAGCAACCAAACGCACTCCTTCTCATCAACCAAACACAGCTAAAGATCCAACCAAACAACCAGGAAGAAATAGGGGGGAAAGAAAAAGAAGAAAACGTATACCTTTAGAGAAAACAGGGGTTTGGCCACTGAGTTGTTCCAACACCTGTAAAAACGAAAAATGAGACACTTGAACCAAGAAGACAACATTTCAAGAAGGGAAACGATATAGAACGAAACAAGACTGAGGAAAAAAAAAATACCTTAGCGGCTCTGGTGAGGCGATCTCCACTTTCTCCAACGGAGATGTTGAGGACGAGCTTCTGGACCTTGATGTCCCTCATTGGGTTTGAGAGTTTCTTCTCTGAAGCCTGTTCCCATTGCAGATTCAAAACAAATACAATCACAATACAATACAAGGGAAAATTTAGAAATCTAAGAAGCAAAATCTATAGAGAAAAATCCAAAGCAAGACCATTGGAAGACTGCTGTGGAGATGCAGCCGCTGAGTACGAGAGAAATGGCGAAGGAAGAAACCCTAATATTTAGGGGAGGGCCTTTCAGTTGCTAGGGTTTTGATGGTGGATCATCAAAAAGACTATAATGCCCTTTCTATTTATTTACCTTTTTAACCTATTGGGATAAATAAAAAAGAAGTTATTTTTAAAAAGATGTTATTAAAAAATTATTTTAAACTAGATATTATTTTAAAAAAAAAAAAATTTAATTCTACAACTATCCTATTAGAATTTTTTCATAAAACATCGTTTCATATATTAAAAATTCTTAATATATATACCCATTTTCAATTATTTATTTCCTAAACATTCCTATCCTCTATTTCTTTATTTTAATTCATTTTTTATATGAAAATAAATAATATATTTAGTTAAATTTTATTTTTTATTCTTTAATATATATTTTATACATTTTATAAAAAATTTAAATAATATATTTACTAAAAATTTCTAATAGTACGTTGGATACACCCTCTCACGGTGATGGCAACAAGTTTAGAACAAGTCATCATTATCCAACAAGTTTAGAACAAGTCATCATTATCCTAACTCTATCTTATTTATTCAAAATAATTTTCATTTCAATCCTATTAAAAAAATTAAATGGGGCAACAACGGGTGGATATGCAAATTTCTCATATTGGTCTATTTAATTGTTTTTGAAAAATTTTAAATTTTTTAATTACATTAAAATAAATATATTTTATAAATAATTAAAATATTATAGTTTTTATTAATTATTTTATTGAAAAGTATTTTATTATTATTATTATTATTATTATTATTATATATTGAAAATAGAAAAATAAAAATTAAATTAAGTTAATTTTATATTTAATCGAAGCTAAACAAATATTATATTTTTTATAACTATGAAATATCAAATCAAATAATTTATTTATAATTTTCATTTTTTGTAACAATTCATATATATATATATATATATATATATATATATATATATATATGGGATCTTTAATAATTAATAAAAATTTAGTTTTTATTAATGATGTTTATGATTGCCAATAAGTCACTTGTCGTTATATTTTATGCGTTGGAAAATCTGATTATCAATTGTAATTTGATTTTTTATTTTTAATTTGTTGTTTTACTTTTTCTTTCTAAATTAGGAAACTATTTTTTATGATTATTAAACAAATAGAAGACTTATAAAAGATGGAGAAAATTTTAAAATATTTTCTAATTCAGAATAAATTTTTTAATTTTGAAACTAATTAAGCATAAAATTGATAGTATGGATGAGATTTAAGAATAAATCAAAAACATGAAAGCTCTAAAATAAAAATTAAGGACAAATAAAATTTTAAATAATAATAATTTTATGCAAATTAAGAATACAAAAAAATTAATTTCAAGAATAAGAAAAAGAGAAAGGGAAAGAAAGATAGTTGAATGTAACAAAATTTTTTAGATAGGAGTTGAATGTAACAAAATTAAGGTTGGTAAATAATAATGATAGATAAAATTTGGAAATAATAAAAAGAAAAAGTGAAAACACCGGCAAAGAATGAAGGGAGATGAAAATTGGAAATAATAAAAAAAAAAAGTGAGTGTTATAAATAGAAAAGAAACATTAATATAAATAAAATATAATATCATAAATATTTGAAATCAATTTGATATATTTACGAAGACAAGTTAATTCAAACTTAGTTATACGCCTAAGAAAAAAGGGGTTGAATCGGGTACTGACATATATGTATGCAACTAATTAACAATACCCTCTTAATTGAGTGAGGGTTCTACTGAGCTCAAAGGCATCAAATTAAACCCTAATATATAAGTGAGCAACTCAAAATCCTTAAAACACATAATTTGGGATTGCCTGATCAAGCTACTAGTTTGACAATTCACTAGCCATTGTTAAAGGTGACTAAGGGGATTCTAGACCTCAACTGATTCAACCGATTAAAATATATTATTGAAAGTCGGAGGTGCACAAAATACACTTGGATCGATCGAGCCTAATTGGTTCAACTAATTCCTACCTATTTTTCTCTATTGCATTGAAAACTATAGAAAAAGGTTAGATCAAGGTTGGGAACATCTAGTAAAGCATTCTTAAACACCCTAAAAACCCTTTAAAGCAAATAAAAACCAAGGAATCATTTGACTTTGTAAAGATGTGACCAATTTAAGTTTAAGATAGGATGATTTTTAAATCTTGAAGTGCATGAAATATTTCAATGACTCAAGTGCACCAACAAATACAAACTTACATTTGTTCTTAGGTCTTCAATAAGCTCAAGTCTCCAACAATAGTAATCTTCTATTTGAGTTACTTGAACTTTCTTTAATTTCCTAAGAAAACCTAAAACATTTAAGTTGATTGAAACCGTTAGTAACTTTAACCTAATTTTGTTATCATTAAAACTTGATTAAGAAAACCTTTGAACTAACAATTTCCCTCTTGTTGATGATAACAAAACTAGGTTGTCTAGAGAAGAGCTCCCCCTTAATGAGTGCATAAACAATCAAGTTAATAAAGAACATAAAGAACTAATCAGTGATAATCAAATCATAAGATGATGGGAAGCATACATATTAATAGGGAACAACCATCCATCCATTAGACATCGAAACATACCCAAGGTAATCATGTCCAAAACATATCAAATAACTGGCCCAAAATATCTAAGAACCGGGTGGTCATATATGCTTGATATTGATCCATGAGAGTCCCAATCAAATAGAACCAATGAGCACTGACCAGAGACAACTCCTCAACACTTGTGCCAAGCAATCTGATTTGTGTTAACATACTCTCCTAATGCTACTGATTGGGTAGAGGAGCAATGAAGGGTTCAACATACTGTAAAAATGGAGGGAGAGGTACCTCAGCAAAATGGAATGGTTCCTCTGTTTGTTGATCAGTAAGCAAACTCCTCATAATCTATGAGGCCAAAGGGGGGGACCCAGGTTGAACAATAAATAGAGGCTCCTCTCTCTTCATCTCCTATGGAATGTCCTCATCCCTAATACCCTGCCAAAAGTCACCACCCTCCATGCTTAAGATCTTGACCTCCTCAGCTTTGCCATCAGGAGCCTCCTAAACTCCTCTCTTACGAATCCACAACCCATCCAGGAGCTTTGTAAAGTGTATATAGTCCACGAATTTTTCATTGTATGTATCATAGATGGTAAACTACTAAAAACCTTTATCGCCCCTTATATTTGTAGGGACCCCTCCCCCTGATGACACGTGGCGCGCATTGCCGTCCGGGAGCAACTCCATCCGGACTCCCCCAAGTAGGACACGTGGCGCGCTCCCCTATCCGGACTCCCCCAGGGAGAAACACACGGCACTCGTGAACGTCACGCTCGGGCGATAGCATGTCCTATCCGGATATGCTGTCCGGATCATTGACTGAAGTGAGCAAGTCTTGCTACATCATTCCGACAGCCTGCCACAGCCCACCTTACGCCGCCTGCAGAGCAAAAGGACAGGAGCGATGGACAGGAGCGATGGCAAGTCGCCTCCCATGATCTCTGACAGCCGCCCATAGGGTGATGATGGCCCTGCCACCACCTAGAGGCATCATGACGAGCCAAAAAGTCTTCCCACCATTAAAGAGGGAGGCAGAGCTTCTGACACTATATAAAAGGGCCTTCACACAAGAAGGAAGGTAAGCTTGTTATCCCTAAAAAAGGCCGACAGCTTAATCTCTCATGCCATGGCTAACAAAACCATCGGAGGGTGTGTCCGGACATCCTGTCCTGACATCTTTTGTAGGGAAGACTGAACCAAAACTCAATCTTGGTTGAAAGCGTGCGTCCACTTGGCAGCTACGTGGATCACTGGGACGCAAGGCATCAACAATATTCACATCATGAGCCTTCAGAATCCGAATCAATAGGCGTCCATGGTGGAGAATCTTCGACTTACTTTCATAGCAGTTTTTCATTTGATGAAAATGATGAAACCTAGATTAATTCTCCTACTTGTCATGATAGAATCAATAAAAAAGCCTCATGTGAAATCTCATCCTTATGCCCCTCCTTGGGGACAACAATATTACTAATCATATAGTGGATCACCCTACTGATAACCGTAATGACATGGGCATGAGGTTTAGTTGTCATGATATCCATCAGCAGATGACATAATCTTCGGACAACCTGACCAATGTCAAAATCCTCTGCAAATAGCCAACCCTTGGTTTGAAAAAACATAGCTCAATGTTAAGGATCTCTAGAATGTTATAATATATGTCCATAATTGTCAACTCAAACTTGACACGCCACGCCATAATACTAATGGGGTTACCCATGGTATAGCACATGTTCAAATAGAACATGCAAACTAAGGTCAAGTACACGAGCTCCCTATAAGTAACTATTAACAACTACCCATCCGAGCAAACTGGTTCTCAAATGAAAGTAGGAAAGCTAGTGAAAATTGATATCTCTACCTGGAATCACTATTTAGGACAAGAAAACTCTAGTAAATTGTTGGTAGTCCTTTACAAAATTTGAAGCTCTAGGTGTCAAACCTACCTTTCCTCCATGCCTTAGTCTTAGTCTCAGTTGGATGCTTCTCTTTAGCCTTTTTTGTTATAGTCACTCTCCTTGGAGTCATGGGAGCTTGTCACAATAAAAGCTCAAAAAAAGAAACAAGGGATGAGAAATGAGAGTGAGAGGAAGAGGGTGTTCAATTAGGGATTGAAAAAAAATGAAAGGCATAGGGATTTAGAGATGGAACATGATGGGGAATAAGCAAACAGGGTTCACCTTGGAGAGAGAATGAGGAATGGAAGGAAGAGGAATGATCGCAAGAGGGTTTTAATATCTAACCATTCAACGAATTGATCGATCAATTAGGTTGTTGGCTCGACCGTTAAGTCAAAACCAATTAACTCCTTGAAAATTCTTAGGTTTTTGTCAAATGACCTCCGCTTGCCTATTTGTCAATAATTTTCTCCTAATTTTGATGTTAAATTGCCTTAGGGATTTTAGTTTGGGTCAAAAGTTGACCTTGCTATGCAATGCCTTTTAAAAATGCAATTATGAATTAAAGTTAATCATATGATGATGCATAAGAAATTAAAATTAAGTAACATTCATAGACATAATGATAGATATCAAATTATCAATAAAAAGAAGGCATATAATCGAGACCAATTCAAAGCTTAATTACCCTAATTCTCTCCTTGTTTCAATAAAACAACGTTCACTTAGATGTTTTGCCAAAATATTATTCAATTGATCTTTAGTGCCTACAAATTCTAAGGTAATGTCTCCCTTTCATACATAATCTCTAAGAAAATGATGTCTTTCTCTCAATGTACTTAATTCTAGAATATTGAACCAGATTTTTAGAGATATTAATGGCACTTGTATTATCACATTTTATATGCACATGAGCAAACAACCCAAAATTACTTAATATTTATTTCATCTAAAGAATTTGTACACAAACACAATCTAATGGCAATGTACTTGACTTCCACAATGGATAGTGCGATCAAATTTTGCTTCTTACTATCCCAAAACGCTAATTCATATTTTTTATTGGTACAAACAATATTATCGTCAAATATCACACATAAATCAATTTCTTCAAACAATAATCTCAATATATCTATTATCATTTCATTAAGTTATTTTTCAACATTTTTGTGAGTTTTGATTAATTTCTATTTCACAAATATTTTATATACATATTTTCACCTATATTTTTTCAATATATTCGTAAAATTGAATAACTAATATATCTAGTAAAATTGATATTTTCATCCATGATCAATGATGCACGCATCAAAAGTTTGCGGAAGTCTTGGTCTCCACATGTCAAGAGAAACTCACTTTAATTCCCAATCAAAACATACCAATGAAAAGTGAAGATGAAGATAGCATTAACCCTTGTGCTTAAGCACGTTTCTCCTCCAACATCCAAATGGGGTTGCCTTTTTGTGAAGTTCCACCATCAAAGCGTGAGAGCTTCTTATCATACAATAACGTTATTTAATGGCCCCTTAAAATGAAGTCTATCTATCATTTGGATAAGCTTGTTTCAAATAAGAATTAATTTCAATTTTCTTAATGCTCTCATACCCAACACATAGGCCTTGCCTGCAATATCTGTCTCCACTTTTAATAGCCTTATAGACTTCACATATTTGTGTAATGTTTAAACATTTGAACTTCAATACACCCATTTACAGTTAGATTTCATTCAACTCTTCTTACGTTGTATAGCTCCTTAAGTAGTCAACAATAATAATATATGTAGAAGAAATTCTTATAAACCATTTACTATTGAGCATGGTTACTTACACAAAGACTACCAACGGGGTGCAAGAAAAATGATGGTCCCTGGGCTTAGCCCACTAGGCCGCTTCCTTTGAACATAGAGCAAGTTAATAAATGGGTGCAGCAACCCAACTCCTAAGTAAGAAATCCATCGATCTATTTGAACATAGACCACATCCCAATTCCACAACTGACATTTACAGATGCTTAACGAGCAGGTTTGGATCTAATCAACAATCCTAGCGTCTATGGTAATGGTAAACTCTCAATTTCATTATAGAAACATATAGTTTGTAATTGTTTTAACTGGAATTCAGTTTCTCATGCAGGATTTATGGCGTTGAATACCTCATGTTGCAATGTAGACACAAGCATTAGAGAGCTACGTTTGCCTCACTCAAAGCTATGCAGCAATTCTTGACTAGTATGTGTTTTGGGATGACTTCCATCCCTCAGATGCTGCAAATGCATGTAGTGCTTGCTGGACGAATCTTCTGCACCTTTTCTCATCCACCATCGCCTTCTCCATCCCCTTTCTCTTCCCCTTACCATTACCGACCAACTACCAACAATTAATCATACAATTTATCCAACTTTCATTGAACATTAATGGAAAATAGATGGTGCTGCTTCATGAAATCTGTTGCCAAATTCAACTTGATATCTATCATGCTCAAAACCTATTTAATATACATTTAAATATTTAAAAACATAAATATATATATACAACTATGTAAAGTTGTCCCATTTTCTATGTATAGTTTTACATTTAATTCAATAAACAACCAGACTTAAAAAAATAAATGAATAAATACATGAGATAATATACATAGTTTTAAATATAAAACATGTATAAAACACATGCATGTATAACCAATTCATCCAATATATATACAACCAAAATTTCTAGCATATATTTTCAAGTATCTGCCTCTACAAAACCCCAAAATTGTCGACACTTGAACATTAATCCTACAACAACAAAACAGGTAATATAAATTAAGTAATTGATTATAGATCAAACCTGAACATCAAACCTACGAGCATGTAACTAATATTTTGGATTATATGCAATGAAATTTACAACATTGATCATTTGGGTTTGATGTAACTACATGACAAGATCAAACGATGCAAAGGGCTTAGATTTTCTTAGTATATGAAAAGATCAAACATATGTGAAAGTTTCTAATATGATGGTGTTCATGTAGAGACAAAGTGTCTATACACTCATTCTCAATATGATTTTGTAACAATACAAACTACAAAGGCAACAGCACACATAATAAGGAGAAATAGAAAAATAAAGAAATACCAATTCTATAATCTCTTGTCAATTTCTATTTCACTTGGGGTTCAAGTTAGGCTACCCGTAACCTTTAACTCCTTTTGTTCTTCACTTAACTAATGGTATCTTTTTGTTCAAATATTTTAATTTTTTCACCAATTTCAAGTATCAACATGATTAACAATTAAAACCAAGGTAGCTCCGAATGGTGGATTAATTTAAGAAATAGAAACACATATTAGAATTGGATTATTACTTAAAAAATATCGATTACATGTAAGCATGTCATAGGAAAGATCAGATAAATTAAGATTTCAAGTTCATTTGAGATACATATATTGAACAAAGTCCTATAGTACAAAATAAGGTCCACGAAGAAGAATTTCCAGCTTTCTGTGTACAAGGTAGGAACCCTCAACCACTTGCTTCTACACTGTATTACAACTAGTTATCTGTGACACTTGATTTTCTCATTATTTGGGTTGCGGTGGATGATGCATTCTTTGGTTAGATTGACGTTGCTAAGCTGGAGTGGGGTATATAAGTAGGGAAAAAATGGAAGAAAGCTTGGCTAGCTGCCCCTTTATGCCTTTTTTGGGTCATTTGGCATGAAAGAAATCAAAGGCCTTTTGAAGACATGGAAACTCTGGATCAAGCGCTTAAATATGCTCTTTTACTTTCCTTATTAGACCATGTTAGGATTCATTAGAAGGAATTCTTGCCTTTGATCAATTTTGTAGGTTGGTAAGGAGCCAAGTAGTTTGTTCCTTGCCCTTCTTTTTCCTTGTTCTTTCCGCTTGGCTCCCTTTGTATACTCTTGATGTACGATGGCAAGTTTCAACCCTTGTTCCATTTATAATATTTTCTGCATACTTATCCAAAAAAAAAAAAAAATTCTAGCTTTTCCATATTGAACCAAACTTCGTGGGTAAAAGCAAATTTTGAAATTCCATAGCATCTGCATAGGCAAGCTCATAACTTAAAAAAGCTTTGACTCCACTACACTCTCTTTGAAGTGAGATTCTTAGAAAGCCTTAGGGAGATCCATCCATCTCTATCCCTATTCTCCCTTTCTTTTTCTTTATTTAATTTTCATGAATTCTATATGCAATATTACAACACAACTAGCCCTCCCTTGATGTAATGCTGATTTTGTATTGTTATACTTTTAATGGTGAGACTTCATCACTTTCTCTTCTAGGTAGGAGTTTCATAGGTCTTAAGTAAGATTTATCCCTCTCTGTTCCTTGTCTCCTTTTGTGTATTTTATTTTCTGTAATTTTGCAAACAATGATATATATAACACAAACAACCCTCCCTTAACCTAGTTTTTTAATCTATAAATGAAGAATTAAAAGAAAATTAGGATTATTTGAAGTGTCTTTGCTCTAGATGTGAGATTGGGAGGTTTTCTTAGCAAACTCTTGGTGAATGCAACCCAAAATCACCACTTTCACCATTAGTTAAAATAAGAAGAATAAACATTAAATTCAAATGTTGGTGTATTAACCCAGATCCATTATTTTATATAACAATTTGACCAAATATACATTAGAGCAGGGTTACAGTTGATATGACATCAAACATTTCAACAAAAACTTCACTATGTTATTTCATTTGCTAAAGCTAAGACCTAGCTTGCTAGGAGAAAAAGGAAAAATATGAGAATGTTTTACCTTGTTTTAGATGGGCAAAATATATCTAAAGAGTATCATCGATAACTTTATGGTGATTAGCAATTTCCCAAACAATAATCAATTCGTCTAGTCTTCTACAAACAAACAAACAATCAAACCATTAAATTGTAATTAACTAAGATCCTTCATTAGTAGCATATGTAGAAGGATGGTGTTGAATATCATATTTATAGGCATATTGAAAGTTAAAACTTGTGGTTCTATAAGATATTTGGATATTGTCAATTTAAAACAAAATATCAATCAAGCATTCTCTTCAACTTAAAAAAATGTCATGTCACCTTCAAGTACTATTGTAAAATGATGGAAATGATATACTGTTTATTACATGATTAATTGGACATGTAGCTAAAGCAGAGTAAGATATTTAAATATTGTCAATCTAAAACAAAATATCCTTCAATCACTCTCTTCAACTTAAAAAACGTCACCTCACATGCAAGTACTATTGTGAAAAGATGGAAACAATGCGTTGTCTATTTACATGATTAATTAGACATGTAGTTAAAGTAGAGTTCATTCGCACCTACATTGAAATATTCACTAGAATGCATTTGTGAAAGAGGCGAGGAAAATTGTATGACACAGCAAATATTAAATAAAAATAATCCAACCATCAACAATTATTATCCTTTGAATAAAACTGCAAATGTGTTTTAAAAAAATCCTTTCACCATGGAGTCAATGTTTAGATGCGACAAAGTTAGAAAAATATCAAAGAACTGTGATCTCACATGCTAATGCTATTTAGCTGGTCTCAACAAGTTAAATTCTAAGACTACATGTAGAGATGAAAAATATAAAACTTGTTGACCAAAATTTGGTTAACATAAATGAAGTTGCACAAATGCTTATAATGGGTGGGTAAAATAGAAGTAGAAAGGAAACCAGCTCTGGCTGTGACTCGAAAGGAAACCAACTCTGGCTGTGACTCGAAAGGAAACCAGCTCTGGGCTGTGACTCAAAAGACAACCAGCTCTGGGTTGTGACTCGGAAGGAAAACATCTTTGGGCTATGACTAGGAAGGGAAACAGCTCTGAGCTATGACTCCAAAGGGAAACAGCTCTGGCCAGTGACTCAGAAGGGAAACATCTCCAGAGAGTGACTCTGAAGGGGAACAACCACAGACAGGTAAACAGAGGTGGGCAGTGACTCAGAAGGGAAACAGAGCTGGGCAGTGACTCAGAAGGGAGACAGCTCCGGGAAGTGACTCGCAAGGAAAAAAGCTCCAGGTAGCGACTCAAAAGGGAAACAGCTCAGGGCAGTGACTCAAAACAGAAACAGCTCCAGGCAGTGACTTGAAAGCAAAGCAGCTCTGGGCTCTGAGTCGTGACTCAAAAGGAAAATGGCCCTGAGCTGTAACTCGAAAGGAAAACAGCCCCGGGCTGTGACTTGAAAGGAGAACATCTCTGAGCAGAGACTTGAAAGGAAAAGGTCTCTGAGTAGTGACTCAAGAGGAAAAGATCTCCCAGCGGTGACTTGAAAGGAAAAGATCTCCAAGCAGTGACTCGAAAGGAAAACGTCTGTGGGCTGTGACTTGAAAGGAAAACGTCTACTTCAAAAGAGTAAATTAACAAAATGGGATGGCGTGGCACTCTCCAGTATCAACCTTCTGGTAATTAGAACAAAAGCCACAAGAGGGCAGGGGGGAGGGGCGCGAACCCATTAGAAATGCCACCTAGGAACCTCTTAAATGTCATGTTAAGCAATTCTATGCACTCAAAAATGATCACGGTATTAAGACAACTTGTAACACCAACACCACCTACCCTAATCCAAAACAGTTTGATCTGGGGAGGCCTCCATACACAACAATCAAACACCCCATGCTAGAGGTGTTTTCGCCAATTGAGGTGCTGCTTAGATGTAGAAAACATAGTGATTGACCTAACCTATGTTAGTTCTTAATAGCACAGGTAAAATGTTTTGAGAACACCACAGACATTCGTACCAAGGAATCTCCTCCCAGAAAACTGATAACAAATGTTCTGTTAATGAATAGCGGTTTTCACACGTATGATTTATTGGTTGGTAATGATGGCTTGTTCATTTAAACCAAGTGGGATATCCATGTGTTTTTTACTTGCTAAAAAAAGTTGAAGTTTGGGGCCCGAATTTCAATTTTAGGGTTTTAAGAAGACAGTTCCTAAAGTGAAATATTCAAAGATGAAAAAGAGGAATTTGGTTCCCCAATACAAAAAGTTATTTCCATAGAATTTACTTCAAATTCAAGCAGAATTTACTTCAAATTCAAGCAGAATTTTTTTCATCAATCAAATACTTAACTTGGAGTAAAAGCACCAGAACATTAATACCATCCTACCCAAATTTCAACCTATTTTTATTTTTCAACAATTCCAATCAAATCATCAACAACAAGCAAGAAAAAATCATCCCAAAGTCATTTACTTTTTGAGTACTATAAGGTAAAGAATCCTTATAACCACTCTACAGAACTCAAAAAGTCCTACCTCATTACTAAGTAGAGGAAGAAAACCACCTACTCACAGCTTTCCTTCTTTGAAACTCTAAATAAGTAGAGATTACAGTTGTTAAGCAAAAACACCAAATAAAATAAAATAAAAAACCAAAATTCACTTACTTCATAGTTATATCTGAAACCCTCAATTAAAATCAATCAAGAAACTCGATGAATGAGAAGTTAAACCAATGAATGAGAATTTCAGCCAGTCAATTTACTTAAATAAGCACTCAGCTTCAGCAAAATTGAAATAGATTTCTGCATTGTGTCATATTCTTTGTAATCCAAACATGCTTGTAGATTAAAAGTACAAAGGAGGGTCAGAGTGCTCTCAGAGTAATGGCCAAAATTTTCCACATAAGAGAACTTAAAAAGGAGGAGAAGCCTCTTAAATTTAGGCACCAAAAGCTCCCACCTGAAATGATTGACAACGCCTTCGTCTCGTCTCTAAAAGAAAGAGACTAAAGATAATCTCTCAACTGCTAGAGAAAAGAGTCATAAAGCATCCCCAAGCACAACCAGTAGATACACCTTTGGTCACTCAAATATATGAGCCTACACCCTACCCCCTTAGTCTCTTTTCAGTGTGGTTAAAGCAAATCCATCATCATTGAGCATCAAAGAAAAATGAAAAACAAGTATAAGAAAAGCTACTTTCTTTGAAATTTCTTGGAAAAATAGGAAAAACGAAGCAATAATATCCTCACATGAGCCCATCTGAACAGATGGCGCATGTTAGATTTTTCAGATTGTTAATGAAAAATGAATTTGGATGGAAGTATACGTGTAGAAAAGCAATATTTTGTGTGGAACCTCCGAGAAAATGCAGGAAACCATTGGAAATAGGAATCTACATGTCCTTGAAGTACCTTGACTTGATTTCTTTTTGCATCTCTTTGTATTCCCCCATCAACACAACAGAGCAGAGAGAACCATTGGAAATAAGAAATGCAACTTTCTTCAAATTTTGTAGGGAAAAAAGGAAAATCAAAGCAATAATATCCTCACATGAGTCCATCTGAACAGATGGTGCATATTGGATTTTTAAGATTGTTAATGAAAAATGAATTTGGAGGGAGGTACATGCATAGAAAAGCAAAATATTATGTGGAAACTCCGAGAAAATGCAGGAAACCATTCAAAATAGGAATCTACATGTCCTGAAGTACCTAGACTTGATTTGATTTTGCATCTCTACGTATTCCCTCTTACCATCAACACAACAGAGCAGAGAGAATCATAGTTAAATGCTTTCTCATTGAAAAAATACTCACACTGGTGACCATGAGAAAGAAAAATTGAGAGAAGATGTTTAGCAAGGCAGCCCATCAATGACTCATCATTTCATTTATACTCCACTAAGAAGACCATTCAACAATTTCAGCAATTCAGTTACTTATGTTTCATGACAAAATCAGTAAAACATTGTAGGTATTATCAAAATTAAGGTGCAAAAGGGGGAAACAACATCCATACATTCAGAAGCTACCATTCACATCTCTAATGAACTTAGGATTTATTCCATACGCTCTTTTATGGCAAACACTGTATTTACCAGGTATATTCCAGAAACTAAACATCATTATCTGTTGAAATGCTATTCACAAGGAGGAAAGCAACATCTAACAAGTGAACACAAAGTTCTAATCAAACCAAATTTAAGCATACCCAATACAGTACCAAGAAAGAGCAATCCAGTTGATTACTAGACTCATTCAGGATATAGAAAAGTACAATCAAGATAGTTTGGCTTACTTGATTCCAAGATCAATCTGCCCCTGGATCCCAAAGCCAAAACAGCCAGTATCACTAAAGTTCTGCCTGAGCAACTCACATTCCTTGACTTTTAATCCACTCTCAAGAAGCTGCATTGCATTCTCACCCATGACAGTTACATAGCATGCAATCTTCTAATCACAACTAATCCCAAAGGATCGAACAGCGTATCATGCTATCAAATATCCAATGAAGGAAAGATCAGAAAAACACACTCAAAGAAAATTCAATCTGAAAGAACAAACCAATAGAAAAGAAAATTTTGAAACGTATGCCTTGTGTTGTTTAGTCTTGAAAAATGAAAAACCCACTTGTTCAAGCACTGCTTTCTCCTTTAACGTGCAGAATTTTCATTTCTCTTTCTTCTTTTCCTACATTTTCTTAATACAGATTTATTAAAAACTTATATCAGGTAAAAATAGCCCACTGCGACTTCCACTATATGTTATCTTGATTTAAAACACGCACGCATATAAACTTAAACTAAAAGTAGTAGCCAGCTAATGCTGAAGAAACTTTTGTCTTTTTAGCAAGTGCAAAATAAAAGGTTTAATATTCGAAACCTGTATGCTTCTTCTGGTTGCTCAAAAAACTTACAGAAAGAAAATAAAAAGAAATGCTTGAAATCTTCCAATTTATGATTTTCTATTTCAAAAATCAGAAAGGCAACTAAATGAATCCAGAAAATGATGCATTGAGCACATCTGGAAAGGAGTTTTTTCTAGTCCCAGATAACGAAAAATCTAATGTTCAAAATTTCAACATATTTGCTTTTTCTACATTTTTTTTCTTAGCAGCCAAGAGGCTTTAGATCAAAGGACCCAGCCTTATGATGCAGAATAAACACATTTAGGCAACCTTAGGGTGGAGCTTTATTATTTTTCCAACCCAGAAACTAAAATGTTAACATAAACTAAAATCCTTCTCATTCTGGTATCTGAAAAACATCAAATAAAAATAAGCTATCAGTTTTCTAACACAACCTCTGGTGCAAATTCGGTTTCCAAAGAATAACTATAATAATCTCAACAGAAAAAAACTCAATTGCATTTCGCAAAGTTGAATAGAAGCACTTATTTCCTCATGCCCAAGCCATATCACAAACTTAAAATCGATTTTCTCAGCAACCAAACACACGATTAGTCCCGTCCCTTTTCCCCAATCCTTCTCACCAACCAAACACAGCTAAAGATTCAACCAAACCACCAGGAAGGAAAAAAAAAAAAAAAAGTATACCTTTAGAGAAAACAGTGGTTTGGCCACTGAGTTGTTCCAAGATCTGTAAAAACGAAAAAAGAAAAAAGGGAACCCAGAAGATGACATTTCAAGAAGGGAAACGACGTAGAATGAAACAAGACTGAGGGGGAAAAAAAAGGTATCTTGGTAGCTCTGGTGAGACTATCTCCACTTTATCCGACGGCGATGTTGAGGGACGAGCTTCTGGACCTTGATGTCCCTCATTGGGTTAGAGAGTTTCTTCTCTGAAGCCTGCTCCCATTCCAGATGAAAAAAAAAAAAAACAAAAACAACACAATCCAATACAAGGAAAAGACTTCGAAATCTAAAGAGCGAGACCATCCGAGTACTGAGCTGTGAGGATGCAGCCGCAGCGAAACTGCAGATGAAGAAACCCTAATATTTAGCGGAGACTCGTTGGGAGATGGTCAAAAGATTATGATACCGTACCTCGAAATTTTATGGCCGTACGATCAAAAGCTTCGAATCAAGACCATCCAAATGGAAAATGGATTTAAAAAGGGCAAAAAAGGGTGCAACAGGTTGCCGGTAGGTATGCCCCTCTCTCTCTCCCCTTTTCAAAAACATCAATTTCAGTTTTCTAAATTAATAATTCCACAATTATTTTAACTATTTATAACAATTATTATATTTGAAAGTAAATTTTAATTAATTATTATATTTAAATAAAAGTTATTACTACTTTTTTAATCATTTATATCCAAATTGGATACTAGAATGTTTCAAAATAATAGGAAAGTACAAAATATAAATACCCAATTACAATTACCCTCCAAAATTTATGGAATTTTTTTTCACTTCCAATATTAATAAAAGTGTTGATTCATAATAATTTCACTTATAATTCATGGAAAACTATGAGGGGAAATAAATAATAAAAAATATTAATATTCTTTCGTCGTGACATAATTTTAAGATTTTTTTTTAATTTAAAATACTAATTATATTATTTATTCATACTGATTTCAATTAGAATTATTTGGAAATTAAGAGGGTGTGAAGAATTATTGTTCATAATTTTTCATCAATTACAAGTATAATTAATATGAATAAACATTATTATTGTCATTTGGAATATAAAAAAATTATCAAAATTACAATAATTAAAAATTTTAAAGGGTATGAAAAATGTGAGAAATGATATGAACAATGTGAGGAATAATAGTATTTATTCTTCACATTTTTTTTGTACCATTTTTAATATAATATTTAGAGAATATCCTTGAATATAATGAATAATACAAAAGATATAAGAATTCCTAATATTCTTTTTGAAGTTTCTATTTGAAGTCGAGAAAAAATTATTAAAATTAAAACAAATTCGAATTTAGAGGTTATGAAGAATGTAGGTGGGGAATTGTATGTGAGAATTCTTCACATTCCTTTTTAAGTTTTTATTTAAAAAAAATTTATTCATAATTTTCATAAATTCTAAGTGTAATTCGTATCAATAAACAATATTATTGCTATTTGAAGTGAAAAAAAAATTAAATTAAAATAATTGTAAATTTGGAAGGTACAAAAAATGTGAGAATTTCTTATATTATTTTTATATTTCTTTACATTTTTTGTACCATTTCCAATTTCCTTACATTCTTCATTTTTTGTACCCTCTAAAATTTTCAATTTAATTTTTTTTTTCACTTTAAATAACAATAATATAGTTTATTCACACTAATTATACTTAAAATTAATGAAAAATAAAATAAAATAAAACACTAAAAAATTGGAGAGGGTGCACATTCTTTATTTACATTCATCTTATTATTCGTACCTTCCAAAATTTTTCTTTTTTTAATTTAATTTTGTTTCCAACTTCAAATAACATTAATATAATTTATTCACACTAATTACACTTAGAATTAAGGGAAATGATGAACAAAAAAATATAAAAAAATAAATAAAACACTTAAAAATTGGAGAGGGTAGGAAGAGTCTCAGAATGATACGAAGAATGTGAGAAATCTGCACATTTTTAGTACATTCCAAATATTCCAATTTTTTCAATTTTAAGATTTATTTTTTCACTTTAAATAATAATAACGCACTCTCCTCGCATTCTTTGTATCCTCCAAAATTATTTTAATTTTAAGATATTTTATTTCACTTTAAATATAAATAATCTAGTTTATTCACACTAATTACACTTAAAATTAATAAACATGTCAAACAAAAAAATTTAAAAATAAAACACTTAAAAATTGGAGAAGGTATGAAAATGTAACTCCCATTCTTTGTACTTTTCCCACATTTTTCATACCCTTCAAATTTTCTAATTTTTTTAATTTTAAATTTATTTTTTCACTTCAAATATCAAATAATATAGTTTCTTCTCATTTAATGAAATATTTGGAAAAAACATATCAAAATTAAATTAAAAAAAAATTAAACCTCGCATTCTTTAAACTTTCTTTACATTTTTTGTAAGCTCCTTGCATTTTTCATACCTTCCAAATTTTACATGTTTATCTTATTTTATTTTTTTATAAAAAATACTCTCAATATTTTATACAATCTTCTCCAAAAAAAATTAAAATTATAATAAATAAATTAATTTAATAATAAAATTTGTAGTTAATAATTTATTAATCGTTGTCCTAATTTTTAACAATAAACACTTATTTTATTTTTTTTATAAATGATTTTTTTTTTTTTTTGACAAAGTCTTAGTGTTATAATTTTATATCATAAAATAAGTGGCAATTTTTCTTTCACAAAATTTGTAATTGTATAAAACTTTAAATATTTTACAACTTTTATAAAATATTTTTTTGAATAATATAATTGGTTGTTGTAAAAATAATTTAAATATGAGGTGCATGAAATTGCACCCTTTTAAAATAATGATTACTCGTTGTAGCATTGTCTTCTTGCATTTTTTTTTTTTAAAAATTCATGGAAACTTTACAAGTGTCTATATCTTATTGGACAAAAAGTAGGTTGTAATACCGACAAATTCTTTTGGTACTGACCTTTCATTTATTTGAAAATATAATTTTAAATATTATTAGAAAAGGGTTATTTGAAAGATCTATATCTATATTTCATTATTTGTATGGATGTTTATAAATTTTTTTGTCCTAAACAAATACTTTTTATATATTAAAAAAAGTTTTACATGTCCTATTTTTATGAACTTTTTAATTATTTATTCATTAAAAATTCTTATTCCTTATTTTTTATTATTGAATATAAATTATTGTGTTTATAAAAAATTAAATAATTTATCTACTAAAAATCCTATTTTGTATTTTTATTTTTAGTATACATTTTTATAAAAAATTGAGTAATTTATTTAGTAAAATTTTGTAATATGTTGCATCTATTCTCTCAACTTTATTGAAAAATTGTTGTGTAATAGGGTAACACAAAATGGGTGAATGAGTATATGATAAAAATTGAAATATGATAACCCAAATTAATTCAAAAAATAGACAAAATAACTAAACATCAAAGACATAAGCAATATAAAGTAGGGGACATAAGATTTTTTACATGAAAAAGCGTCACACTAACTCTGGAGATAACAAACCATAAGGTTTATGACCTTTAATTTAAAATCCATTATATAAAATCAAGTCACACATAATTATCCAACCGTTTTACCATAAAGACTTATTTTCTAGAACCTACAACTTGATCCATGTCTGCGATGCAAAAATCAACAATTGCTCCAATGAATTCTTCTTAGCTTCGTTGAAAGGATGTAAGTCTTCCAACAACTCAAAATTTAATGCTTTGAATCATTTTTGAGATATTGGGAATGGTAAGGCAAGTTAGACTAAAATTCTTTGTAAGTATCCGACCCTAAAAGGATTAAAAAAGGGTTTATATAGGCCTTTAGGCCAAAGAAGATCAACATCCTGAATTTTTTTAATACAATATTTGTGAATTCCCAAAAAATATTCTATCATATTCTAACAAATTCAAGATTAGCGGACTTACCTATTGCTCGAGCGTCTCAAGTGCTTGAGTGGTTTGAGCACTTAAGCACTGTTTTCGAGCACTTGAGCGTTGCCTCCACTGCTTGAGTGTCTCATGTTTTTCCAAAACAATAAATTAACATTTTAGTTCAACAAGAATCTCAATCTTCCTTAACCCTTTAAAGACCTAACTTGCCACAAACCAAACATTTTTAAACCTACATGTGACTTTTCGGTTGAGTGAATAACAACCTTAAATCTTCAATGGAAAGTAAGTTACTATCTAAAAAGTTTTCTAAGTCCAAAATAAGATGGAACAAAATCGCCCAACATACAATGTAGATTCAATGTCCTAATAATCTTCCCTTTTGGTAATTTTATGACAAAACACTGGTATATAAACCTCTAAAAGTCTCATAATGTAGTTTAAGTAATACTCAAATACACTCATCTAAAAACAACACAAGGGAAGACAAAGATCACATTAGATTGAAGTCCTTATTGCCTAATCTTGTACCTTACACACATAAAAATAACTATACATAAAACATTGTGCGAGATAAAATATAATAAAGGAAGTAAAAAATGATAGTGAGAATATATGATCAATGCATAAAATTCAAGGAGAAACACACTTGATTATAGGCAAATCAACCAAACATAAGAGAAGCTTTGCAAGCAACAGTTGGTCAAGATGAGAGCATAGGGTGCTTTCACCAATCTAATTTTGCATTTCCCCTATTTGTTTGTTGGATATGAATCTAAATTCTATTTATCTTTATTTGTTGGATATGAATTCAAACTCTATTTGTCTTTATTTGTTGGATATGAATCCAAATTATATTTGTCTCTCATTCTTCTATGATTTCTGCATCTTCTTTTGTTTCTCTTATTGGATATCTCATTCCTTGATAATTTTATGTCAACTTTTATCTCCTTTTCCTTTATGGTTTTAGTTTTGTATCTTCTACTACTACTTTTTATTTTCTATTTTCTTGATAGTTTTAGTTTTACGTCTTTTATTACTTCTTCTTCCTTAAATATCTACATTTTCTATTCCTATTGAGTCTCATAATATCTTTAAGTCTTTACTTGTTTGCATTGATTCTCCCTCAAATGATACATATAGTTTTCATGTAGATATTGGTACTTTGGTTTTTGATTATTATGTCATTTCCTATTCTCTTATGGCTACTTCAACACCTTTTGAAATTGTGGATTTTTCTCCCTCATGTTCTTCTCAACATCTATGTAAGTCTATTTAATTACCATATTTTGTTTATTCATCTCATTTAAATTCCTTTACATCATCTTTAGCTTCTATCTACAATCTTTTTTAGCCTTCATCATATAAAGAAGTCGTTATTGAACTTCTTTGGTGGCAGAGTATGATTGAAGAACTTTTTACTTTGAATAAAACTGATACTTTGATTAAGTGGTGCAAAGTTTGAATTGATTGTTAAGGGATTTTCTAAACAATATGATTACAAGATTGTTTAGCAAGTTACACCCACTTTTGTGTTTTCGATTTTTGGTTAGCAAACTCTCAATGTTTTTTATAGTTGCATCATGAGTTTGTGGGGATGCTAGAAATTATTAATATATTTAATTATTGTATTATAATTATATATTTAGTTCATATATATTTATTTAGTTATTACATATTTAATTACTATATATTTATTTATTTACTATATATCTTATTTATTTTGTTACTATATTCAATTGTTTTTCCTTTTTAATAGTAAGAGTAAATTAGCCTTTATTTTCTTTTATTAAGTCTATTTAAATCCTAATAAGCGTTGTACTTATTTTCAAGATAATTTATAATAAAAAATTTAATTTTTCTTTTATCTCTTTTTCTCTTTGAGTCTTCTTAGATTCCAACAAAAGTTTCATCAAAACATTTTTTTGTTATATCAAAATATTTTGTGATTTCCTTGAAATCAATTTTTTAATGGAACTACTACTAAAAAAAAGTACTACAAAATAAAAGCCTTTTGATTAGAACCGCTTCCCCGACTGAGCTTAAGGGTCCGTTTGATAGGTGATTTCAGGAAACACTTTTAACATTTATAACATTTGAAAATTTTTATCATTCAAGTATTAAAAATGGTTGAAATGTTTATTAGAATCATTGTCAAACATACTTTAAGAGTATGTTTGGTATTGATCGTAAGAAGTGTTTCTAGTTTTTTTAATATCTTAAAATAAAAATTTTCAATTGTTAGAAAAACTAAAAATGTTTTTTAGAATCATTGTCCAACACCCTCTAAAGAGCGTGTTTATTAGTGATTCTAGGAAGTGTTTCTAATTTTTCTAATACTTGCAAAATAAAAAATTTAAAGTATTAAAAAACCTATAAACACTTCTTAAAATTACTACTAAACACACTCTAAGAGCCCATTTATAATAATTATAGGAAATGCTTTTAATATTTTTAACATTTTAAATTTTTTATTATTAAAGTGTTAAAAATGTTAGAAACGTTTTATAAAATCACTTCAAAACGCATTCTTAGAGTTGATTAAAAACAAATTTTTATAAAAGTGTTTTTAACTTGTACTATTTAAGTGGATTTAATAATGATTTTAGGAAGTATTTTTAATCATTTTAATACTTAAAATTTTTATTTTTTAAGTATTAAAAATATTAAAATTACTTTTTAAAATCACTGCCAAACAACTCTTATCATATGTTACATTAAAAAAAGAAGTGATTTTAAAAATGACTCAAATGTATAAGAAAAATATTTTCAAATGGTGGGCTACCCCATTAAGAATTATTTTTAATTTTTATAACACTTGAAATTTTTTATTTTTCAAATATTAGAAATGTTAGAAATACTTTTTAAAATTAATGTCAAACGTATTATAAGAGTGTGTTTGGAAGTGATTTTAAAAAGTGTTTATAACCTTTATAGTATCTTAAAAATAAAATTTTAAAGTGTTAAAAAAACTAAAAACACTTTTTAAAATCATTATTAAACACACTCTTAAAGTTTATTTAAAACAATTTTTTATAAAATTGTTTTTAACTTGTAGTATTTGAGTCTATTTGATAATAATTTTAAAAAGTATTTTTAATCATTTTAACACTTTGAAAATTTTATTTTTCAAATATTAGAAAAATTAAAGCTACTTTCTAAAATTATTTTCAAACAACTCTTATGATATGTTACATTAAAAAAAAAAAAAGGTGATTTTAAAAACAACTCAAATGTGTAAGAAAAATATTTTCAAATGGTGGGCTAACCCATTAAGAATTATTTTCAAATCAATTTGTGGTGGGTGGTTCTACTTCAAAGTTTGAACATTAACTCGTCCTCTCCCCATGTTGAACAACTTGAACTTATGACTTTGGCTTTTGTATTCATTTGACCAAATAAAATAGTGGGACTATATCGGTTGGACCAACTGCAAACCCAAATTGAAAACCCATCTAGATTAGTCTAACATCATATCAGTCGTTGCTTGCCTAATTTGGAGTTGTAAAATTAAATGAAATTCCCTGATACGTAAGCTGAAAAGGCAGGAACAGAGAAAAAGGTATTCTGAGAAAAATCTAAAGAGGGTAAGGATGTGACCCTACCCCAATGCTGATTCTCAATACAAACAAGCCCATTTGGGCTTCTTGATTAGGATACCCATTCTATTCACACCACTTGGATCGGATTCCCCTCCTCCCTCACACCCTTCTATTCTCACTTTTTTTTTTTTTTCTTTTCTCAATTTACATATGTCCCTTTTGCTTTCTCAAAAATGGGTTTAGCTTTGTTTAAAATGTAATAATTTTTTTTTTTATATCAATTGGACTGACTTTGCATCATATTTTTCAAAAATAGGGATTACAATGGGTGGGTTCGGGACGGATTGTCCCATTCTAATTCTGTCTTGCTTATTCAAAATAATTTTCATCAACGTCCTATTAAAAATATTAATATTTATATATATTAAAAATAAAAAAATAAAAATTAAATTAAATCAAATTTTAAAATTAATTTTACATATAATGAAGGTTGGACGGGACGAGATGAGATAATGCAATATCTGAACCTATTTCGAACCTACCTCGGGTTTAAAAAAAAAATCTCAAACCCATCCTAAACTTTTTATTTAAATTTTAAGCCTAACTCATTAGAATTGAGACGAGATGAGTACCTTGTCTCATTGCCATCCCTATTTACAAATTGTATTCAAATTTTAATATTTAATTAATGTATAATTAAATTAAATACATTTGCTTATATATGATATGAAAACTTTTCTTAGTGATGATGGAATGTGATATACTCCTTCATTTGTATGAATGTTCTTAAAAGAGAATTTAGAATTTTGTTTCTTTTTTAAATGATTCTGGCAGCGGTGCCAAACAGGCTGAAATGGTTCAACCAGGTACAAGTCGGCATTGCCTCAATTGATCCGTTGATACGAGGAGTATGAAAGAGAGAGAAAGGATAGGGTACAAGTCAAATAAGCGTAGATTAATACATTAATGAAACGGCTTGATTGGGGGGCGTTGTCGTACTCTCACCGGGGCTCGCGTGGGTCTACCCCTGTCTCCCCCTCTCCTTATCCCCAAACACCATTTCTAGAGAGAGAAAAACAGCCCCCAAAAAAAACCAAGAAAAAAAAAAAAAAAGAAAGGGAAAATAGGCAGGTAGAGAGAGAAAAAGAGGGAGAGGGACAGGGAGAGAAAGCTGTATTCCACATGGCCTCGCTGCCTCTGGGTCCTCAAACCCACCACCACCACCACCACCCTCCGCCGGAACACGACCCTCTCAAACCTCCTTTCCGCCGCCCCGACCACCTCGACTCCGACAAGGTACTTCACTTTCCCGTCTCTGTCTCGACCTCAGATCTCCTCCGATCCACCTCCTTATCTTTCATTTTCCTTAATTCTCACCCGATCTCACTTTTCTCGCCTTTTCTTACTCGTTTTAGATCGGAGCATTGTCTCCGGGACAGTCCCCTGGCGAGATTCTCCGATCGGGGGTTTTTGTTTTTCTTTTTTGTCAAATTTTTTTCTTGAATTTTGGTTTTATGATGTAGGTCTTTAGGTTGAGGTTCGTTTCTCTGGGTGTATGGCTTTTTTTTTCCCTCTCCTTCGTTTGGTTGCAATGGAAATTTAGGAAGATGGAAAGGAAGAGAGTTTTGGATCTCGTGTTTTGGTGCTTCGGGTGTTTTTATTTTTGGATGGTTAGGTTTAGCTGAGCTATTGTGTTTCTCTTCTCAGATTCAGAAGAATGTGAATTTTAAGATTTTTCTTTTGCCTGGATTTTGTGTTCTTCAGTTTTTCTGCCTTTTTCTTGTCGACAAGGAGGCGTGTTAGGGTTTGTTGGATTTTTTGTGCTGTCGTTTTGGTCTGATTGATGATTTTAAGCTTTGTGGACTTTTTTTTTTTTTTGTGATTATTTGTTTGGAGATTATGAAGGTGTTTGATGCTTACTTTTAGATCTTAATAAGATCTTGGGTTGTGGTTCTCTCGTGATCTGATGTTTGTTGAATACTCTTTCTAGGTTGTTGTAGTTTTCGTTATTTGATTTTTCTGTAGTTTTGGTGTACTTGTTGGGTCCCTTTCTTTTTCTGTAGGTGGAGATTTTGGGGTTTGCTTGACGCTGTTAGCATCGGCTGATTCTCTCTGAATAGTTTTTTCTTTGAAATACAAGCTTTATAGCATGTGATGCTTTCTTGTGAGCTGGAGTCATTTTATTTTGCTTTTCCTAGTTGCATATCTTTAGGGATCTTTATACTTTACTTAGATTTCAATTGGACCCTAAGCATTGATACTCTGGATATGTATTTATTCTAGGGTTTTCATGTTGAATATTTAAGGCATTTCACAGTGGTTCTTCTGGATATACGTTCATTCATTTTCGAGGCATCTTCATTCATTTCTGGGTGGTTAAATTGTGTTGGTGAGGGGGTTTTTTAGTAGTTCCTTTGGATATGTGTCTATTTTGGGGTACCTATGTAGGATTATTAAAGTGTCACAAGCACCACTTTTGCTATGATCATTGCTTCTTAATAATAGTTTCTCAGTTTTTTTTCGTCATTTCATGCATTGTTGATTGCTGAGAGGGTCTTATGCATCATCATAATTTTACAATGATCTGTAGCATGACTACACAAGTTAGATGTTAGATGGGGATGCTTCCCAAAATCAAGACATAGAAATGCGTTGCCAGTGTTTTTATGTGAATTTACTATATCCAACAGATATAATTGTGTGTTTGAGTTTGTCTGGATTTGGGAGAATAGTGGAAGAAACATAACGAACAGAGTAATGATGTTACAATAGGTTCCATGATACTAGGCATGTTATAGTTGTTGTTCAACATGTTTTTTTATAAAAGGTGAACGCATGGGTGGGCACAGGTTTGGTTTAGAAATAGCAGTTAGCAATAGGGAAGATTATCCTATTTGACATAGTTGGCATGTATTTTGCATTTATTTTATTCCTATGACTTGATGTGAATTGCAGGAAATGTCAGCTGCTGTTATTGAGGGGAATGATCCAGTCACTGGTCATATAATTTCCACCACAATTGGAGGCAAAAATGGAGAGCCTAAACAGGTGAGAGTTGGTTCTTTCATATTCCTCAAATGCGAGTTATTCCTTTTGACATTACTGTTTTTTTCCTTCTATAATATGCAATTGCATTTAAGGGTTTAAATGATTTGAGAATTTGGGTCAAATTTTTGTGAAAATTATTGGTTGAATGAGTTCACATTTCCTTCTCTGTCTTAAGGTCTTATTATTGAAGTGTTTGGAATATATCTTAATTGGAACTTTTGAAAAGTAGAATTGTTTATTGGATTTGTGAATCAGTGTTTCCTGATTTGTTCTTCCCAGTAAAAATGCTTAGGCCTCTCTTGTGATGCTTTTTGCAGACCATTAGTTACATGGCAGAGCGCATTGTAGGCACTGGATCATTTGGAATTGTTTTTCAGGTAGTAGTATACCAGTTTTCTAGTAAATTCAGTATTCTTACCCATCTCTTTATCGTTGAAGGCTCTCTTGTAACTTTTTCCAGGCAAAATGCTTGGAAACTGGAGAAACTGTCGCAATAAAAAAGGTCTTACAAGACAGGCGGTATAAAAATCGTGAGCTGCAGTTATTGCGCTTGATGGATCACCCAAATGTGGTCACCCTGAAGCACTGCTTCTTTTCCACAACAAGTAGAGATGAACTTTTTCTGAATTTGGTAATGGAATATGTTCCTGAGACTATGTACCGGGTCTTGAAGCATTATAGCAATGCTAACCAGAGGATGCCTCTCATATATGTCAAACTTTATACATATCAAGTACGTAATGATTTTTTTTCTCCAGGATTTGCATCTTTTTCCTTTTTTGGTACTCCTGACCCTGATAGCAAGTGAAAAATGCTTAATCAGATTTTTAGGGGGCTAGCCTATATTCATACAGTGCCTGGGGTTTGCCATAGGGATGTGAAGCCTCAAAATGTTCTGGTATATTATTCATTTTTTGACTAAGATTATGGCATGCTGAATCCCCTCCCCTCCCCCCCGTTCCTTTAAATGACTTGGACTGTTTATTTGAACATAATTGCAGGTTGATCCTCTCACCCATCAGGTTAAGCTTTGTGATTTTGGAAGTGCAAAGGTTCTGGTAAGTGTTGAAGACCATGCATGCTCCTTTTTTGATGCTTGTTCCTTCTTCTTATCCCTCTCTCTCTCTCTCTCTCTCTCTCTCTCTCTCTTTATTTTTTGGGTTCCTTTCTTCTTTTGCCTTTTTATTTTCTTTTTAAAAATTCCATTTTGATATTTGACTATAAACTTTAGAAAAATCAATTCTGTTATAAATTGCCTTGAAGTGCTTTATAACTGGTGATTGTTATTGACTTTTTATATAACTGTAAATTGGAAAATTTAAAAAAGATCTACCTGCTGCCAGTTGGGTCACACATGAAGCACATATGTAATGGTCTGGTTGTTGTGTTTTGATATAGAAGGAAGGATATGATTTTAAAGAAAAAGTATAAAAAAAGAGGGCGAGGAGTAGTGGGAGGGAGAGGAGAGGAGACACAAACTAAATTATAATATCTAAAAAAATATATACTTGTCGAAATGCCTTTGGATTGAGGATGAGTACTGAATGAGATATGCTGTCGTTTGGTTCACAAAAGGAATCATATTGGGTGGCTGAGTCAATCTATGTGGGGGTTCATGTTATGAGTTTCCAAAAATAAGGGTCTTCCCTGCAAATTTAATGGCAATTTTATTTTGACACCATTTTATTTTGAAACATCTGATCTGACCCCAAAAATTTGCAAATTTAATAATATATGCCCTACTTTCAAATTAGAAGCTTGTAGAGCTTAATGGCAATTCATGCTACTAGACTTTGGCCTGTCAGAAAAAAAAAAAAAAAAACAGGAAAACACATTTAACAACAAGAAAACTGTTTTTTATTTTTGTGTTTTTTGTGAACATTTTTTAGTTGTTTTCATTTGTTTTCTGAGGGATGTTTTAAAAAATAATTATATAAACATGTAAAATAACTCAAAATAAAGCACTAGATATAAAAATTATTTTTAAAACATATTTAAAAATATTAAAAACAAATTAAAAAAATTTTAAGTTCCTAAAGAGATGTCTATTGCTCAAACCATCATAGAACAATTTTCAAAAACCGTTTTCCAGAACTATTTTTGAAAACAGTTACCAAACAGTCTAAAACTTTGTAATGTTTGCATCATATTCAATTGCAAAAGCTTGTTTCCGAGTTTTTAAGTGAGAACTATTTGCAACCTACCCCAAATGAAGAAAAGAAATGGTTGTGACTTATTTTAGGTTTTTTTTAATAGTTTAATTTTTTTAATAACATTTACTACTGATTTTGGTCATATTAAAATTGCCCGTCTTACTTTTAGCTAGCTATAAGTGCAGGAGATGCAAACATGGCCTCATTCATGAATCTGTTTCACCTGTGCAAGATCTTTCTGCCTTTCTTCTATTGCTGATCCATGCTTGGAAGTGAAAGTAATAGTAAGTTTAAGGGAGCATTTCTGTCTGTGGGTTCATGGAAAGCTTCCTAGACCAGCACTAATGGGGTCAGAACTATGAACTCACAGAAGCTATCATAATTCTCTTCTTGGAAAAGTTTAATGCAATACGACTCCTGGAAGGCCATGCAAATACATGAGCAACCATGAACTTTCAAACATACTTGAGGAATAAATAGTAAAGAGAGGATAAGGCAGCCTTCAGGAGAAACCTCAGTAGTAAAAGGGAAGGGTTTTCTCATTTATCAAATTTGATTTCTGATTTTGAGAGGCTTTAAGAGTGACCCATTGGTTAATAACCATTTTATTTGCCTATGAAAAGATGTTTATTCAACCAAGGGATTATAGAATAGATTGACATTTTGTTATGTTTTAGTCAATGCCTTTTCTAGTGTTATCAAAGGCGATTGCCTGGGTCGCCTAGGCCATCAAGCCAAGTGGCACAAAATAAAGTCACCTCTTGAACACTCAAGCAAGGCGGCTTCAAAGAGGCGAAGCCTAGGTGATTGCCTTGAGATAAGGCATAGGGCATGGAGGCAGTCGCCTTTGACCATGGGTTAAGATTAAACATGCTTAGCCTTTGACCATTGGTTAAGATTAAACATACTTAGATTTTAATTTAATTCAATCTAAAATTAGACTAAATAAAGTATAAAATGAAATATACTTTAATTCAATCTTATGCATTTGGATAGGATGATTTCTTTAAACAATGTAATGTTTCTTATGATATGGGGTATAATATTTAACACTTTGAATAACTATTGCGATTTTGTTAATTTTAAATGACACCATGAGGGACGAAAAATTAATAATGTTGATTAACGAAGACAATGCTTATATTGGTCCAGTATTGAATGGGAAACTATGCTTATATTTTTTATCACCTTACTATAATTAGGCTGTCACCTTGTTTATTGCCTTTCGCCTTAAGCTAAAAGGAGTCCTATTGCCTTTTACTTTTGACAGCACTGGCCTTATCTCTTCATGCAGATGCACACACACGGAGGGATGACTTTTGTCCACAGATTTTTTTTTGATAAATAACTTTTGTCCACAGATTTATGGAGCTTTCCTCTTGTTTTTTTTTTTTTTGATAAGTAAAGAGAATTTCATATATAAAGAGACGCCAAAAAAGCGGCTCAAAGTATACAATACCTATACAGCCACCACCAAAAAGGCCAAAAAAGCAAAAGAAAAACACTCAACTGGCCCAGAAAACAACCTTAATAGGAGCCCACCCAATCAATAAAATTAACCATAGTTAGAGGGCAATCAACTATAAACAACTTAATAGGAGCTTTGCTCTTGTTAACACCATTTCCCTCCTTTTTTGTTTTTGTTTTGTTCTATTATTGTGTTGACACACAATCTTGATTGTCATCTGTCAAAGTCCTGAGTTAACCATCATTACCTGTTCATTCTGTGAGGTTTTAGCAAGTTATAGATTTTTTTCAGGTTGTAGAATTTTGTTGTTGCCTTTTACCTCCAAGTTAGTTCAGAATGTCAATGCCACTGTATGTTTTCCTGCATGTTTAATTTATATGGTGTTCTATTTTTTTTCACCATGATTTTTGCTCTCATCGTTCATCAGGTCAAGGGTGAAGCAAACATATCATACATTTGTTCTCGCTACTACCGGGCCCCAGAACTTATATTTGGTGCAACTGAATACACAACATCGATTGACATTTGGTCAGCTGGTTGCGTTTTTGCTGAGCTTCTACTAGGCCAGGTTAGTGGCTGTGAGAAATTTATATTTTGTTGTTACCAAGAATTTTCCCAGTCGTTTTTTTAAGTTCATTCTTTGCTTAGTTGTTTATCATTTGCTTACTTTCACAATTGCAAATGTTTGGCAGCCCTTGTTTCCTGGAGAGAGTGCAGTAGACCAACTTGTTGAAATTATAAAGGTGCAGCATCATTTCTTGTTGATATTGTTGAGGATCATCTACTATGGCAATCATGTAATAATGTGTGATACATGTTCTAATAGGTTCTTGGTACTCCAACTAGAGAAGAAATTCGATGTATGAACCCGAATTATACTGATTTCAGGTTTCCTCAGATCAAAGCTCATCCTTGGCACAAGGTATGCCATTTTTTGGTTTCTTCTTTGATGTGGTAGTTTCTTAGTAGTTCCATATGAGCTAGTGCTACACACTACTTGAAATATTTAGCAATATGGTAGGGAAGATGTAATGAGAACGGATTTTATTTAATGCTCTTAAAGAAATTGGAATTATTAAGGGTTCTTCTTTATATCTGTCTCGGTTAGCTGGTTTGGTTTGGGTTCCAACCACCTCCTTTAAATTATAAAGTTGGCTTGCCTTTTATATAATCTATCGAGCTATGCAGTATCCTCTTTCTGCCTGATTCCTATCAAGATGGAACTGCCTAATTAGGTTCATTGGACTATTTCTGAAAAAGCAATGGATTTTTTCATTCTAAACTATGAAAGCTTTAATTGTCTGAAAATCAAGTTACCTCTTCCTTGGTCAATTCAGATTCATCCAACTTTACCTGTCCTGAAATACATATACCTACTACATTTTTTTAATAACATGGAACCCACCCATTAGCCATGCTTGGCAGGACAAGGGAAAATCACAAGTAGACTGACCATTCCTTCCCTAAGAATGATGGTTACAATAGCAGTTAATGTAGTTGTGATTACACGACTTCTATTATTGTTCTATTCTGTTGCAATTGGCCCTTCTGGGTATGTTTGTATATCTGTAAAGGAATATATATTTTGTTTTCCTGTATTCTTGTAGTTGGTGCCATTATTTAAAAAAAAAAAAAAAATTTTTTTTCAGGTGTTTCACAAACGGATGCCTCCTGAAGCTCTTGATCTTGCTTCACGACTTCTTCAATATTCACCGAGCCTTCGCTGCACTGCTGTAAGTTGGATTCTGTAGTTTTTTCACCATTTTTAAGATGTGGTCCAGTGTCACCAGAATATGTCCTCTACTAGTGATTCATTGATAAACAGTTGATTGCACTTACCTCCATTTGGCATTTCATTTTCTGGTTTGGGTTTGGAACTATTGCACTTTTTTCTGTTGCAATTTGAAGCTCCTTTATATCCTTTTGCGCTTGAATAATTTTTTTTTTTTTAATTTTCTTTTTCCTTACTTCTTCTTCGTTTTATTTTATTTTTATTTTTAATTTTTGCAGCTAGAAGCATGCGCTCATTCTTTCTTTGATGAGCTCAGGGAACCTAATGCCCGCCTTCCAAATGGCCGCCCTTTACCCCCGCTATTCAACTTTAAACAGGAAGTATGGCCTGGAACTGTTTATTTTATTATTATACAACAATAGGGAAGCAATATATTTATGAGGCATTGACATTTTTTTTAAACTTGTTCATCAATTTTTTATTTTCCTTTTTATGAATGAGTTTGGGCACGCTGCCAATTACCTGGAGCCCTTCCCTTTAGCCGAATTTTGCACCAAAAGAAATCAGCCTGTAAGACGATGAAGACCATTAATCATGACATCATAAACACTTATTGTTGTTTACTGCAGTATTTGTTGTCATATATATAGTCCAATGGGTGGTGTGCATTTTTTTTTTATCAGAAACAAAAACATGAAAAATATGAAAATACAGAAGGATGAGAAATCCTTCCCTAAATTACAAAACCTATTCAAAACAAAGGAAAAGAAGACTCCAGTAGAAGTGGTGAACATTACCTTTGCATGTCTTAAAATTTTTATGCATCAAGAAGTGGGAGACAAACTAACATGTATTTAAGATCCAATGATGTAAAATTCCCGTGTGAAGTCTTATTTAATTGAAAATTGTTATAAAGCAAAAAAAAGAAAAAAAAGGAAAAAAGAACAAAAAAGTGATAAATACTTGAAATTTTATCTTAATTGCCATCATGGTGAGTGATTCCATTATGTAAAATTTTTGAATATTGATCACTTAGTTTATTCCCAGTTGGTTGGCTTCTGACTAATATTTAGTCTGACGTAGCATTTATTGTATCTTTTTGAGTGATGCTGCTTGAGGGTAGGGTTTGTTTTATTTATTTATTATTATTATTATTATTATTTATCTTTATCACATTACTGTTATTATATCAATTTTACTAATGGATACAAGAAATTCTTAATGAAGGTTGCAAATTGCTGAGTATTGGTACTCATTATGACTTCGAGAGATTATTATTTATATATTTTAATCCGAATGCTACTCACTATCTTGTTGAATAGATCCAATTTCACTATCTTGTTGAATAGATCCAATTTCCCCTTGGTGTACAAGTAGTTATGCTTCTCTGGAAACCTTAGATAGGCCAAAGTCAATGGGATCACATGCTCTTTGCATGCATGTCATGCTAAATCAATCTCACCTTGGTTGGGCAACAAAAGCTTTTCCTAAAATTTGAGTTTAGTTTTTTGTTGTGAAGCTCGAACTGCTATCTAGTAGGTTTTGGCTTTTGGATGACATGGATGATAGGGACATGCTATCTAGAAGTGAAATTAGCAATTCAAGTTCACATTTAGGTTTTTGGAGTGACATGGAAAAACAATTCTATGAGTGATTGGGTCCTGCCTTTTAATTTTTCTTTTTTGTACTTTACCCATGTCATTATTTAGTTGGCAAAGGTTTGAGATAATGCTTGTAAATTTTTATCATTAGCTTTGACTTTGTTGATCATCTAACTTCTGTGTTTCATCTTTTACTCCAAATCTTGTTACAGTTAGCTGCAGCTTCACCAGAACTGCTGCATAGGCTGATACCAGAGCATGTCCGCCGGCAAGTTGGTCTCTGTTTCCCCCATCCTGCTGGCACGTAAATGAAGAGACAAAATATGGAACGAAACTATTTGGCTAGCTGATGGAGGTGAAGCAATGAAGGGGAACTCTTGGGGTCTCTATCAATGAGCATTCTGGCCTAATCGGCTGTTTTCTTGCCCTGCGAAGATGTATACGTATATATAGTGGCTGTTCGGCTTAACTGGAAATTGGTGATTCTGTCTACTACATCGTTTTAGCTTAAAAAAAGAAAACTGTTTTACTTGTGTACATTGTTTTGATCGTAAAGATTTCAGAAAGCAAGCTAAGGGGTATGAAAGATGATGGCGCAATTCATATGTGTAGCTAGGCGTAGGTGGGTCTGTAAGTGCATCAGCAGCTGAAGTGCCCCTACGGTAGTTTGGCTGTCTTGTATCTGAAAAAAATTCGTGATGTTTCTACTTATGTTTGTGGTGGATTGTGGTCGCGGACTAGATTTCCCAGTTTTAAGGTTGGTTTGGTTGCTTTTCTCGTCCGGTCTGGGTTCTTGTGTAATTATGTCATGGTTAACATCTGTATAAATCTACCTTAATCTTTTGGCGACAAAATGGGTTGCTTCCAAAATCAAAAGCATGAAAAGGATAAGATCAAAGGAAAAAGGCCAGTTTAAGGCAGTGTTAGGGTAAGGTGGTTTTGGGTTAGGAGGGGGACAAAACAAGGGGAAAGAATATGGAAGCCCTTAAAACTTAAAAAGGGTTGTTGCTAGAGGCAATGCTAATGGTTGGGCACTGGGCAGTTACCATTAAATCCGACACTATTATTAATATTATTATTATAAAAGGTTGGTGCTAGAGGCAATGTTATTGGCTGGGCATGGTCGGAGGTATTAAACAAGTAACACAAATACACGTAAGAGGTAGTGGTTCACTCGGCTTCTATTTGGGAGTTGAAAAAAATAACAGGTCATCCTATTGTATCACCATTGAATGTTGAAATTGGCATAACACCTTACTAGCCCTTGATCACACTACCGAACTACCGATGATGTTCTTTATATCTTGAGGCAATTTATCAATCAAATTTTCTATGAATATTTTATCAATTGCCAAAAAAAATTATGGTTCATCCTATTCTATAATCATTGAATGACGAAGTCAATGTAACACCTTACTAGCCCTTGATCACACTACCAAATCATCGATGATGTTCTTCATATCTTGAGGCAATTTATCAATCAAATCCTCTGTAGGTATTTTACCCATTGCAATCATGGACCTAAGCCACAAATCCTCTCCATCATTCTAATATGCCAATACATGGATTTATTTTGATATCTCAAAAGGTGTGCATAATTTGTAGCAATTGAAGCTTGCATGCTATGGTCATGTTGAGAAGACCATATAAGTCCATCTGTATGTGTGAAAGTAAATTAATTTTCCAAAAGAACAACTTTAGTAGCGTGTTAAATAGAGGAAAAGAACATGTACAAAATTAATAATGATATTTTAAAACACATTAAAAACATGGATATATACCACCTTAATAATAATAAAATCATAATTCCAAAATAGCGACAAATTTAATAAAAAGGTCTTGGCCATGACATTCAAGTATACAACTTAGTTCCAAAACAATTTCTTAATAATACTAATTTTGTAAAACTGTAGATATAATCATAATCAAAATAAGATAAGGAGTATCATGCTACCATACAATCATAACATTGCAATCATGGAAACAATAAAGAATTTTTGCATGAAGCTCAATTATGGCCTATAACTTTACATTGCAACCTAATGACAACTCCTTTTCCACTAAATTAAGACTATATCTAATGATGTCGAGACCTTCTAATTGGTCATTTTGAGCATGGAGGTTTAATTCAAGGGTATAAGCAACTTTGTGCATCATAGACACATTCATCAGAATCAATTATAGGCATATTATGATTCAAAAGTGGATTAAAATGGTTGAAATATATCAATTCTTGCATTGGAAGCTTGTAACGTGAGTCAACATATTCATCAACATCTAGTTTCATCTCATGTATTGTTGCACATACATGCTCACAAAGTATTCCTACCTTTTGTCAAGCCATACAAGTCTATGTGCATTCCCTAAAGTTCACATCAATGTATATATTCATGTTAAGTACTTTAAACACGCTACCAACATAGGGATATATAGGAAATGATCCACCTTTTATAATGTTCTCCAACAACTTTTCCTTTATCTTAAGGCCAAATGGTGCTTTCCAATTTTGTGTTGTAGCTTATGATCATATGCCAGATGAACAAACTTATCCATATGTGCCATTACAAAGTTGAAAAATATGTCATGACGTTTCTCTTTCAGCCAAGTATTAAATGATTCAACAAGATTAGTTATCATCTTATCCCAACAATTTTTTTTTTTAATTTTTAATTTTTTTTATTATTATTATTATTTTTTACCAAACTTTGACATTTCCCAATATTGTGAATTGCCCTTGTCAACCCACTTCACTAGATCACTATTATATATTTTCATTTTTTTCATGATTACAATATAATCATCATTCAACCCAGCATGAATAATACCATCAAGTAGTAATAATGCATTCTTTTCACCTTTCTTTCCCTTGTCGCATGGATACTAAAATTTTCCTTTACATGGCGATAACAATATGCATGATTTTCAACTCCAAAAATTTCAGAAACACTATGAAGAATTGCTTTATGCCTATCAGATATTATGATTACATCCTTATCTTGAAGTAGGTCCTTTAATTTCTAAAGAAACCATAGTCAATTCTTAAAGTTTTTTGAACTAACAACACCAAATGCAATTAGGAACATGCCATCATCAACATCATAAGCTGTTGTAGAGAATGAGCCTCTATACGGTCAACTCAAATGGGTTGAGTCAATCACAATAACAAGTCAACGACCCATTAAAGACTCTTGAATTGAAAAAGAAAGAGCAATGAACAATTGCAAAGAATGTCCATTATGTCCAGTATATTCAACAATCCTTTCCAGATTAATCTCCAATAGTCTCTTAAATAACTAAGGTAACAACTTATATGAGTTCTCAAGAAGACCATATATTCTCTCATTTGCATTTTTTTAATTTTTTTTTTGTATTTTCAAGCTTGCTTATAACTTAACCATATTGCCTCATGAAGTCTTTGTAAATTTGATGAGGCAAAGTGCATAAAATTGCTCCATGACACGTGCACCTTTCCTTGCCCCCATTAAAGGTTGACTTAAACACTTAACATCTACACAATGATTGTGCACATTGTGGAATGTATGAACCTTTAAAATTTTGGTTATGCCTATTGAATGAGCAGTCATTCTCAAAAGATACTTGTCCACTGAACAACATGTAGATATTCATTTCAGAGAATTCTTTTATGAATTTGTAGTGAAATCTATCAACTAATGACACATATAATGCATTTCTAAATTCATATGCATTAGGAAAACTATTTTCATTCTCAATAATAGATTTAGGACAAAGACTTAAATCATGTGGCCCAACATCCATCTCTACATATATATTGGAGTCATTGTTGGCTTCACATAAAGCAACTTAATTGTGTCTCCTCTCTATTGTTACAACTACAATTTGTAGCACACTCAAATACTAAAAATTTGTAGCCTATATCATGAAATGAATGATAATTAATAATACATATATGACTGACCAATTCCTAGTTTGCACATTGACTATATCTTCTTCTACTTCTACTCATAGAACCTATTTTTGTACATAAATATGAGCACCATCATAACTGTGGGATAACATCATATGCATGTCTTCATCATTGTCCAACTACTAAAGTGTAGATGGATCAAACTGAAGGGTGTAATGAAATGTACATCTATTTGGAGTAATATTCAATCATTGATCACATGCCTTGAAAAAAATCATCATATGACATCCATTGTCAAATTTCCTTTTCTTTGCCTACCGTTGTATTATATTTATTTGTCCTCATTAGATACAATCTCCCTCTTTCATGAAGGCAACTATAAATGAAATTTCCCAAATCCATTACTTATGAAAAAGTAAGCTTTCTTTCCGTAACAATCAAATCAATCTAATTTGCAATATTACAACCAAGGTAAATGTTACAACAAAGACAAAATCAATTAATGATCATTGTAATTGATAAAAAAATATCTTATATCATAAAAAAACATATTTGTAGTACATCAAAATGCAAAGGATATAGTAAAGTAACCTATAACTACCGGTTTTGTAATAAATTTTAAAATATATATATATATATATATACACACATCATTGGATTTCCATCAACAAATCAATGCATTGAAATTACAAACTAATTTTTATTAAAAATATATATATAGAAGCATTGTGAATTCATATTGCTACTTTATTTAGCTTCTAAGCTTGGTTTATAACATTGAGCATGCTGGGAATACCACATGATAACCCACAAATGTTAATTGAGTAAAAATAGTTCAATATGTTATGAATTAAGTATTTTGTAATGTATTGTAATATAGTATTTGTATTGTATTTACGGTGCATTTATATCGTATCTGTATTTTATAACAAAAATAATGGTTTTAAGAAAACTCTTTAAAAACTAATTGACATCCAACACATCATACCAATTTAATACTTATAAAAAAAAAATGAGAATTCAAAAAAAAAAAAAAAATCTAGTCTTCTAAACCATTTCATAAATACTTAAACAAAGTGGTCCTTAAAAAACATGAAATAAGTGATTTTTTTTTTCCTATGCCATTTTTAAGTCGTGGTAGCAACAAAGCAAAAACAAAATCATTTTCAATGACAATTCAATTTGCTCACACCATTACACCGCAAAATGACAAAAATTATATTAAACAACTAAGAAAAAATTAACAACATACCACACAAAAAATAGGAACAATTTTTTCTCAAAACCTTTTTCAATGTGTGAGATCTAATCTATAAACTCTATATCGTTAAAGCCATGAGCATTCTATTTTCTAATACAGGTTCTAAATTATTTAAAAAAAAAAATTATTATGCAATAACAAAAAAAATATGTCAGGATCCATTCTTCACTTCATGTCCTCATGTGTGGTTACATGATTTTTCCAAATAATTAATTGGTAGCCTGGCAGGTCAGAGCAGTGAATGACACCACCTTAACCTCATATCCAGAATCATGTCTGTGATGGGGTCAATCTGCTCTCTCATCTTGCTAATACTCCCTCCTTTACTGCCTGCTGACAGCCATATGCCACAAACTGATACAAGTACCCCAGCAATTTCAACATTAAGCAAATACCCTAAATCAAATTTCCTTTGATTTCAATTTATTAAAAGACACAACAAATGTTCTTGGAATCCAAACATCCAATGATTCTTTTGTTTTCAAGGCTCCCGTATGACAATTTCATCCTCTGCCTCAACTTATTGCCAACCAAATTATTGTCCCAAGAAAATTGGACAAATCTAATACATGTCGCTCCCCCAATGGTTTACATACAAGAGAATCAGGACACCACCCGAAATTCAACTTGCAATTTACAATACCCAACAGAAAGAGAAAAAAAAAAAATGTGAAGAGCGCATAACTCAAGCCCAATTTATTGCTCCTTCCTTGGTTGAAAAGGGAATGAATGGTTGAACGGGTATGAAAAAACTTGGGCTAATTGTAATGCCTGGTTACCTTTCTATGGTTCCTAGATCATTTCTTAGTTGAGGTATATTTCCTGTAATGCTTCTCTAAGCAGATTTTGTGACTTCATGGATGGCATTAGCCAAATATGTGACATTTCCAGTTGTAATACCTGCCATACTGTACACATTTTTTCACGTATTAGCTAAGAATCCAATTCACAGAAAAAGAGCAAAAATTACAAGCACAAAAAGAAATACTTCAATGCAGGAAACTTTACCTGATGCGACCATTGCGAGTCATGTAGATATGAAATTCATTTGTCATTCGATCAACCTGTTCAGGTGTCAAACCACTGTAGCAGAACATACCAATCTGTTTGCAAGAATCAGCAAGGTCTGTAAGCATTTGAAGAAATGTGGAAAGGAAAATAAATGAGCAAAACAAATAAATTTGACAAATTCTACAATACCTGGTTAGTGATGTGCTCCCAAGACAAGGGGGACCCCAACTTCTCCAGGTTTTCTCGTAAAGCAGTTCGCATTCCAATAATGCGATCTGCCATAACCTGGAGGCATGTTAATAACATGAAGATGTAAAAGTCATTAAAGAAAGAGGTACACACCAGAACAAAAGAAATGAAAAAAAGAAACCCTGCATATCTATGACTTATAAGAACTCTTTCCCACAAATATAGTTTGGAATCCCTGGGCTCCTACAAAGGTGAATTTCTATGTTTAGCAAGCTACATGTGAAGGCTTTTGATGATTGATCAGCCCAAAAGGAAAGGACGGATAATGACAACTAAATGCTTTATGGGTAAAGATTAGTTGATCACATGCTCCTTCATTGCCCTAAATCAAATATCCTCAGACAGTGGATTTATTATTATTATTATTATTTTCTGTTTGGAGTGGCTTCGAAGCTGCACTCTATATTCACGATTATTCAAATTTTAAGCATTCAAAAAAAGAAAAAAAAGAAAAAGAAGAAGAAACAGGTGCAAACTCGAGGATAGATCAAATCCTTCCCAAGATCAAACTTGGATACCATATAAAATTTGCCCTTATGATTCCTCAACTTTTAAGGATTCATAAAAGACAGTGAAAAGTGGCAAGTAGATCAAATTCTTGCCAAAATCAACTAAGATGCCAACATAAAATTGATGTACAAAGTCTGAAACGTAGTATTTGCCTATCTGACAAGGATGTAAATAAAGTTCAAGAAAGAACACAGGAATAGTAAATTACCTTAACTTCCTTGAGCCATAATTTCTTCAATTCTGGATCACCAAGAATAGTTGACACAATGAGAGCACCATGAACAGGTGGATTACTGTACATGGGTCTGGCAATCTGCTGCAACTGACTCTTGACAGCCACTGCTTGCTTTTCATCTTCACAGAGTAGACTGAAATTGTAGAGAGAGGCGTCAGATTGGAATATAAGAGAGTCTATTTCTGTTCACATTCACTCCATACGAAGGGGAAAAAAAAGCTTGCACCAACAGCCAAATCAAGCATTTTGGCCATTGAATATAAGATTTAAATCTGGGGCCTAATGATTAATGGACTAACATAAGACATCAATTTTAGAATGTTAGATTTCACCATATACCTTGAATAGTGAAAATTGTTGCATGTCAAACTTCAGATAAGAAGGATCAAAGTCCTCAAGTTATGACTTTTCACACTATTGGCCTGCACTCTACATGCACCATATATGCATTTGATTGTGCTTAAGAACCCTATGCTTCAAATCCTAGGCTCAAATCTAAAATGTTCAACTTATGATTAAAAGACAGAAGCCTCATTCTTAGAGAAACGATCCCTGAAGGTTGGCCCACACTATGCAAATGGTGCAACAATCTTGTAATGGGTCTTTATCTATTATGACAATAACATAAATTCAGCCACACAAACACATTACTGCAGATATCTAACAGAAAAATCTATCTGATATGAAAAACAGATCCTGATATACAGGTAAACTAAAATAGAAACATAAGATGTCCCCTTCTGAAAATAAGACTTGAAAAGACGGACGAAAAAAATCTCACAATCAGTGCAAAGATTGTATACTGACAAGTACCTTAGGCATCCCACTCTCTGGCCATAGAGTCCCATGTTTTTTGCATACGATTGGGCAATGCCAATTAGATGACCATCCTCAAGGAAAATCTTGATGGACTTGGCATCCCTCTCTGGGTCACCACTAGCAAAACCTTGATATGCCATGTCAAAGAAGGCAAAATGACCTTTGACCTGAAAATGATCATAATGTATTAAAACATGGAAAGTGAGTACAGAGAACTGAAAAAAAAGAACATCTTCTATGTCTACCTTGAACTGGTATGAGATCTCTTTCCATTGTTCCTCTGAAGGATCCACTCCAGTAGGGTTATGAGCACAAGCATGAAGTAGAAAGAATGATCCATTTGGAGCATTCTGTCAACAATAAATAAATAAATAAAGGAAAATAATATGCTTTAGGAAACATGGAAAACAAAAGTTTAAACAGTATGAGACAAATAAATCACAGATCACAATGAGTCCGGCCTAAGTACCTTTACATCATCCATCAGTGATGCAAAATCTAAACCCTTTGTCTCTGGATGATAGTAATGGAAAGTCCTCTGAGGGACCTGGGCATCTCTCCATATGTTATGATGGCTGTTGAAATCTCATGTTAGGCACCTCATAGACAACAACCCAACAAATAAGGATATCCACTATCATTCTGATTTTCTAACTAAATCTGCACAAGGAATACCAGAGGCAAAAATTAAGGAATAAAAACAAACAAATAAGAAGAGTACTCACTTAGCCCAGGTTGGGACTGGTATATAAATTTGGGAATCAGGCCGAAAACGCTTTTGGAAGTCTGCGAAAAGTCGGCAAGCACCAGTCCCAGAGAGAGCCTGCACTGCTGCAATCCGCTTATCTTTGATGAATTCAGAGTTCTCTCCATATGCTAACTTCAGTGTTTCTTCGACCATGTTCACACTTCCTCCCATGGGAAGATATTCCCTGGAAGAAAAAAGGCAAAAAGAAAAATTCATACAATGCTTCATCAGTCTAAAAACAAAGAAAACAAATGAATTAGATATGTCACAGCTAAAATATTTTACTTGGTGCAGCTTCTACTATTTAACCGACAAAAAAAATCAAGGAACAACAAGATGCTTTTGAGAAGAAATATGGAGATAAACCAGAGATAACAAAGAAACGATCATCCTAAACGTGACTGACATGACATGTTGCTTTTTTCTTTCAATGAAATTAAAAGCACCTTCTATTAATTTTCAAGAATGCCCTTGCTACCTTAATTGATATGGAGACCCTCAATACAATTGCTAAATTACAGTTTTGGGAAGGAAGGAAAAGAGGGGGAAAAAAAGTAAAGAAAATGGGTATAAACTATAAGAAAAATTTGACAAAAGCTTGATTCTTTTCAACAGGCACCCTTATCTTTCCAAAACCAAAAAGAAACCAAGACCCTTTACCAACATGGTTAAAGCCTCATCCCATATCAAACCTAGGTTCATGAAATATTCATTTCTATTGATATTCTGACATCATTGGATCATATCATCACATTTCCTTAAGAAAGCCCTAAAATACAAATTCAAAATGCTACCAGCTACTTGAAGATTTTTCTATTATCATATACTTCCTAACAAAATCTCAAACCTATGTCAACAAAATTATACCACCAAGGATAATTGAGTAATTACCATCCCCTGCCCAAAGCTGTAAATTAGAACTACAGAAACCCGACATTTACCATAGATATAATAAGTCTTCCCAATTCTATATCTCACCACACACTAAACATATAACCATCAAACAAACTTACAAGGAAGCATGGTTTCTGGATTTCTTCTCTCTCTCTCTTTGTTTCTTTCTTTGTTCTTCTCTTCCTTTTTATTCTTTATTTTTTATTTTTTCTTTGTATCATTTTTAATCTTATAAACAAGTGTCCATTCCTTTAAATGAAAATTTGAAAATTTCCAAGAAATAAAAGATTGATGCAAATGGCCCATCTTAGTGCTATAAGATTTTTCCCTTCTCAAAAAAGGTTGATCGAGACATGATAAATTTTCACCCTATCATATAATTTCTCCCATGCAAAAAGCTCTCCACCGATTGTTTTCCATGGAAACAAATGGAACCCAAAGAATCCAAAATCCAATGGCTAAAGTGAAAATATACCTCAAATAACCAACAATATCATGGTTTCAAAAGTAGGGAATAGAATAGTAGCAAATGGAATCATTGTTGAGTGGAGGATAAAAATGCGATCTTGAGAGGACCACCACAAAAGTTGCAATTAGTAAAGTAAATGCGTCAGGCATACATGTTTATCTAAATGCTGACAACTTATAATTAATCAAAAGATAACTTTTAATCATTATGCTTTAAGTTATAATCTAATCATTTAATTTGAGAAGAACAAAGCCCACTCACATGTTTAATCTCCCGGCGATCCTCCGCTCTGCTTCTCTAACGCATTCAAGAACAACAGGCTTCCCATTATCATCGCGGTAGGCACCCTTAGACAAGACCAAAAGCCCCCATCAATTCATGCACGCATTAAAAAAAGTATGTACAGTTAATCAAGGTTATAGTTACCCTTTTTGCTTGCTGAGAAAGTGATGGAAAGGAAAATTATTGGCCAATCTAGTCCACTTATTCATTGCTTCTAAAAATAAACAAACAAGAATATGAAACGCTCACGCTTAGTCGAGAAAGGTTTCAGCTTTCTGGATTTCCAAATAGTGAAATTTCTTTTCTTTTCCCCCAGTTTCTCAGCAACCAAACGCAGAAGCTAAAAGTTTATAAATTTCTCCTCTGATCTCATCTTTCCCTCTGGTTTCCCAGCAACCAAACACAAGGTGAAGGTAAAGTCAGAACCATTTTAAAAATTCATCTATTCCCCTTCTCGTCCTCTAGAAAATATAAGGGAAAAAAGAAAACTTTTGACATTCACAGCCTCAGGGAAAGAAGAAGAAAAAGAAGAAGCTCTTTACTTCAACTAAAGCTGATCAAAACAACCACTTGTCTCAGTCGAAATCCTCCATCTCTTCTAAAGCCCAAAACAACAATAAAAAGAGACAAAATTTCCAAACTGTCCCTCCTTTTCCCTCCATTTCCATAGCAAAGGAAAAAAAAACCAAACACAGAAACAGAAGAGGTTGACAAAAACCCCAAACTCTTTCTTCAGGGAAAAAAAAAACACAAAAAGCTATTGAAATCCATAGAGGAAGGCATAAAGAACTTACTACTCCAACGTTGACTTTATCAGGACTGGGATCGGCCAAGAAAGCTTCAGTAACACCAAGGATCGGATCTTTGGCAGCGGGCTCCACGCTCCCCCACCACGAAGACATCGATCGAAGTCCGAACCCCGACCTAATCATCATCCTTCTGGAAATTCCCGTTCTAAACGCCATGGACAGAGCTGGTGTGGACCTCTACGACTCTGAGCCAAGAAACAAAGAGACACTAGAAAATCTCGAGTTGAATAGCTTCGCCTCGCCTCGCCTCGCCTCGCCGCTTATCAAATTTGTTGCAACAACCTCGAAAGGCGTGTCACTCGAGACGATGTCTCTCTTTTCATTTAACCTCCGAAACACCCGATATTACAAGTTTGCCCCTTCTAAATTACAAAGCAACCATCTAATCTTCGAGAAAACCATTTCCTTTTTGGGTATGTGAGTGAGACTTTTCTAAAAATAAAAAAAAACCTTAATTTAATATATGAATTACTTTCCCCTTTTCATCATAATCTCTAACCTGCGTCCAAGTTGATATTTGATGTGATTGATAAGAAACCAGAAGTACTGATGATGGCAAGTCAACTTAGTAAATCAAAATAATAAAAATTTCAATTATAAAAAGTCAAGAGTGGGTACAAGTCACACTAAAAATGGTTAAAAAATCGGCTATTTTTTCTAAACGATCTTCAATTTTTTTTTTTTAGATTTTTTCAAAGAGACCAATTTTTAAAAGTATTTACTCATGTATTTTTCATTAATTTTTTGTAATTTATCTTTTATTTTAAATTTATATTACCATTTAATTTTTTTAATTATTTTTCATATTTATCTCATTAATCCTTATTTCTAGCAAAATCATTTGTCAACGATGATTAAAAAAACAAAATATTTCACTGATATTGATATTTCGACAGATATTGAAGATGATAGAAATCAAATTCGATCAAGTGAAAAATTACCATAAAAAATCTGTAAAATCGGCAAAATATAACTAATATTTTGGTTCTGAGCGATACTTCAACTAAAAAATCAAGAGCGGGTACACAATTGGAAGTCACACAAAAAATTGTCAAAAAATCGGCTGTTTTTTCTAAACAATCTTCAATTTTTTTTTTTTTTTTTTTTTTTTTGAGATTTTTTCAAAAAGACCCATTTTAAAAAAATATTTATTCATGTGTTTTTCATTATTTTTTTCCGATTTATCTTTTATTTTAAATTTACATTATCCTTTTATTTTATATTATCATTTTATTTTTAATTATTTTCATATTTATCTTATTAATCCCATTTTTAAAAATTACTATCACTTTACTTTAATTTTTTCATATTTATCATTCTAATGTTATTTAATTTTAAATGTTTTTATTTTAAAATATTAAAAATATATATTTATTCAAAAAATTGCTAAAATATAAAAATAATTAGTTCTAATATTTTATAAATTAAAATTAATTTGATAAGATAAATTATTAATATAATTTTTTAATTATTTAAATAAATTAATGTTAATAACAAAAAAAATTATCACCACAAATTTGTAATAAAATTTTATAAATTAAATCTCAAATAAAATATTTTATGTAAGTCGATTTCATTTTTTATTTAAAATGTAATAAAATATATTTTAATAAAAGTAGTTTTTAATTGTTAAAACAAATGAATATAAATATATTAAATAAATTTAAGTTAATTTTATCTTAAAAAATTTGATGAACATTATCTTTGATCATATTTATATCAATTTTAATTTTTATGATTTTCTAAAAAACTTTATTATTTTAAAACATTTTTATGAATTTTTAATAATTTCTATTTTCCTAACATTTTTATCAAAATATCATTTCTTTTTAATTAACATCAATTCACAAAAACTAACCATACATGAAATTAAACCAATTTTATAAAATAAATTACATCAATGGTACACATCGTTATTTTTTTCTTTTTAAAATTAAATCTTCTTCATACAAATTCAATCACACTCTACGTATAAATTCAATAACACAAATTTCAGATTTCTTTCACACTTTTTGATTTATTTATTATAATATCAATATAAATTTAAGAAAAAATAATGAAAAATCACAGATTATACCACTTTCATAAGGGAATGTTTGGTAAAATTTAATATTCTTAATTTATTAATTGATTTAAAATTTATTATTTAATTTTTATTAGACTTAAAATTTATTAATTGATCAAACCTTGGATTTTGGGATTGCGGGTCTGATCTTGGTGTTGTGACATTTGAGAGCTAGAACACATTTTTGGAGATTGAAACAGAATTTAGAAACATTGGAGAGAGACAAAAAGGAAGAACAATGATGGCAAGACCTCTTTAGATCATATGGAGGCCGCTTATTCAATTAACTTTATAGTTCATATATAAACACTTCGATAACGCCTCTAAATTTCAGCTGAACAAACACTACTTATTCAAGTTCAACTGATATATAAACTATGTTAAACCTGGACATCTCATCAATTCACCACCCTGCAGTTGCTTCTGATCTCGCCATCTGTTCCAGTGAGCGGGCTGATATTGCTCATCTTCACCATAGCAGCAGCGAAATTTCGGAAAAACAAGGCATTATTAGCGCTATAGGCCCTAACCAAAGCATCCTGAGACCCACCGTTGAACAGCTCCTGGTCTGAATGGAGAAGCCCACGCTGAGTCATAAGGTTTTGGTAGTAATTGTTATCAAACTTGTTCATGGTCTGTATATCAAGGGGGGCCAAGTTGGAGTTTCCGCCTGAAACTGGGCATGTAGATCTTCGGGTGGCAGCAAAGTTGGGGTCGATATTGGTGTCGTTGTAGATGCGGGAGCGGAAAGTGAAGCACTGAGCTTGGCCTATTGTATGGCTACCTGACAGAGCGGTCATATCATCGGCATTTAGACCTTTGGCAGCAAAACCGGAGATGAGGGCCGAGAGGTTAGCAAATGGCGCCGGAAGCTCGTTGTTTGCTGCACTCTGGTTGGCTGTTCTTGCATCTCTCCTCCCAAGTGGTACCGTCCAAGAAGGTCCTCCAAGCTACAAATGGAAACCATTTTTATGGCCATCAAATCATGTAAAACAAGTACAGTTATCATCTGTGAAAGATGAACATCAGAACTCTTACATCATATATGTAACATACAAATTGTCTGTTAGAAATTATGTTAATAGTTTGATTGTAGCATGAATTGCATTGTTTAATATTGCACTAAGTCCAATTGTGTCAAATCTATAGAAATATTTTAGACAATGAACAAAGTGATCATGTTAATTTGCATCTAACAGTATAGAATGTAATGCAGAAGAAGAGCTAATGTGGAATTGTGAATATGCATGGTTTGTATTTCAAGGTCTATCTGATACTAACCAAGACGACTCCATCGCGTGCTGCTAGTGCCAGGATGTCTGCACAAGATACCGTGGCGTTGCAAGCAGCCTCAACTCGGGTTTTAATGGTGTCAATTACTTCAAAACCCCTAACTGAGTTCTGGTTCGGAAGAGCATTCTTTTCTCCAGTGAATGTGGCTGTATCGTCCAGTAGCATTGATGCATCACAGCCCTGTGCTCCAAAAGAAAATGATGTTACACAAACAAATTTATAGAATGAAGTCCAAGAATTTCATGTAAATATGACTTTGCATGACCTAGGCTATGACTATGTAGTAGAAATGTAGTTTGTTAAGTTGGCTAAAAGTTAATCTTTTTCTCCATGGACAATGCCCGAAGTCTAGCTAAACTATCTGTTTGGCTGCAGTGAAAAAGGTATGAAAATCACGAAAGAAAGCAAAATTTCAAATTTGGGAGTAGAATACAAAAGCTTAAATTATCCTCACATGAAAAATGTCTTTGGTATTTGGTTAATTAAAGAACCATGCAAAGGCAAAAATGCATGAAATGAAGATGTTTACTCATATGGAAAGACCAAGACACTGGAATCCTACATTCACGAAACAATCATGAAAGAACAGGCGAAGAATCGAAGCACCCATTCGTGGCTTTCTAATCACAGACTGCACCATTTCAACCCGCACAATATTTTGAACGTTAGGGCAAGTGGACGCATAGAAATTAGGCGAAAGCTGGGCATTGATGGAGCAAGCAAGGAGAGAAATGATGGAAAATACAACGAAAGAGTTAGTAAAGGAGGCCATGATAACAATCTAAAATGATCTAAGTGAAAGCTGTTTTGGCTTGAGATGATGGAAAAAGCATTGGACGAGCTCTAAATATATAGAGAGAAAGCAACCTGCATGCATGGGGGGAATGGCCAGTGGGGAGAGAAGAGGCCTAAAGTTTCAAACTTTATCCGCAATGGAGGGTTTACTTTTCTGGGTAAACTCCATACGTGTGGTCACATAAAAGGAAAGTTGACTTGATAAAAAAATAAAGCATGCGTGAGAGCCCACTCTAAGAACCTATCAAAAAGAGAAGAAAATGAGAAATCTTGAGAGGTGGCTTTGATTTGGCTGTAAACAAGAATTAAATGCATTTTTATCTCTTTGTCATTTCATAAAGAAAAAGTGTCTTCGACTAATAGAAGTATGCCTAGCTAAGCTGTAATAGATGGTGTTTGGTCGGCATATTGAAGATAGGCACTCCAAGTGGGATGGGGTCACTTTCTAAGCTTCAATTACTTTAATAATGCTGAAAATTAGTACCACTATGATCTCCAAATTAGATTTTTTGCATGGATCGAGCACTAGACGCCTAAGTGTTCTAAACAACAACATCCATTCCATTCTATTCCATTTTGTTGGATAATTAAGGTCAGTTAGGGTTTGTTGATAGTACTTTAAAATTGTGTTGATAGTACTCATACTTTTGTTGATAGAACTTGAATATAAAACTTAATTTGGTGTCACATACATAGTTTAAATATAAAACTTAAAATAACTAGAATTGCCAAATTTATAGCAAGTCAAATTTTACCAAATAAGTACTATATATTAAGGTCGAGATTTCCATTTGATAATTTTTTTTTAAAACTATTTTCCTGAGAAAATTGACTGAAATAGAAAATCAAAAGATCTAGACAATCTTAATGTTACTTTAATTTGTATACCACAAATTAAGATATCAATTTTAATTTATAAATATATTTTCAAATCAAAACTTTGAGGGTGAATTTCATCCAATGTAGACCGCAATAAATACAAGTTTTATTTATTTAGACTTTTTAGTGTTACAACACATGTTGGCAGTTTACAATTTTGTTTTATGTTTGGGAGAGACAAATGAAATTTAGATTTTGATTGGATGTCCAAAGTAGTGAGATGTTGAAAATGATGCCTAGTTTAACTTGGAAATTAGGAAAATATACCAAGTTATTTTACATAAACCTTTCTCAATTAATTGTAGATGAAACTCCCCAAATAATTTTGTAGATTCTTCATTTTATCCCCATAGCACATGTCCTATTAAAGGCTCATTTAGTACCTTATAGTAGTTCATTTGTAGCCAATTACTGCTCATATAGCTCGCTTTCTCTAAGCCATTTTGGAGACTTTGGTTGGGGGTTTTGTCTAACCTCTTATTATGACTTTAACCGTCCTCCGTGTTTAGGTTAGATTTCACTTAATTTGCCCTATATCACTTAGGTCATCTTTTAGGTATTTCTTACTTGATTGCATGTTCTTGATTCCTTTTATTATTTGTCCATTATTTATCTATTTTTTTTGTTTATTTATTTTAGGAAATTGTTTATGGTTAATGATTTTAATTCTCTTGCATGAAATAATATTTCGTTCTTCTCAAATATGCATGTGGTTAGCTTTATCTTTTATTTTATTTAATTTTATTTAATTTTATTTAATTTTATTTAATTTTTTTTTAATTTTTTTAAATTTTATTTTAATGGCATAATTCTGTTTTTGGATTTTCAATTACATCATTCTTACTTTAGTTTTAATTATATTTTTGCATGAGATCATGGATCGTACACGGACTGAATCTGAGCACTCCTAAGGTTTGAATTTTTAATAAGGAGATACCGTGGCTGTATGAGAGGTTCTGGGGGATAGAATCACAGACTTCACAGACAGGCAGCCATGCATTCCATATTGGCAGCCACAATTTCCATACTGAAGAGGATCACGCGTAGAAATAAAAAAGTAGGGCACCAGAGAAAGGGGCCGGCAAGTGTTCTGATTTTCTCGCACCGTTCATAAAGGAGAGGTGCAGCCGTACCATGGGGATTCGATGTACATGCTGCATGCTGCCAAAGAACAGGAAGACTGCCAATCGGTCTTAGAGAGGAAGGGGGGCTGACCATGCAATCTAGAGCAAGGAAGAAAATCAGAGAGCAAAAGAGAAGAAGAGTAGAACAGAAGAGATGGTTCACGGGTTTTTTTTTTTGCTAGTTTTGGGAGTAGGAGCAGCAAGCCCGAAGCCCAGCACACCTTGCTGTTGAGGAGACTTTGAGGTATGGCTGTTATGTGTTTCCCGCTTATTTCACCTTTCATGCTTCTCCCACCTCTTTCCCTATGATTTTTGCATTGCTTGTTGGGTTGTCATGGATTGGTTATTGTTGCCTTAATCTCGTTTCCCTGGTTCATTCAAGAGATATTTGTATGTGCTTCGGTTCGCTGTTTCTTATTTGAGGAGCTTGTTGGATTTTGTGCTTTTCTTTTGAGACCATTTCCATGAATTAACCTACTGATTATTAAACCCTGGATAAAATAATGAAATGGGTTATGCATATTCGGTGAATGTTTTATGCCCCGCACCTTTTCCTTGTCTTTTGTTCTTTCCCTAGATTTCACCGTTCCCAGTTCCTTTGAGAAAGTTTGAGATGTCATTATTGGGAGGTTTGCTCTTGACGAGTATTAAGGCTAATCCTGTTATAAATATCTGCATAAAGCGACAACACTAGAAGAATGGAAGACCAGTGTAGTTACTTAGTATATGCTCAAGATTGCGGGTTTTGAAGTATGTGCGGCTGCACTGCTGGGGATATTGACAGAGGGCATAATACCTTTGAGAATGGAAATCTAAAAGTTTCAGACTTTGGATGAGCGCCTTTGCGGAACCTAAGCGCCAAGATGATTGATTTCAAATAACTAAAAGGCACACACCAGGAGCTTCAAGTTCAGAATCTTGACCAATGCCATTTCCCATGGCCCCTTCCTCCATTCCTTACCTTTCTTCATCCAAGCGCTAGTTTCTGGAAAGTACCCGAGTCATAATGTGTTCCCTTCTGTGCTAAAATCATGCACTTTGATAAAAAAACTTGAGTTTCGGTGGTGCACAGAAATTTGCGATTCCGAGATGATTGGTGGAATTCCTGAACAAAGGAGATATTGTGGGAGATGGTAACATATGTTTTCCAGCCTGGTTATAGACTGTTAAATGTGAAGCACAGTCAAAATCTCATCCCAGATGACGGGTAGTAGTGGGATGGCAAAGCCCTTCCAGAGCCTTCCGTCGAAATCCTTCTTCATCAAATCCAAATCCCAAGCATCCAAGCCCTTTTCAACGAAACAATAGCTGAACTTGAAGTTGAACTGAGCCGCCCTGGAAAGCTAATTGTTGCTGATGCTGGAGGAAAGTTATGCTTGGAAGCAAGTGGCGCCAAGGTTGATTCAATTGATGGATTGTCTTCAAGTAGCCAAGGCTTGGAGAAGGAAAGTATTTTGGTGGCTATGAGAGATCAATCCTGTTTGGCTGGTGTAGAGAAACTAATGACAGAGCTGTCATTCTTATTAATGAGCCAACTCTAGCGTTTATGAAGGTACGGATTCTGATTGTAAGGGCCGTTTATTGTTCGGGTATACTCCAGTTCCTTCAGTTTCCATTGTTGGAGAGCCGAGATTATCTGAGACAAGCTTTTGCTCGATACCCTTTTGATGGTGGACTTGCCCATGGGCATTTGATGTTCATCTTCGTAGCGAATTAACAAGTATAATAATTCAATTAAAAAAGAAAAAAAGAAAAAAAGAAAAAATAACACAATTTTGTCGTAATAGTAGGTTATAAAGGTATAAAATTTACATAGCTTTGTGCATGTTTTGCGATAATAACTTCAAGTTGTGAAAATTTATCATCTTTATATACTTCTACATAGTTTAAAATTGTGTATAAAAATAAACTAATAATAAAAGATTGTTCACAAATTTCATAATATTAACAAAAATAATTAAACAACGGAAATAATCCAATAATTGTATAGTTTTTAGCTATGATAAATAATAACCTTAGCATAATTATTGGCTATTGCGTTTATTTTGTTGTTTGATTAACTTGTAGTTATGAATATCTTTTTTTCCATGAATATGACTTTAGACCATAAATTTTCTCTGTGTAACATTTTCTAGATGACTTTTGGCCAAGAGAGATTATAAAATTAACTTTTCTACATAGCTTCTAGCTATGAGAAAAATATTAAATAGTTTGTATATAGCTTTAAGCTATGATAACATATAAAATAATAATTTCTCTATAATTTTTAGCTATAAGAGATATATATTTGCTCACATAATATTAGGCTATGAAAGTATTTTACATAATTTTGAGGTTGTAAGGATATGCAAAATATTTTTTGGTAGGGTTTCAAACTATAAGAATATATCAATTATTTTTCATGTAGTTTTAGGGTACCAAAATAATTATTATATCGCTTTTAGTTATAAGAATATTAAAAAGATATATAAATATAATGAAATAGTTTCTCTACTTATCTTTTGACTATTAAATATAATAAAAATATATATATATATATATATATATATTTACATAGCTTCTAGTCATGAGAAATCATATTTTATATTATCATAAGATAAAATAATTAAAAATTATGTAGACTTGGGAAACTAATATAGTAATTAGGAAATATTAACTAAATAAAACAAATGAAGGAATAATTTTGTCAATACTTCCGTCTTATAATAAAATACACATTAAACCCTTTGGCTAATACAAAAAATATAATTACTTTTTATTTTCACAACTTCTGGTTGCAAATAATGACAATGACATAGTTTTTAAGTATGCATAATTTTTGTTTATGACAAAGTATTTTTTCAAATAACTTTTGTCTATATAAGTGTTAATATTTATTCTTTTTATGGTTTTTCATAAATAATTACAATTGAGTAATGTTACAAAAATATAAAACGATTGACAAATTATAACAACTACAGAAAAATAAAAGTTACACTGTTACCAACATTTTCAAGAAATTTGATGTAGAAGTATTTGAAGTAGATAGTAAGTCTTCTAGACTCTAAAAAAACAAACCAACAAAAAGTCTTACTTTTCTTCTGAATAAGTAGGGGGTTTAGAATATGGAGAATTCTTCTATTATAAAGGATATCATAAGAGATAATTGAAAAGCAAACATCCTTGATCAAAGGATCCTGTTGCAAAAAATAACAAAATCTATAATTTTTTCTTAGATTTGTGCTAATAATATGTTGTAGAATAAAAGTATTACAAAAACAATAAACTAAAAGAAGAAATTAGAATGCTCTCAAAGAATTGAATATCATTTCATTAGTAGGTCTCCTCTTCCATAGATAATCATGAATATATTTATAATGATAGTCTATAAGTTCCCAAAATACAACACATTTTCATATTTCATAGGACTATTATTATTTTAAAAAGCCTTATTATAGTGGTTTAATGCTAATTTATTAAAGAAAATAAAGCTAAATAACACGGTAGCCACCTCAGTTTTATTTGGTTTCATGCTAAAATGGTCAATGCCACCTAAATTGCCGTGTGAGCTTTTGAGTGTGGACAAAAAAATGTGGAGCTATCTCAACTGCTTAATGTCAAGTTGGGCATGCACAAAGCTTCAAGCCCGAAGCCAAATGTATATCAACAATCTACTTAACACATGTATAATATTAATATTTCGAAGTTAATTTTTGGTCAATTGGTAAAACTAGTCTTCATCATTATTAACATGATCAATTTAAAATTAATTTTGTATCATTATCAACAAATCTGATTTAATATTTAGTACTTTACAATTAATTGGAAAAAAAAATTTAGATCATTATTAACATCAATTACAAAAGATTAATGTACAGACACAAAATTTAATTTAATATTTATTAGCTTTACAACTAATTGGTATTAGAAATCCTTTCGTTTTAATTAACATCAATTCACGAAAACTAACCATACATGAAATAAAATCATGATTCACACTAGATCAATAAATTTCATCAATGGTACACATCAATTTTTTTTTTATTTAAATTAAAGATTCTTCATACAAATTCAATCGCACAAATTTCAAATTTCTTTCACACTTTTTGATTTGTTTATTATAATATTAATATAAATTTAATAAAAAAATAATGAAAAACTCACATATCATGCCTTTCACTAAAGGAGTGTTTAGTAAATTTAATATTTATTATTCAATGACTTAAATTGATTTTAAATTAAATTATACTTGTTAATTAACTTAAAATTAATTACTTAATTCTTATTTTAAGTGTACTTAAAATTTTGCGCTCTTCCACTAAGTACACGTATAGCAGACAAGCATAAAGAGAATTGGTTATATATTTTTAAGTGGTTAAGCTCCAGCTTGAAAAATAATTTTTCTTTTTATCATATTAAAGAGATGTATTAAATTGTGCATTCCCGATAGGGTTTATATTGTAATTTCTTGTTTGGTTTCTCAGACTTGCTTAGATAATCAATTTGTTTTTGGAAAATCCTAATTATAAAAAATTAATTATCTATCGGATTGACTAATTGATTGCTAGCCAGGATTCAGTATATATAATCCTTATGATCAGACCTTGGATTTTGGGATTGCGGGTCTGATCTTGGTGTTGTGACATTGGAGAGCTAGAACACAATTTTGGAGATTAAAACAGAATTTAGAAACATTGGAGAGAGACAAAAAGGAAGAACAATGATGGCAAGACCTCTTTAGATATGGAGGCCTCTTATTCAATTAACTTCATAATTCATATATAAACACTTCAATAATGCCTTTAAATTTCAGCTGAGCAAACACTACTTATTCAAGTTCAACTGATATATAAACTATGTTAAAGCTGGACATCTCATCAATTCACCACCCTGCAGTTCCTTCTGATCTCTCCATTTGTTCCAGTGAGCGGGCTGATATTGCTCATCTTCACCATAGCAGCAGCGAAGTCTCGGAGAAACAAGGCATTGTTAGCACTATAGGTCCTAACCAAAGCATCCTGAGACCCACCGTTGAACAGCTCCTGGTCTGAATGGAGAAGCCCACGCCGAGTCATAAGGTTTTGGTAGTAAATGTTATCAAACCTATTCATGGTCCGTATATCAAGGGGGGCCAAGTTGGAGTTTCCGCCTGAAACTGGGCATGTAGATCTTCGGGTGGCAGCAAAGTTGGGGTCGATGTTGGTGTCGTTGTAGATGCGGGAGCGGAAAGTGAAGCACTGAGCTTGGCCTATTGTATGGCTACCTGACAGAGCGGTCATATCACGGGCATTTAGACCTTTGGCAGCAAAACCGGAGATGAGGGCCGAGAGGCTAGCCAATGGCGATGGAATCTCGTTGTTTGCTGCACTCTGGCTGGCTGTTCTTGCATCTCTCCTCCCAAGTGGTACCGTCCAAGAGGGTCCTCCTAGCTACAAACGGAAACCATTTTTATGCCCATCAAATCGCATAGAACAAGTACAGTTATCATCTGTGAAAGATGAACATCAGAACTCTTACATCATATATGCAACATACAAATTGACTACTGGAAATTATATTACTAGTTTGATTGTAGCATGAATTGCATTGTTTAACATTCGAAAAAAGTCCAATTGGCTCAAATCTATGGAAACATTGTAGACAATGAACAGGAAATGCTAACGTGGAGTTGTGAATATGCAGGTTTGCATTTCATGGTCTATTTGGTACTAACCTGGACGACTCCATCACGTGCTGCCAGTGCCAGGATGTCTGCACAAGATACCGTGGCATTGCAAGCAGCCTCAACTCGGGTTTTAATGGTGTCAATGACTTCAAAACCCCTAGCTGAGTTCTGGTTTGGAAGAGCATTCTTCTCGCCGGTGAATGTGGCTGTATCGTCCAGTAGTATTGATGCATCACAGCCCTGTGCTCCAAAAGAAAATGATGTTACACAAACAAATTTATAGAATGAATTCCAAGAATTTCATGTAAATATGACTTCGCATGACCTAGGCTATGACTATATAGTAGAAATGTAGTTTGTTAAGTTGACTAAAAGTTAATCTTTTTCTCCATGGACAATGCCCAAAGTCTAGCTAAATAATCTGTTTGGCTGCAGTGAAAAATGTATGAAAATCAAGAAAGAAAGCAAAATTTCAAATTTGGGAGTAGAATACAAAAGCTCAAATTATCCTCATATGAAAAATGTCTTTGGTGTTTGGTTAAAGAACCATGCATAGGCAAACATGCATGAAATGAAAATGTTATATGGAAAGACCAAGACACTGGAATCCTACGTTCACGAAACAATCATGAAAGAACAAGCGAAGAATCGAAGCACCCATTCGTGGCTCTCTAATCACAGCCTGCCTCATTGCAACCCGCACAATATTTTGAACGTTAGGGCAAGTGGACGCATAGAAATTAGGCGAAAGCTGAGCATTGATGGAGCAAGCAAGGAGAGAAATGATGGAAAATACAACAAAAGAGTTGGTAAAGGAGGCCATGATAACAAACTACAATGATCTAAGTGAAAGCAGTTTTGGCTTGAGATGATGGAAAAAGCTTTGGACGAGCTCCAAATATATAGAGAGAAAGCAACCTGCATCCATGGAGGTAATGGCCAGTGGGGAGAGAAGAGGTCTAAAGTTACAAACTTAGCTGCTCTGACGCGGTTTATGCAGGGTTTACTTTTCCGGGTAAACTCCATACGTCTGGCGACATTAAAGGCGAGTTGACTTGATACAAAAATCAAGCATGCATGACAGCCCACTACTCCAAGAGCCTATCAAAAAGAGAAGAAAATGAGAAAAATCATGGGAGGTGACTTTGATTTGCATGTAAACAAGAATAAATGCATTTTGATCTCTTTCTCATTTCATAAAGAAAAAGTGGCTTTGACTAATAAAAGTATGCCTAGCTAAGCTTTAATGATTGTAGTAGATAGGGTTTGGTCGGCATATTGAAGATAGGCACTCCAAGTGGGATGGGGTCACTTTCTAAGCTTCAATTACTTTAATAATGCTGAAAATATTACCACTATGCTCTCCAAAATAGAATTTTTTTTTCTTTTTTTTTTCTTTTTTGCATGGATAGAGCACTAGACACTCAAGTGTTTTTAACAATAACATCCATTCCATTCCATTTTGTTGGCTAATTAAGGTCATTTAGGGTTTGTGATATTTTTGTTGATAGTAATCTAAAATTTTGTTGATAGTACTTATACTTTTGTCGGTAAGAGTGGATTTATTATTTTGGTCTCACATATATAGTTTAAATATAAAACTTAAAATAATTTGAATTGACAAACTTGTAGCAAGTCAAATTTTAGTATATAACTATATATTAAGGTTGAGATTTTCATTACATGTATAGAAAATTTTAACCATTTTCTTAAGAAAATTGACTGAAATAGAAAATCAAAAGATCTAGACAATCTTATTTCTACTTTAATTTGTATACCACAAATTAAGATATCAATTTTAATTTATAAATATATTTTCAAATTAAAACTCTGAGGGTGAATTTCATTCAATGTAGACTGCAATAAATAAAAGTTTGATTTTTTTTTTTGACTTTTTACACATGTTTGCAGTTTCCAACTGGATCTTCAAAGCACTGAGATATTTGACATATCGAAAATGATACATATTTTAACTTAGAAAATTGGAAAAAATCCCAAGTTATTTTACATAAACATTGTTCAATTAATTATAGATGAAACTCCCCAAATAATTTCTTTTTTTCATTAGAAATTGACAAAAAAATTAAAGATATTCATACCAAAAAGATGAATTAATATGCTTAATTTCTTTTTCTTTTTACAGTTCTTGAACCCCACGAGAAAGTCTCCTTATCTTATCCATTTGCCAAAGAGGTAAGTCCTTCACTAGTGACCCCGTGACTGCTTACAGTCTATATACACTTTGAATTATTCTCCAGAATCCCTCAAGCTTTCGGTGGCCATCTAACATAGAAAGTTCATCCATTTTGACTTCAACTTTTAATTGATTACCATCTTTTGACTCAGGAAGATGATGATGACCATGCTACACCAGAGGAGAGGTAACTTGAATCTGGCTTTTAACATTTTCTTTGGATTTTTAGAAATACTAACAACTTAAGAATAATCTTAAGAGAGAAAATTTTGAAGGAGAAAAAAATTTATGTAGCTCAAACTCATGGATTATTTAACCTTAATTGTGGATGAATTCAAACTGATAAATAGATTAAAGAGGAAGACAAAGGAAGATTCTAATATATTTTCTAGTTGTTTTGTGCATGTTAAATGCTCTACAACGACATCCAATTGTGAGAAATAGAATTTTCAAAATGAATTTTAATTAAGATAGTGATCCGATTTGATCAAGAAATCTTTCATAGGTAGAGTGGTCCCTGGCTTCCTATTAATCTCCAAGTTAAACTCTTTCTCCACCCCTAAATATCTTATCTAGAATGCTTGAGACTCACCCATCTCCACCTATATCTAACAACCCTTCACTGTCATGCACCCATGCATTAACTAAACAGTTGACAAATACCCTCAAATTCTTCTTCTTTTGACATGATACGATCTTCAATTTAATTGCCAGAGATATTCAATTTTCTTTGAACTTTTCAAATTGGCCCCATGCCATGTCAAAGACTTGATTCCTAGAGATATTTGTGACTCCAGCAGCTTGGTGGTATTAGCCCTGCAAGACAATAGCCCATTCCCAAAATGATGATACTCTCTCTGAACCAGTTTAATTGCATGACAATAGCCGGCAACAATCAATAATTTGAAAACGAAATGAAAATTTTTCAAGGCTGTGTTTCATCCTTGAAAAATTTGAGGGAAAATGCGAGGAAGAAAAAAAATGAATGAAAATAAAAAATAGATTTAAAGTTAATAAATTATTTTTATATGTTTTTTTAAATTTATTTAAATTATTTTTTAAATTATATAAAAATTAAATAATTTTAAAATGCATAAATTTTTAATTAATTTTAATTATATTTAATTTTTTTCCCTATTTTTTATGGTGAAAGCAAGCATGAGAAAACCATTTTCCTTAACCATTTTTTTTTTCTTTTTTTAGTATTTTTCGGGAACCAAACATAGCCAAAGTCTATAATAATCTTATACCGTAAGAAAAGTGAATATTGAGCATCCACGTGCCATTGCTCGTCAACAGTTGAAAATTTGAATGATTAATTGCAGATTCTATATATTGAAATTCTTGGGCAGAATGATTAGAGATTGAAAAATGGAATTAGTTAAGAAATTTGGGCAACAATGGAGCAAGTCAGAGACATTCAGATTTGAAATGGAGCGTGAAATCTAAGATGAATAATTAGTTCATTCCTAGTCCTAGTAAGGAGATAACTAAGTCCTCCAAGTGTACTGTTGGTTTCCTCAAGGGCTTGGTCAACCCTTAAATTTGCAAACTAAGTTTGAGAGTTTTTCTTGATCAACAAAAACTAATTGTATTAATAATATCGGAAACAATCCAAGGTAGCAATTAATCATCTTTTTGTGGATCTTCTAATCTATTTTAAATGCTTCAAACCTCACCTGCTTAGTATCCAGCAATTTCTTTAGCAGCCAGGCCAAGAACCTGGCCTTTAAGATGATCTGTTAAAATATACCTTCCACATAAGAACTAGGCGAATTTCTCATAGGATTTTTTAAGTTTCTCTTGAAATTTTCAGTGCCACTGAATGTCAAATCAAGGTTGCAAATCAGTAACTTAAGCAATACCTCCTCACAAGCAACGTTGGGAGCTCCAATTAAGGTTGCAAATTGATCTCCGATAATCCATTTACATTTAATTACATCTTGAGCTCAATTTGCTGATTATTTGACTTGGATGAGCTACTTAAAAGTACCAACCATCTTTCAAGAATAAATATCTAAACTGCTTAGGCCTGTTTGATGCACCAAGGACTGGCCTAAAAGAGCTTAATTCCCTTCAAATCTTAGTCAATGTCATTCAATATATTCACCAGCACCACAGAGGTGATCAAATTGGGAACTTAACAATGCTTGAAGAGAATTATCCTGGCAGGACCATTTTGATGGGTACCATTCCACCTTCAGCTAATATGACAGTGTTAAAGGTGCTTGATTTGAGAGAAAACAACATTCAAGGCATCTCCAAGGGGTTAGGGAATCTTGTAAACTTATAGAACTTGAGTTTTGCCTCCAGCATCCTAATGGGCATTGTACCAGGAGCAATCTTAGATGTATCAAACCACCTTTCAACCATTTTTTTTCTTTCTTCTTTTATCAAGTATTGGCTTGGCTTCCATATCTTGAAGAACTTGTAGTAGGAGGTTGAAGAATTCAAAAGCAAGAATGAGAAATCAGATAAAGCTTCATTGAGTTATTGTGTTGATTACATGAGTATAATACAAGAATTGCAACACCTAAAATTACGGTGTGAAAAATGGCTGTCAATAATAATTCAGTCATTGTCTCTTTGGTTTTCTTGATTTTCCAAAATTATTGAGTTTACTGAAGAGATTTGCTCCATGATTGTGGGAGAACAGATGCTGGTAGTCATTGTAGATATATATTGGCTCCATGATTTTGGATGATTGAATGCCACGAGTCAATGCTTTACATTAAACCAAATGTATTTCCTTAGAAAGTGTGGGTGCCTTGCGAGCAACCACGTGGCAGGACGCTTCTTGACCACGTAGCGCCTCCACCTATCTGGACGAGCCAAGGTACCCCACAGCTAGATTGATAGCTCGGCTGGTGGGAAGGACATCCGAATATCGTGAAGATCAGCATCATGGTACAACATTGCCCGGATTGACTCCCTGACACTCACTTGAGTGTGATGATTCTGCCTTGAGAGAAAGTCACGTGATAGGACGTCGCCTTGTCGCATCGGACAAGCTACTGCATCCTAAGCCATGCCTTCTGCAGGCTGATGTGTTAGGCGAGCCATCATGATAGTCCTACCAGCCTCCCAGGTCAACTATGATTACCCCAACATTAATTGCACTGACACTATGGCACTCAAAGTCAAAGAGGTCACCTCAGCATTGAGATAACCCCACCCTTCTTGATACTATATAAGCCTCTCGGAAACCCAGATGGGAGGTACGCAATACATAATCTCGCCTCTTGCTGCTTAAGGAGAGATAATCTCTCCAGACTACTGGTATTTCGCCTGACTTGATCGTCGGAGGACGTGTCTGGACAACCTGTCCGGGCATCTTTTACAGGATTAAAGAAAAGAGCTGCCGTTGTCACCTAAGATCCAGTCTTCTATTACTGTATCTTGAAGCACTCTCTCTCTCTTGGTTGATCCACCATCAACAGAAAGCCTCCTCATTTGGCAGGTAAAATGGGTTGAAATCCCAGATTGATACGACAAGAAACAAAAGATTGTCTTTATAAAGGCTTAGAATGCATTTGGTAATGTTTTTACTTGAAGTGTTTTCTGGAAATGTTTTTAGAAGAATTACTTATACGTGTTGATTTTTCAATATTACACATGATTTTTCAGATTTTTAAAAGTGTTTTCTAAATTTTCCCAAACACAATTTTATTTATTTATTTATTTATAATGTTTTTTAGGCTAAAAGTGCTTGCTAGAATCATTGCTAAATGGACTCTTAATGGGAATATCATCAATTTGATTAGCTAAAGGCACAAATTGAGCGACAAGTGCTCCAATAGCTCCCTTTTCATGAACAAAGTACTCATACTCTAATTCAATGTGCTTAGTATATTTATGAAACATAGGAGTGATGGGAATATGAAGAGCACTCATGTTGTCATGGAACGACTATAGGGATTTGAAAGAGAAATATTAATGTCACAAAGCAAGAAAGAAAACCACGTGAGTTCCATAGGAGTGGAAGCCTTGGAGAGGTATTTGATTTCAACACTTGATTGAGTAATAGTAGGTTGTTTTTGTTGGCATCTTAGATCTAAGTAATAGAAGTAATACCAATTTTTCAAAAAATTGATCTTTAGGATTAAAGTATTAACCTTTAGGTTTGGATATTTCCAAACCTTAACTTCTAAGTGTTGAAGACAACTTCGAAATTGTTGAAATTCTCTTAAACCCATGATCTTCCGTTTGATGACTCAACTTTGTTATTGACACACTTTCGGTAGGGAGGAAAGAATGGTGAAGGTTATAACGCTCTCTTTTTCTTTTGATAGTGGAAGATAAAAGTGATGGAAACCTAGGAGGTATTTATAGGGTTCTTAATTAGGTTTAAGTGACTTGAACCCACATGGTCTTGAGTTATTTAATCTAGCCCAAATTAAGTCCTTTAATTGACTAATTAATCCAACAAAATCTACTAATTAATCAATTAACCTAATCTAGAGACTTTGTTCACTTACGTACAACCTTGCGTAATTATCAAAACACCCTTATTCACAAAAGTGAACTTAGAGCTAATCCAACCCTCATAACCCATGCTAACAAGGTATATGAGCTTAAAGTGGGGACCACTAGGACCCATAAGAGTATTGATTCCCTCAGAATCTAATTTTGAACTGGATTCAACATCCAACTATAAAGAATCAATTGAACTCCAATATCCTATGTAAATAATAATGAGACACTATGTGCTCGGGTCCGTAACCTACTATCCATTGCGTTTAGTCTTCTCATGAACTGATGTTCGTAGTCTAACAAGGTGAAAATTATTAACCTTTCAAGACTACCTCTACTATCCTTGAGTTACAGATCCTCTTGTCGTGTGTTCAACTGACACGTCTTAGCTCTTAAAGAGCCCATGTCAAGCTCCATTTAAGGAATTATTATGACCATAGTTTCCATGAACACAACTCTCCTTAGGATCACCTATGGGGATACTCTGTCTTAATCCCATGAGATATCATGGTGCTTCTATTGAGAATACCTATTGCTACCGACTTTCATCAACAGTGGCCAATCCATAGGGAATATATGATCAACTTACAATCTCACTCGTATGTCAAAGCCACCGGTAACTAAGAGATTAGGAATGGTTTTAATTTTTAGATTGAGCTAGTTAATTAATTGGAGTCTAATAGAGCTAATTAATAAATTAAGACTCAATGAACTAAATTAAGTGATTTAAACCTAAGAAAAGCTTAATTAATTTAAGCCCACAAAGAAGTCCATATAAACCCCCTTAGGGATTTAGGGTTAGAAACTTCACTTCACTCATTATGCTTGCTTCCAATAAAGGCATGTTGTTATTACGTACCTTTCCTATCTAGTAGACTTCAATACTTGACCTACAACTCAATAAGACTCACATGTGTTAGGTTATATATCTGTGGGGTATATGTACAAATCATCTCACTCATCAGGTTATGCTTCCACTTTGAATAGCATGACACAAAAAGAATATTTTGTCATTTTGTTCCCTTCTACTAGAATCAATACTTCCGTTTAGGCTCATATCTTGTGTCACTTCCACTCCCACTTCCATTTGTACTAGCCATTGTTTTTGAGTTATAAATCTACAAAAATAAATTGAAATTTTGTATGTGTACAAAACAAATTATATTCAATATAATACAATTAAATAAGGAAGTAATAATATTTGAATTGGACTAATTGAACAACTAGATTAAAGTAAATAAACTGTAAGTTTATAAGTATAAATGATAAGCCATATATAGTTAAATTTAAATAAAGTTATATTTGAAATACCTTAAAGTAAACAAATTATACAATTATAAGTACAAATCACTAGACATATCTAATTAATTAAGTGAAATATAAAACTAATATTGAATTTCAACTAATTAAGTAATTACCTTAAAGAAAATAAGTTGAACTAAATTGAAGACATTATATAATTATCTCTAACTAAATGAATTGAACATAATTTAAATATTCAACTATCAACACACTTGAAATTGTAGGTGCAATGATAGAGCATTAAAATCTAAGTAACTATGATTATAGTTTACAATATTATTATTTAGTAACATACCTTAAGTACTTATTGCGACTTGATTTGTAGTTAATTTGAAACTTTAATACAAGTCCCAAAATCTAGATTTGGTATTACCACCATTGCATAAGTCAAATACCGCAAACTCTCAATCATTCTTCTAAATTTTTTAGGATCAATCAACTCATTTGAGTTATCTTTTCCTAATTTCAGTTTTTATTCAATTGGAGTTAGAATAGGATTACATGATTCCATCTTGAACTTTTTTAAGAATATATCACTTACATACTTCTTCTGAAAAATAAAGATACCTTTATCTATTTAAATTACTTCAATGCCAAGAAAATAGGACATCATTTCCATATATGTCATCTCAAACTAACTAATCATCACTTTTTAAAATTTTACAATCATCTTCAAATTATTACCAATAACAATTAAATCATTTACATATAAACACACAATAAAAATGCATGTGATCTTGCAAATTAGATTTGACATATCAATTGTTTACATAAGGACATCTTTAATATCCATTCTTGGCAAAATAGATACCAATACGTGTGTACCATACTTTTAGTGCTTACTTCAATCCATATAAGACCTTTCTTTAACTTGTAGAGTTTCTTTTTTTCCCCTTTTATACATATCCTTGAGGTTGTTCAACATAAACCCCTTCTTCAAGTTTGGTATTAAAGAAAGTTAATTTTATATCCATTTGAATTTTTTTTTTCAATTGTTTTCTAACGGTAAGTTCAAATACTTCAAAATAATCAATACTTAGTTTTTTCTTATAAGACTTTGCCACCAATATTGCCTTGAAGCAATCAAATTCTCCATTTATTTTGTACTTAGTTTTGTACACCCATTTGACACCAACTAGCTTCTTAGAATTTAGGAGATTAGTGAGCTCCCATGTTTTCTCAATTGCATTAATTTGTTCATCCATAACTTTAAGCCAACAATCATCTCTAGCAACTTCCTCATACATAGCAAATAAAACAATATTCATCAATTCTTCATCTATTGGGTCACTTTATCACCAACAACATAACTTTGTAAGTATGTAGGTAAGACATGTTGGCGTTGCTAGATGCCTCGATGACCCTATAGGACATGGAGTCATAATTGGTGCACTAGTAGGCTTCATCCTTTGACTTTCACTTCGCTTTTCAAGATTAATGAAAACACTTAATGGTCATTTTTCATTAAAAGACTAATCTCATACTGTTTACTCATAAAAAATCATATCATGACTGATAATAGCCTTCTTAGTTTGTGGACTATAAAAATGATTTCCTATGTTTAAAAAAATGTAAACTAATTTAAAAAATTTATGATACTATGTGGTTGTTGTTCTCAGTTTCTAATTTTTAAGAGTAAAGTGAAATAGAAAACAATTTTTAGAGAATAAGAATAAGTTATTTTCATCAGTTTTTAAAAATAAAAAGAAAACATATAAAAATTATAAAAAAAAACATAACAAACAAATAAAAATTGAACATGTATAGAACCTCCATTTTGTCCTCTTAACATGTGTAATGTTGGGTGCTTTTCTGTGTTTCTTTCTTGACTTGTAGTCATCCTCTGGTGGTCTATTAACACAATTTCTCTGAGCCACCTTCAAGGACCCTTTTGTTCAGAGCTTGTTTGGACTCTCACTATGACCTTGGCCACCCTTTGAGCTTAAGATAGGTTTCACCTAGACACTTTTTCCACTTGGTTCATCTATACATTTTTTAGGTTATGTTACTTAGATGTTTTTAGGTTTAGGATCAATTAAATGTTTTCCACATAGGACACTTGGTTATCTTTTCTAGGATAGGATCACCTACACTTTATTAGGCCTAGCTCACTTAGGTTTGTTTTCTTAAGTTTGATTGCTAGATTTTGAGATTAGATGAGCGTATGGCTTGATTTTAGTTTTTATTTTTTATTGCATGAGTTGAATTTCTGACATTTAATTGTTTGAATTCGACATTTCATTTTTCATTATTATCAATTGCATTAGATTAACATTTGAATTTTGATTGCATGTGTTTAATGTCTATATATTTTTTTCTTTTATTTATTTATTATTTATTTACTTACCTATTTATTTATTTTTTAGAAAATTGCATGAGATTGAATTTAATTTTTCCTAAAATGACATGAATTGATATTCAAATTTCCTTATAAATGTATCTGAGTGACTTACTAATTTTATAATTGCATAGTTTGTTTTTATTTTTAGTTTTATTTTCAATTACATGATTTCTAACTTATATTTATTTTATTTTTGCATGAGATATATGGGCCGCCATAGAGGAGATCATTCACGGCTTTCTTTGGAGGGAAGAGAATTCGCATACTATTGAAGACCAAGGTGGAATTATGACTTACCATAAAAAAGTGGAAGACCGAGCTGTATATCATTGGAGAATTTTTGGGGGCGACACTTTTCAGCACCACGGCTGCATATTGGGCACAGATTTGGGGAGGAATCTCCACATGAGCCGCACCATCCAGAATTTTTTTGAAAGGGGCTGCACCCCAGATCATGAATTCACAGGAAGCATGCCAAAAAAGGAATTGACAACTTGGTGGAGCTTGAGTGGTTAGATATACGTAACACAGGTACAATTCCACTCTATCACTGAATAGAAAATTTCAAATTCTTAAGTGATGTTTGGATTATGCAAATCAAGTACCATAGGAAAAAGAAAAAAGGTAGAAAGAAATATAACATCTTATTTTTTATTTAGGGTGTACAATGCCAAGGAAAATCAAATATAATAAAGTTAGTTAGAAACTTTTTCGATATTTTAAAAAAGTATGTGAAAGTGATTTATTAATTTCAGAAAAAATATAATGTTTTTTTCATTTTTTCTTACCTTTCATTTTCTTCTCTAGATTTCTTGCTTCCCTCAAACTTACCAAAATCCAAAGGAAGCCTCAATTTTAATTTCTTGCAGGAGAAATACCTCAACCACTGTTCAACATCTTCTCGCTGAGGTACTTGGATCTCGGAAGCAATAACCTAGCAGGTCTTCTGCCTATGAGATTGTGTGGTAATCTTTCATTACTTGAGTTCATCAATCTCGGGGAGAATCAACTCAAAGGTGAAATACCGTCCAGTTTGTTGCATTGTAAAGAGATTCAAGTGCTAGGTCCATCATTGAATCAGTTCACAGGAAGCAGGCCAAGAGAAATTGGCAACTTATCAACAACTTCATTTGGTACCATTGAACAGATCGATTTACGCAGGAATAGCCTTATAGGTACCATTCCAACTTCATTTGGTAATTTGACTGCCCTACAGATGTTGAATTTGGGGGGAAACAACATTCAAGGAAATATCCCCAAGGAGTTGGGGTATTTCTTCAACTTACGAATCTTGAATCTTGTTCAAAACAATGTAATGGGGATAGTACCAGAAACTATATATTTTTAACATCTCTATGCTGCAGTCCCTTGGGCTGACACAAAATCACTACCTTTCAGGCAGCCTCCCATCAGGTATTGGCACTTGGCTCCCGGATCTTGAAGGATTTTATATAGGAAGCAATGAATTCAGTGGAAAACTTCCGTTGTCCATTTCAAATATGTCAAAACTAACAGTCCTAGGCATGTTCGGTAACTTCTTCACTGGTATGCAGTAGTTGCTCAAATTTGGACTTCAAAACCTTAGTGCCCAAGTATATGCCTAATGGGAGCCTAGTGAAGTGGTTGTACTCTTACACTTCATTTGGATTTTCTCCAAAGATTAAAAATGATGATAGATGTGGCATCAGGGCTAGAGTACCTCCATCATAATTATCCAAATTCTGTGGTGCAATGTGACTTGAAACCCAACAAGGTTTTGTTAGATGATGACATGGTTGCACACATAAGTAATTTCAGCATTGCAAAACTGTTGATGGGAAGTGAGTTTTTGAAGTGAACCAAAACCTTAGGCTGCACCATAGGCTATATGGCACCAGGTAAAGTTTCCTACCACTTCAACACATTCTTATATTACAATGATACGGACTACTATCATTTTTTTTTTCTCTAAACCAGCTGGTTTTCCATTTGACCAAGAACCAGTATTTGGCATCAAAGTTTACAAAATTAACAACTAATATCACATCAAGGTAGTAAGAGGATAAGATATTGTAAGTTTTCTTGGCTTTTAATATTTTTTTCTATGGTTTGAAAAATGAAGAGGCAATCATTGGCTCTTTACAGACTTACACCTTTTTTTTTTTTGACCTCTTAATACTTAATTAATTATTTTTTTTAAACAAGAAGAATGGTTTTTTATTGATTATTTATCGATCTTTCTCTATATTACTATTTCTTTGTTCATTTTATTAATGAAAACTAATATGCAAGCATGTAGGCTATGGTTCAGATCAGGAAATAGTATTTGTGAAGGTGATATATATAGTTATGGGATAATGTTGATGAAAACTTTTTTGAGGAAGAAGGTAATGTTCCTCAGAGAACCAACATTGAAGAGTCAGGTTGAGTCATCGGCCAACAACATAATGAAGGTTATAGATGCTCATCTCCTTAAAGAAGAAGATGAACATTTTACTTTAAAATGAGCTTTTTATTTTTCCATCATGACATTAGCTTTGGATTGTACAATTAAGTTTCCCGAGAAAAGGATTAACATGAAAAATGTATTGTTAGACTCAAGAAGATCCTGAATTGAATTGTTGATACAAGGACCCCATTACAATCACATTATTATCTTTAGTAAATTATAAATAAGAGTTTAATTTGGTAGGAGATCTGCCTCCTCTTCACAATTTACATTTCTCACATTTGTTTATTAGATATAAACTATGAGAAAAATTGGTACTTTTATAAATTTAACCAATATGTAACTTACACCTAATCTAACCAACATGGCAACCTATAATGGCTTACCTAACACTTGCCAATAAACACCACGAGAATCATATCTTCATGAAGGTAGATTGAAGAACATCCTACATTACTTAAATTCTTATCTGTTTATACACTTCCTTCTATTGCCATGTTTAGCCAAGTCACTCAGCAATTGTATCTTGTTACCAATAATCGGGTAAATGAAGCTTTTAATTTGTGTGAAAGTTGTTATATGCTGCACACTATTTTTTTTTTTGTTTCTTTCGGTCATTGTTAGCAATTTTTCTTAAAAATAAAGTTTGAAATGACTTCGATCAAATTTTTAGAGAAGTCAGAAATTTTGTTTCAATGCAAATTAAAGATATAGAAATCATTAATTTAAATTTATTTATTATTAGTTTTCATTTTTTCAAGAGAGGTGCTAGACTTTTTGGCCACCATAATGATGATCATGGACCCATCTATCTACCTTCTGTCCTTTCTACTATAATAATAATAATGATGATGATAAACCCATTCATCTACTCCGATGACTGGCATAATGTCAACAATAATGATAAATCTACCTCGGGACAAAAATGGTTTGAAATTTTGTCATCAGAAGGCTTGCCTTGGAAGGTGATTGAGTTGCAATTTCAAAGCCAACCTGAAAACCCCATAATTTCAAGGTAGTAGGTATTGACCACTTCTTGTCGCTCACTTGGCAATTATTAATTTCCATGTGAACTCTCCAGTTCCTACCAGGCCTGGTAGAACAAATCAAAATATTTTTCTGTCAGAAATATTTCATTTTACAAATAAAAATAATTAACATATTTTGAAAAATCTTCAAGTCTTTCGCGGACGCTCTTTTTTAGAATTAATGTTATGTTTTAAATTTGGTTACATTTCTTTAAACAGTATGTTTTTTCTCTCTTACATTAATTAAAAAAGTACGATTTTTCTTTCTAAATTAGCATTACATTGTAGTGCCACTTTAATGTGATATAGATACGAAAATGATAAATCATTTATTTGAATTTTTAGAAGTTATTTCTTTCATAAATTATTCTTCAATAAATTTAAAATTATATTTAATTTTTGAAAAGTACTAAAAAAGATAGAAAATAATTTAAATAATGAATTTCTATGTTTGGAAAATATGGAGATAGAAAAGTAAAAAATACTAAGAAAAAAAGGGGAAAAATTACTAAAAGAATTTTCTTATAATTTTTCTTAAAAAAGTGGAAAAAGTTTTTAAAAATTACAAACCTATTTGGTTGATATTTTTTAAAACTGTTTTATTTTCTTGAAAACAAAAAACAAAAAAAACACATTTAAGAAGTGAGACACCCATTGGTTTCACTGTTCTCCATGGTTTCAAAGTGGTTATTTTTAGGGAGCAACAAAAAAGTATTCTTCTTATTTTTTATATCATTTAGAGAAAAAAAAAGGAAATATGTTCTATACCACTCTGATTTCTATTATTTCTAAATATTTGAAGTTGGTTTTACTATGTTTGATTCTCTATTCCTGTATTCTTGAGGAATATTTTTATTCAAGGTCCATCAATTTAGTTAATGAGTTTGCTATTATTGCCTTTAAAGCCCATATAACATATGATTCCCAAGGCATTTTAGCAATAAATTGTCCACCAGAACCTCTTTGACCGTAGTTTCCCCTTCGTGACCAACTTAACTCACTTCTCCAAAAGTGGTTGAGGGTGTCTTGTCACTTTAGGGACCACCACACAGGGTTTACCCAGCAATTACTCTTTCTTTCTTCATTCTTCCAACATTTCTCCAATTATATTATCACATATGCAAATGCTTGTTGAATTGTTTTGAGTATGTCCAATGAGAGATAGCTGTAGCAGCTGTAGTCATAATCCATGCATTCAATGATGTGTAGGAAATATCAAACTTTGTGTTTGGTTATATAGAAAATGACTCTCCGGAATTTTAATTTTAATGGGAGTGAGAAAAGCCTTGCTTCTTCAACGATCATCCAATGATTCAATCATGACATGCAAGAAAGTGTGTTTTGTGTTTTAGGCATGGTTTTATAATTATTTTTCTGTTTGTTTACTTGTTTATTTATTTTGGAGTTGAAAAGTTTTGTTATCAAACCCAAAAGACTTGGTAGTAAAAATTAAAATGGTTCTTTCATAAATATTTTCATTTTGAAAATAAAAATAACTAACATGCTTATTTTTGGTTTTATTAATTTTTAAGGTTCAATGGAATTTTTTCAAAGCATATAATAAATTTATTTTTGAGAAAAGAAATGTTCTTACCTTGTTAATTATTTCAAACTACATTTTCTAAAATGATAGTGTTTTGAAAAAATTTCAAGTTTTTCATGAATCCTTTTTTTTTTTTTTTTTAATGTTACATTCTAGATTTTTCTATATTTTTAATTGCTTTTTCAATATACTTCATAGAGAAGTTATATACATACTATCATAGTTTCTCTCTTTCTAAATTATTTGAAAGAAGTGGACTAGAAAAAACATCATTTTTCTTTCTAATTAGCATTCATGATTATAGTTTAGTGTCACTATATCTATCTATCTATCTATCTATCTATCTATTTATATTTAATGGCCTGTATGTTATACAATTATAAAATGAGTGGAGAAGATCTCCATAGCATAATGAAGATAGAAAATTCCAAGCATAAGGTTGATGGATTTAGTTTGAATGCAATCATGATGGAGTTGTAATCATATAAAAGTTGTTAAATCAATTTACTAAATTAATTATTAAAGAGATTATAATCTTCTAGATAAGGATCAAGTAGCATAAGAAGTGAGACTACCAAGTCAATAACCAATGATTTTGGACCCATATAGATAGTTACACAATTGTCACTTTGGATGAGATTGCATTGAAGCCCTTGTCTACCTCTTTCATCTACTTCTTCTAAAAAGGTTGTTGCCCACCAATTACTCTCCCTTCCTTAACTCCCATATTTGTGAATCACATCCTCTTCTTCAACCTTTATCAACTACCTCTTCGTCTTGCCTTCAGAGAAAAGATGCGTCTCTTTTCACCTTATGTTTTAATGTTTGCTTTGGTGCATTTTTGGGTGGCTTGCTTCACTCCCGTGGTATTCTCCATCAATTTAGTTGATGAGTTTGCTCTTATTGCCTTGAAAGCCCATATCACAAAGGATTCCCAAGGCATTTTGGCAACAAATTGGTCAACCAAAAGCTCCCACTGTAGTTGGTATGGTATTTCTTGCAATGCTCCTCAGCAAAGAGTTTCTGCAATCAACCTCTCTAACATGGGTCTTGAAGGAACTATTGCGCCACAAGTTGGCAACCTTTCCTTTCTTGTTTCTCTTGATCTTAGTAATAACTACTTCCATGCCTCTCTTCCTAAGGATAGTGGTAAGATTCTCATAATATTTGTCTATTTTATGGGTCAATATTTATGATTCCAGAAAATTGTTTTTAAAAATTCTGCTAAATAGGCTCTTATTTTTCCATAATATTTTCTTTTTTTCTTAAATACTCTTCTGAATCAAACATAGTTATATGTTTATAATAATAATAATATTTCAAATAATTTTTATTTTATTTTTATTTTAGGTAAGTGCAAGGAGCTTCAACAGTTGAATTTATTCAATAATAAACTGGTCGGAAGCATTCCAGAAGCCATTTGTAATTTATCAAAACTTGAAGAGCTATATCTTGGCAACAATAAGTTGGCTGGTGAAATTCCAAAGAAGATGAGTGATCTTCTTAATTTGAAGATATTGTCATTCCCAATGAACAACTTAACAGGTTCCATACCAGCCACTATTTTCAACATATCTTCTTTGCTCAACATTAGTCTCTCCTATAATAGTCTCTTTGGGAATCTTCCCATGGATATGTGCAATACCAATCCAAAGCTCAAGGAGCTTAATCTTTCATCAAATCACTTGAGCGGAGAGATCCCCACCAGTTTAAGCCGATGTATAAAGCTTCAAGTAATTTCCTTATCATATAATGAATTTACGGGAAGCATACCAAGAACAATTGGTAATTTGGTGGAGCTTCAGAGCTTATCTCTCCGGAATAACAGCTTGACAGGTACGCTTTTTATTTTTATTTTTTTTATTCACTTTTGATTCTCACTTTTCCTCGAGCTTTCAAAGATGTAAGCAAAGTGATGATATTTTTCCAACCCACACATTTTAATTGTGTTTCAGGAGAAATACCTCAATCTCTGTTCAACATCTCTAGGCTGAAGTTTTTGAGTCTAGCAGTAAATAACCTAAAAGGTGAAATCCCCTCCAGTTTGCTGCATTGTCGAGAGCTCCGAGTGCTAGAATTATCATTCAATCAGTTCACTGGGGTCATTCCACAAGCCATAGGGAGTTTATCAAATCTTGAAAAATTATATCTTGGTTTTAACCAATTGGCAGGTGGAATTCCTAGAGAGATTGGGAATCTTTCAAATTTAAATCTTTTGAACTCTGCCTCTAGTGGACTAAGTGGTCCTATTCCTGCCGAAATTTTCAATATCTCTTCATTGCAAGAGATTGGTTTCACTAATAATAGCCTTTCTGGGAGTCTTCCAATGGATATCTGCAAACATCTTCCTAATCTCCAATGGCTCCTTCTTTCTTTGAATCAGCTCAGTGGTCAACTTCCTACAACTCTGTCCTTATGTGGAGAGCTTCTGGTACTGACATTTGCTTATAACAACTTCACTGGAAGCATACCAAGAGAAATTGGCAACTTATCCAAGCTTGAAAAGATTTATTTTCGGAGGAGTAGCTTCACAGGTATTATTCCACCGTCATTTGGTAATTTAACCGCCTTACAACATCTTGATTTGGGGGAAAACAATATTCAAGGTAATATCCCGAAGGAGTTGGGGAATTTGGTAAACTTACAATTCTTGAGTCTTAACGTGAACAATCTAACGGGGATAGTACCAGAAGCTATTTTTAACATCTCTAAGCTGCAAGTCCTTTCGTTGGCAGGAAATCACCTTTCAGGCAGTCTCCCATCAAGTATTGGCAGTTGGCTCCCAAATCTTGAACAACTTTTAATAGGAGGCAATGAATTCAGTGGAATAATTCCAATGTCTATTTCAAATATGTCCAACCTTATCAGCCTAGACATACCCAACAACTTCTTCATTGGTAATGTGCCAAAAGATCTAGGCAACTTGAGACAACTCCAGTTGCTCGGCCTTTCACATAACCAGTTGACTAATGAACACTCAGCCTCTGAGCTTGCCTTTCTTACATCATTGACGAATTGCATTTTTTTGAGAACATTGTCGATCAGTGATAATCCCTTAAAAGGCATGATTCCAAATTCATTGGGGAATCTCTCCATTTCTCTCGAAATTATTTACGCAAGTGACTGCCAACTCAGAGGCACCATTCCTACAGGGATTAGTAATCTAACCAACTTGATTGGTTTGAGACTTGATGATAATGACTTGACAGGGTTGATTCCAACACCATTTGGACGCCTACAGAAGCTCCAGATGTTGTATATTTCTCAAAATCGAATACATGGATCCATTCCTAGTGATCTATGCCATTTGACAAACTTAGCATTCTTGGATTTGAGTTCAAATAAACTTTCCGGAACAATCCCAAGCTGCTCTGGGAATCTTACTGGACTACAGAACCTCTATCTTCACTCCAATGGACTAGCTTCTGAGATACCTTCATCCCTGTGGACCCTTAGAGGTCTCTTGGTTCTTAACTTGTCTTCAAACTTCCTCAACAGCCAACTACCCCTACAAGTTGGAAACATGAAGTCCATAGTGGCATTGGACCTGTCAAAGAACCAATTTTCAGGAAACATCCCAAGCACCATATCACTTCTTCAAAACCTGCTCCAACTTTACCTATCCCATAACAAGCTACAAGGTCATATCCCCCCCAATTTTGGTGATTTGGTGAGCTTGGAATCCTTGGATCTGTCTGGGAACAATTTATCTGGTACTATTCCCAAGTCATTAGAGCATCTGAAATATCTTGAATACCTAAATGTTTCCTTCAATAAACTACAAGGAGAGATTCCAAATGGAGGACCCTTTGCAAACTTCACTGCTGAATCTTTCATCTCCAACCTAGCACTTTGTGGAGCACCTCGGTTTCAAGTCATGGCATGTGAGAAAGATACCAGAAAGAACACAAAATCACTCCTCTTGAAATGTATTGTGCCACTGAGTGTATCATTATCAACAATAATACTAGTGGTTCTCTTTGTTCAATGGAAGCGAAGACAGACTAAGTCAGAAACTCCGGTTCAAGTTGATTTGTTGCTTCCCAGAATGCATAGAATGATTCCACACCAAGAACTCCTTTATGCAACCAACTACTTCGGTGAAGACAATTTGATTGGGAAAGGAAGCTTAGGCATGGTATATAAAGGGGTATTATCTGATGGGTTGATTGTTGCTGTGAAGGTTTTCAATTTGGAATTGCAGGGAGCTTTCAAGAGTTTTGAGGTAGAATGTGAAGTAATGCGGAATATTCGCCATCGAAATCTTGCCAAGATAATTAGTAGTTGCTCCAATTTGGACTTCAAAGCCTTGGTGCTTGAGTATATGCCTAATGGGAGCTTAGAGAGGTGGTTGTACTCCCATAACTACTACTTGGATTTTGTCCAACGATTGAAAATTATGATAGATGTGGCATCAGGGTTAGAGTATCTCCATCATTATTATTCAAATCCTGTGGTTCACTGTGACTTGAAGCCTAGCAATGTCTTGTTAGATGATGACATGGTTGCACACATAAGTGATTTCGGCATTGCAAAACTGTTGATGGGAAGTGAGTTTATGAAGCGAACCAAAACCTTGGGCACCGTAGGCTATATGGCACCAGGTAAAGTTTCCTACCATTTCAACACATTCTTATGTCATTTTTTTTCTCTCAACTAGTTGGTTTTCCATTTGACCAAGAAGCAATATTTGGCATCAAAGTTTTACATAATGAACAACTAATATTACATGCAGGGAGTAGGTTAGAGGATAAGTTATTGTAAGTATTCAAGGTTTTTTAAATTGTTTTCAATCTTTTGAAAAATGGAGAGATAGTCATTGGCTCTTTACAAACATCTTACATGATCTTTTTTGACCTCTTGATACTTAATTAATATTTTTTAACAAGAAGATCGTTTTTTTATTAATTATTTATCTTTCTCCATATTACTATTTCTTTGTTCATTTTACTAATGGAAACTAATAAGTATGCAGAGTATGGCTCAGAGGGAATAGTATCCACAAAAGGTGATGTATATAGTTATGGGATCTTGTTGATGGAAACTTTTGTGAGGAAGAAGCCTACAAATGAAATGTTCGTGGAGGAACTAACCTTGAAGAGTTGGGTGGAGTCATCAACCAACAACATAATGGAGGTTATAGATGCCAATCTCCTAACAGAAGAGGATGAAAGTTTTGCCTTAAAACGAGCTTATTTTTCTTCTATCATGACATTAGCATTGGATTGTACGGTTGAACCTCCTGAGAAGAGGATTAACATGAAAGATGTGGTGGTTAGACTCAAAAAGCTTCTGAATCAAATTGATGATTTAAGAACTCCATAATTAAGAAGAAGGCATGGAGATCACATCACTTTCTTCCACCCTAAGCTTGTTTAAGAGTTCACAAATCATGAACTAAGGGACCATTGGGCATGGTCTGCTAGGTATTGAAAGTTCCTTATTATATTACCTTTATACAAATCATTTTGTATGCTTTTATTTCATTTTTTTCCATTGGGATAATATTAAGTGAAGATACTTAATGAATGACTTCTAGAAGAACATTTCGTACTTTTCTTTTTAAGATACGGTAGACTCTACTACAATAAATTATTTGGCTATGATTGATCATTTATGCAACTTGTCTTGTCAAAATCGACCTCTATTTGTAGATATATTTTACTTAATTTGTTGTAACTTGCAATTACTTAATTTCTTATAACAGGATTTAGCTTATTTCAAAATCATGGCTTGTGAACATTAGAAAGTTAGAAAATCCATATTCAAATGTGACTTTCTTCTTCCAAACATGTTTTATGGTTCAAATAGAATATAATATAAATTGACAACAATAAGCTATTGAAAAAATAGAGTAAAAGTGGTGTTTATTTTACTCAATAAAAAATATGACATGATCAATATTTATCATGTAATTTGAACAATTTTGAAAGGTCAACAATTTTAATTTTGTGTTTTTATTTGTGAGAATTGAGATCTCAAATTGGAAAAAGAATTTAGTAAAATGCTATAAAAAAAAAAAAAAAAAAAAACAAATTGAGTGAAGAATAACTTTGGGATAATATATATAGGTCATTAATTTGTCAATAGGAAGTAACTTTTTTGAAAAATAATCACTATGTTAATGTGGGTGTCACATAACACTGCTAACCATGGTTTTGTTTATATGAACAAAAATTTGTCATTTCATCAAAGTCATATAGTAATCAACGAAGTTTGAACTTAGATTGAATTTTAGAATCAAACAGAGATAACTTAGATTTCCTATGAATACTACAAATTAGGAATTTGAAAATATGAGAAATGAGTCTTTCACAAAACATATTAAAACATCTTTTAGTGAACAATAATCCTAAAAAATATGGAATTATTTAAGCAAATTAGATTAAAACAAATCAGCAACTCATCATCAAACAAATTCATACTTGAATGAAAAAGCATGACCATTACTATTCATACATCTATATCTATATCTAAAGTGATATAAATATGGAATGATAAATATTTTGTTCATATATATATATATATATATAAAGAGTATTAAGGTAGAGAATTCCAAGCACAAGGTTAAGGAATTAATAAGTTTGAGTCCAATTATATGTAATTATATTGAAGTTGTTAAAACAATTTTGTCAAATTATTAAATAGATTATATCAAAGTTGTAAAAACAATTTATTAAATTATTAAACAGATTACATAGATTGAATTATCCAAAAAAGAAAGAGTAGCATCGGAAAGTGTGACTACCAAGTCAATAACCAATATTTTTGCACCACTTTGATAAGTGAATTACACCATGGTTAGCACTCTGGATGGGACTACATTGAAGCCCTTTTTCACCTCCTAGGATATCTTTTTCCAAAAAAGGTTGTTGCTCACGAATTACTTGATAGACGTTAAGATCACTAACAGCTCTCACTGATCTCACTGGTGTAACGGCTGCTGCTTGCTGCTGTACTTCAGAAGTTGTTGCACTTCTAAGTTAGGTAGTTTGTTAGACTTTGTTAGATTAGTTAGGCTGTTACACACAGGAAAATTCTGCGGTACGGAAGTGGGTACCGTACCTGCAAAATTCCTGTTGTTGGATCAAAAGCTTCCAATCAAGACTGAATGCCTTTGCACCACTTAGCTGCACCGCACCATCGTATTGCCTCTTCTTCAATCCGCTTTGCTTGACCAACTTTTCAGGTTTCTTTCTCGGTTTTGGTAGGACTGCACTGTCGTTGCCCCTGCTTGCACTCCATGACCCACTTTTTTCCAAGGAGGTGGTTTTCGACCAATTCTTTTCTTCTTGAATACACCATTAGATCGTGATTTGTGGACAGCTCTATGTGGAAATTGAGTTTTGTCTCCTGTGGAATGTGGACTACAGCACCGTGATAACCCAGTCTTCACTGCACCTGGCTTGACCCGACGTTAGGTCTTTTGTCCTTTTGGAAAATTGCACCGCAGCTTTCCCTTTTTGACCGGCTCAACCCACTTCTCCAAAAGAGGTTGATCAGCACACAGGGTTTACCCAGCAATTACTTTGTTCTTTCTTCATTCACATTGAAGCAATCTCCATTTCATATTTGTAGTTACTTGAAGACTATTCTTTTTGAATTTTCCTCATTTTTCAATTAATTTCAAATAAATAAAAAATCTATGAAAACGAACATAGTTTCCACGGGATAAAAATTAAAACGTAAGATATCATGTTGTATTACACAAAAAAAAATAAAATGTAAGTATTACACTTGATGATTTATTAATTTGATTTTGAAGTTGAATTATCAAATTTGTCCTCTAATGCTATTTTAATTAATAGTGGTGTGATCATTGGAACTTGGTGCTTTCATTGTATCATTGCTTCCTAGGTTGGCTTAATGAAGTATAAATAAATATTTGGAACTTGGCATTGAATTGTTTATAATTTTAATTTTTTTCTTTTTTTTTTTGTGATGCTATAATTTTTTTTAAGAAGTATTAAGTTTGCTAAAAAATTAATAGATTTTTCAATTTCAATATATGATAGAAGAACTTTAACTTAATAAAAGGGATTCAAATAATAGGTAACATTTGATAAAATTTAAAATTAAGGAAAAATTTAGTACTTAATTATAAGTGCAGAATATTATAACTATCAAAAGTCATTAACTCTACACCTTGACAGACAAATAGTATAAATATAATCTTATCAAAGTTATTCATTATCTAAGTATATCAATAGTATTTATTCAAATTTGGTGTGTTGGTAACTTTGTCTTATGGATCAATTTTCCATGAGAAAAAAAGTTATGGAAATTTACTTTGACTTTTGTTTTTTTGTGAAGTCGTCCACATGCTTGAGAAAAGCAATCAAATTAAAGGAGGCCACACTCCTTAGAATATTACTTTGACTTTTATTATTTTGTGAAGTCTTTTAGCAAATTTTTACTTACAAAATAGGGATTGGTAGTTGAAAATTTTATTATTATTGATCTACCATTTCCAAGTAAAATCATCAAAACTTTCTAAATTTAATTATTCTTTTATTAAAGGGTTGTCAAATTTCTTGTTAATAAAGTTTCAAAGAAGATAAGAAAATAATATTATAAGGTATAATATAAGTATTTTTAATAATGATATTATTATTATAATTATTATTATTTGTATTTTGTCTTATCATTTTATATATATATTGATAATTTATTTAAAGTTATAAATTTGTTAATATTATTACATAGTTATGGATTTCTTTAATATAATATGTTAGATGTTCTTGAAGTAAAGGAATATTGTTATTGCTTTTATAATAATATATAAGACCATTAGAAAAAAACAGTTAATTATGTATTTTTTGACAAATCTAATAATCATAATTTTATATTTGAAACTACCAACAATAATAACGAGATTCAACATCTATAAAATTTATAACATAATCTAATTAGATTTATATGTTTAATTTACATGAGCAAATTACAAATAAATTATTTAGTCAAGTTAATTACAATAGATATGATATTTTATATCAAAAGATAATTTTTACTGATGAATACATTAACTATATAATATTGGAAAAGAACATTGAAAATTTTTTATAGAATGAGTGTAGGGTTAATTTTGTAAAATAAATTATCTTTAGTCTTTAACGACTTTCATTATTAAATTAAATACATTGAACTATCATACCAAATGGCTTTCACTTTGATTGATTTAGCAATTATTAAAAAGCTTATAATTTTTAGAAAATAAGAAAATAAATTTTAAAAATCATTCACAAAAGATAGACAGTTTTGTCTACCGTGGCATGTGGACTACGGCACTGTGATAGCCCACTCTTCACTGCACCAGGCTTGACCCAAGTCTAGCTTTTTTGTCCCTTTTGGAAACTGCACCGTAGCTGCCGCCCCTTCTTGGCCGCCTTAACCCACTTCTCCAAAAGCGGTTGAGGGTGTTCTTGCCACTTTAGGGACCACCACACAGGGCTTACCTAACAATTACTTTGTTCTTTCTTCATTCTTCCTACATTACTCCAATTGCATTATGACATATACAAATGTTGTAGAATTGTTGAATATGTCTAACGAGAGACAGTTGCAGCAGCTCTGGTCCTAATCCATGCATTCAACGAGGTGTAGGAAATACCAAACTTTGTGTTTGGTCATGCAGAAAATGACTAGAATTATAATTTTGATGGGAGCTGGAAAAGTCTTGCTTCTTTGATGATTATCCAATGATTCAATTAGGACAAGAAGAAAATGTAAATCTTCATGTATATAGGTTTAGAAGTTATTTCTTCAGAAAATATAAATATTCATGCATATATATGAATCTCCCACAATTTATTAAATTATTAAACAGATTACATTAGATTGAATTATCTAGAAAAAGAGTAGCATAACCAATGTTTTTGCACCACTTTAATAAGTGAACTGTACCATGGTTATCATTCTGGATGGGATTGCATTGAAGCCCTTTTTCACCTCCTAGGACATCTTTTACCAGAAAAAGTTGTTGCTCACGAATTACTTGATAGACGTTAAGATCATTCACACCTCTCACTGGTCTCACTGGTGTAACGGCTGCTGCTTGCTGCCGTACTTCAGAAGTTGGTGCACTTCTGGGTTTTGGTAGTCGTTGCCCCTGCTTGCCCTCCATGACCCACTTTTTTCCAAGGAGGTGGTTTCCCACCAATTTCTTTCTTCTTGAATACACCATTAGATCGTGATGTGTGGACAGGTCTATGTGGAAATTGAGTTTAGTCTCCTGTGGAATGTGGACTACAGCACCGTGATAATCCAGTCTTCAAAAAATATTTTCAAAAAATGTGACATTTGTTCTTCGTCAAAGTCAAAAAGAAATTTCTTTAAAAAAAATTCTAAATTTCTTTTTCTTTCTTTGATTTTTTGGACACCGGCATGAGATAAATGGACCAACAGGTAGGTTAGATTTTCAATTTTTTTATTTAAATAATATTATTTTTTAAAAATACATTTAAAATAATATTTTAAAAAATATTCGCAAAATGTGACACCTGTTATTCACAAAAGTTTGACCGGAAAAAGCCTAGTAGTGCACTTTTTGGTGTTTGAAGGGACTTTTCTCAATAGTACGGTAATTTAAAAAAGTTATGCTTAAATTATTGTAGTAGAAGAAGTTATTACAAATATATGGTAGTTTTTGCCACCTAGGAGAGAGGAGATAGGAGAGAGGAGAGAGGGTGAACGGATAAATTATTTTTTAAACCAAAATCATCTTTTCAAATTTCAAAAGACGAAATCGTCTTTTCAAAAGACGATTTTAAAAAAATTTCAAAAAAAAGGGAAATCGTCTTTTCAAGAGACGAGTTCCATGAAAAAAAATATATATATATTTTTAAAAAATTCCCCAAAAAAACAAAAAAAAAAATTCCTCAAGGGAACTCATCTCTTCAAGAGACGAGTTCCCATGGAAAAAAAAATATTTAAAAAAAAAATCCCAAAAAAAAAAAAAAAAAAAAAAGGAAAATTCAAGGGAACTCGTCTCTTGAAGAGACGAGTTCCCATGGGAAATTTTTTTTTTTTTTTTATTCCCAAATTATTAAAAAAAAAAAAAAAAATTCCCATGGGAACTCGTATCTTCAAGAGACGAGTTCCCTTGAAGAATTTTTTTTTTTTTACTAATTTGGGAATTTAAAAAAAAAAAAAAAATTTCCCATGGGAACTAATCTCTTGAAGAGACGAGTTCCCTTGAATTTTTTTTTTTTTTTTTTTTTTTTTTTTTTTTTTATTTGGGAATTTTTTTTTTTAAATATTTTTTTTCCATGGGAACTCGTCTCTTGAAGAGACGAGTTCCCTTGATGAATTTTTTTTTTTATTTTTTATAATTGGGGAATTTTTTTTCCATGGGAACTCGTCTCTTCAAGAGACGAGTTCCTTGAGGAATTTTTTTATTTTATTTTATTTTAATTTGGGAATTTTTTTCATGGAACTCGTCTCTTCAAGAGACGAGTTCCTTTGGGGAATTTTTTTTAAAAAAAATATTTTTTTTTTCATGGAAATCGTCTCTTGAAGAGACGATTTCCCTTTTGAAATTTTTTTAAAATCGTCTTTTGAAAAGACGATTTCGTCTTTTGAAAAGACGATTTCGTCTTTTGAAATTTGAAAAAATGATTTTGGTTTAAAAAATAATTTATCCGTTCACCCTCTCTCCTCTCTCCTATCTCCTCTCTCCTAAGTGTCAAAAACTATCATATATTTGTAATAACTTCTTCTACTACAATAATTTAAGCATAACTTTTTTAAATTACCGTACTATTGAGAAAAGTCCGTGTTTGAAGTTGGAAACCCGTTCTCATTATAAAATCAATTCTAGATGACTCTTTTTTGTTCCTATTAAATTTATAAGATTTATAAGTTTTATTATAAAATTTATTGACAATAAAAATACATTAATCATGTTAATTCATTGGTATGGTGTATTAGAACACAATTGTATAAGACTCCGCTGACTAAATTAGGTTTGTTAGAAGATGCATGTAGGTCGTACACATATGCATGGAACTTACCATGTTAGTACACTAAAAAAAAATATCTTACAATATGATGTAATTTCATTTTTAGCAATTACGTACTATTGATTTTTTTGTTATTATAATATTTTTGTTGACCATTGGAAAGAGAAACGTTGCGTTGTGTCTAATGAATGGGCAGAGACGGTCAAAGACAATTGTGGTTGACTGACCTGGCCGATTATTTGGACCCGTTGTACGTAATTGCTAAAAATGAGATTACATCATCTTCTAAGATGTTTCATTTGCCTATTAATAATTTTTTTATTATTTATAAAATTGGGTTGAATTTCAATATTTATAGATAAAGTCACAAAAACCATTTTTCTAAATAATTTGTAAAAAGATACTTTTCTCAATAGAAATTAAATTAAAATGTTTTTGTAAATAAAATTGTAATAATTCATTTCTTAGTAAAGGTAAATAAAAACCATTTTCTTATAAATGAAATCAAATTCCTTTTTTTTCATGAGATTGTTTTTAATAAATTCTTTTAGTAACAATAAGTGTAAATCACTTAAAAATAAATAAATAAAACCAATAAAATTGAATTAAATTATTTATTAAAAATAAATTGAAATCATTAATTCAAATTTATTTTTAATAAAATACTTTAAAATTTCTTGAAAACTAATTTTTTGAAATATATATTTTTTAATTAGTTCAATAAATTATTTTGCATAATTCTTTTAATTTATTTTGTACATTCTTATAATTAGATTTTATCGTCATCTTTGTATATATTGATTTCTTCCTTTTATCTTGATATCCATGATTAATTAATTAATTATTACAATTTATATTTAATTCGTTTAATAGAAACCGTAAGTATACGGCTTTAGAAGAGTGTTACAGTTTATCATCATACCTTCCCGATAGGTATGATGATTTAGATTCGATTTTTATAAATATGTCTTTTTTAAATAAAAAGTCACACAAATTTTTTCTTTCTTATTTTATTTTCTCTTAAAAAAAAAACTAAAATAAACGATTCTCTCAAGTCTTTTTATATGAAAATCATTTTATATTTTTACATGCATCTTCTAACAAACCCAGTATGATTTGCGGGGTCTTATACAGTTGTGTTATGATGCATCATACCAATGAATTAGCATGATTAATGCGTTTTTATTGTCAATAATTTTTATAATAAAACTTATAAATCTTATAAATTTAATAAGAAAAACAAAAGGTCTTCTAGAATTGGTTTTAGTAGATAGAATGTAAGGGATGTACAACAATCATTCATAAATGTCTCTTTGCACAAAAAGAGGCATCATTGTACATTATTAGCCTTTTAAATCAACTGATGTTTCACAAACAACTTTAATTTGTTTCAAATGAAAGAAGTCGACATTTGTAATTATTAATGCACCTTTATTAATTTTCAACTCAACTTCAGTTCAACAAAGAACTTTAATTTGATTAATTTCGAGTTGCAATAGTGACGTATTAATGATAACATAATTGATATCTTTAACTTGATATACAAATTTGATTGGATTAGGAAAAAGTTTTACATTTTCTTGGAATCATTCTCTTGTTCAGTCAATTACTGAATCAATAGTTGAAATAACATAATTAAGTATATTGTAAATCAAGTGCTAGATTAATATGAAAGAGTAAAAATTTCTTGTAAAATTTAATTTCTTAATTATATTATCATCAAATAAATAAAAGATAAAATGCTACTATAAAAAAATCAAAAAAAAAAAAAATGAAAGCTGAAATTGTAAAGAATATATTGATTAAACTCAAAAAAAAAAAAAAAACACAAAATAGAAAAATAAATAAGTGATTTTAATATAAAAGATCAAGTAAAAAACAAATAAAAGTACATAAAATATTTTTATTCAATTACATAGTATATCAAATTTGCGGGAATAAAATTTATAGCATTTTTCAATGTTTTCGAAATCGAAAAAATTATTTATTCACAGTTCACTAATCGAACTAAAGATCACGTCATAATATGTGTTTTATATTTATTAAAATTAAAAATATTTATAAATTTTTTTAAATATATAAAAAATTAAAAATCAATAATATTTATTTTTCTTTTCATCTGTAATATTATCAAATTAATATATATAAATGTATTGATATTTTAAATTTTTTTTAAATAAAATATATATAATGTGAAGATATTTATTGAAAGTTATTTAATTTAGGTGTATATATATATATATATATTAAATGTTATTTATGGTTGTAAAAAGCATTACATTATTTTATTAATATTATTTACAATTTTATTATTATAAAAATTTTGAAAATATTATTGCTATATAATTTGTTGTTGTGTGAACATAGGCAAAAAAGCTGGAGAAGCACTGTGGCTTCCCATTCCGAGATTCCTCCCTCCCACGCATCCCACGTGTAAAGAGCAGAAAGAGCTTTATATACAACAGGTCCAAATCGGCGGCCCCCTCAGTTCAGCGAAAGTACGATGGCAGTCTGGGCCCGGTGCTGCATCTGTCCACAAAAGTACACCACAGTGGTCTTTCATTCTCTCTGCCCATTCACTAGTCAAACAAGTGTATGATGTTTTTAATATTAGGACCCACTCTTATACACAGAAAGCAACATTTCTCTTTCAATGGCGTGGTTTTGGAATACTACGTGCCTTGGCTATATAAAGAGGTCGAGGTTCAAGGTTGGAATAAGTAAAAATCAGCGGTTAGAGATCGGTGTGAGATACATGGATTTGGCAAACGGTGTGATATCAGCTGAGCTGCTTCATGCTCAAGCTCATGTCTGGAACCATATATTCAACTTCATAAAGTCTATGTCACTAAGGTGTGCTATTCAACTAGGCATCCCAGACATCATCCACAACCATGGGAAGCCCATGACTCTTCCTGAGCTGGTCGCTAAGCTCCCAGTCCACCCTAAAAGGAGTCAGTGCGTGTACCGTCTCATGCGCATTCTTGTTCATTCTGGCCTCCTCGCTGCGCAAAGAGTCGAACAAGGTGAGGAAGAAGAGGGGTATGTGCTTACAGATGCCTCTAGGCTCCTTCTAATGGATGACTCCTTGAGCATAAGGCCCTTGGTGCTTTCCATGCTCGACCCAATTTTAACTAAACCATGGCATTATCTGAGTGCTTGGTTTCAAAATGATGATCCCACTCCGTTCCACACTGCTTATGAGCAGCCATTTTGGGATTATGCCGGCCATGAACCTCAGCTCAACAATTCCTTCAATGAAGCCATGGCTAGCGATGCTCGCTTACTCACCAGCGTGCTGCTTAAGGAGGGCAAGGGCGTATTTGCGGGGTTGAACTCATTAGTTGATGTAGGGGGTGGCACCGGAAACGCGGCCAAGGCCATTGCTAACGCTTTCCCACATCTGAACTGCACCGTGTTAGATCTCCCCCACGTGGTTGCTGGCTTGCAAGGGAGCAAGAACTTGAACTACTGTGCAGGTGATATGTTTGAGGCAATTCCTCCTGCAGATGCAATTTTACTCAAGGTATACCCCAAGTTTCTCTTGTCAGTTACATAACGTTGTCTGGATCACAAAGAATAAAAAATAATTTTTTTTTTAAATGTTCAAAAAAAAAAAAAAAAAAAATCATTCTACGTTGTCAGTCAGTCCGGGTTCAAATATGCTACAAGTTATATTTTATAGGGTTTCGGCGGGAAAGGCTAACTGAAATAAGGTCACACCAATCACAAAATACTAGGTGTCGTATTCATCATGTGGCTCTTTCATAGTTAGTTTTTACCCATGGACATGAATTGAATTGGGTTTCTGGTGAAGCTTAATTTCTCCATCCGAACCTAATTAAAATGCATTTAAGCGGATAAAACTCCTAGGAAATGATATATATATATATACTTCCATGTCTAACTGGAATTCAAATGACTAGTGGATACTGCACGACTGGAGCGATGAAGAATGCGTGAAGATACTAAAGCGATGCAGGGAAGCAATTCCGAGCAAGGAAAACGGAGGAAAGGTGATTATCATAGACATGATCATGATGAAGAATCAAGGAGACTACAAGTCCACAGAAACACAGCTGTTCTTTGATATGACGATGATGATTTTCGCCGCGGGTAGAGAGAGGGACGAGAACGAATGGAAGAAGCTATTCTTGGATGCTGGTTTCAGTCACTACAAGATAACTCCCATTTTGGGTTTGAGGTCCCTCATTGAGCTTTATCCTTGATGCTCTATTTGTTTGCAGTATGGCACATTTATGCATGGTTAATTCACAAAGTCTGCTATGATTAAGATGGTTCTTGTTCTGTTTGATTGGACAGAAGTACTGTTCATCTTTGTTCTATGAATTTCAATAATAATAATAATGAATTTCTTCATATAATCTATGTGTTTGTTTTGGAGTAATGAATTATTATTTTCTGTAATATTAAATTTGGTGGTTCATGGTTGAGTAGTGTTAGAGTGCATGGTTGTGTGCCTAAATTTTACAAGTTTAAAATTTTAGAAAAATTGGTTGTTTAATATGATGTTATACCCTTTTTGAATCTCATCCTTTATGTTTTTCCCCCAATTTATAAAAAGAGAAAAAAAAAAAGGAAAAAAATTTATCTTTCCACTTTATTAAAACCATGAGTAAGTTCAAAGAAAGTTGGCTCATGAAATGATTGTAGATTCAAATACTTAATGTTGTATTTGGTTATTGAAAAATGTGAGGAAAAAAGGAGATGAAAATAAAATAGAGAGGAAAAGTGAAAAAAAAGAAAAAAGAAAAATAAAATGAAAATAGATTTAAAATTATTAAATTATTTTATATATTATTTCAATACTTCAAACCAATGATTTAAAAAGGGGACTGGACCGGACCAGTCAATTCAACCGGTTGAACGGACCCTAAGTCGGTCCGGTTCACCTTTTGAGCCGAAAGGGACTTTGGACTCGGACGGATTGTTTGTCAACCGGTCAACGTGGGTCAACCAAAACGCCATTGAGCCCAAAGTCATCCTAGTCTTCCACCCACCTAGCAGGCCTTGTAGCATCGGAAACCCCTCCCACCAGCAGCCCACTCATCACGCAGCCCATTGGGTATCTTTCCTCTTCTTTCAATGAGTAGGATATTTATGGAGCTCATTAAACTCGTGAGGATTTGAACCTCAGATCTCAGGTTTGTAAAAGGAGGCAACCATCATGCTGCACAACCCCTTTATTAAATATGGGTAATAATATTTTATATTAATGCTCTTTGCAATTTTTTATAATAATTATTAATAATAAATATGAAAATAATATAAATTAATTAATATAATATTTTTAAAATAATAAAATGTATAGATATGCAGATAAAATTAAATGTTATAATTTTCTTCTCGTATGTAAATATTGTACATATTCTATTTAATAAAATTTGATATATTAATACATTTATATTTATGTTTATTAATTAATAGACATATTAAATACAAAAAAATAAAATGCTATAATTTTAATATTATATATATATATATATATATATATATATATATATATAAATTTCTTAAAATTATTTTTAATTTTAATAAAATATAAATTATATATTTATGACATCATCGTTTGGCCGCGGTTCGACCAATGAATCGTGAATCGGTAACTTTTTCGGTTCTGAAAACATTGCTTCAAACTTATTTAATTTATTTTTCTACTTCTGCATAAAGATTAAATAATTTGAAAATACATAAATTTCTAACTATTTTTAATTATATTTAATTTTTTTATATGGAGACCAAATATGAAAAAATCATTTTTCTTAATATTTTTTTGCTTCCTCGATACTTTTTGTATGTTTCAGTCAATTTTTTTTTTTTTTAATGATATAAAAAAGATTTGTTAAACATTATTAAGAGAGAGAAAAGGTTGAAATTTTCTTTTCAAAAGAAAACCTCTCCAAATCAATTATGAAAAGGAGACTTTTCAAGGCTGGAAGCGTATTACACTCTTTTTATTTAAAGTACTTATTTTTGTCTTAGTAAAAAAAAAAAAAAAAAAATTGAAAATGAGGATTAACTAAACAGGAAAGGTGATGAAGAATGGAAAAGCCTTCAAACTAAAAATAAGTCCTTCTCTTCCAATCATTTATACTGAGACAAAAGTGTAAGGTAAAGAATTTTGTATGTATGTATTATTATTATTATTATACATTTTTTTAGCTGGTTAGTTGGTGAGAAAATACAAACCCTAATTTTGTGGGTTCCCATTTGTAAGAATTTTTTTGAAGTCATATTTTAATGGAGTTGCAAATTGTTGGAATACTAAATAGAAGGAGAATTTAGGCCACGTTTGGTTCTTAGAAAACTTGAGGGAAAATGTGAAGGAGAGAAAAGAAAGGAAAAGTGGAAGGAAAGTGAAAAAAAATAAAAAAAATTAAATTTAAATTAAAAAAATTATTTTTATATGTTTCTTCAAACTCATTTTACTTACTTCTCACCATTATATAAAGATTAAATAATTTAAAAATATATAAATTTTTTTACAAATTTTAATTATATTTTATTTTCTTTTGTATTTTTCATGGTGAAACCAAATATGAGAAAATTCTTTTCTTTGCCATTTTTTTTTCTTTCATTAGTACTTTTCGAAAACCAAGCATAGGCTTCATGTTTGATACTTGAATCAAATATGTTTTAGTAGGGAATAAAGGAGGAAGAGTGACCCTGCATTTGAAAAATAAAAAGGAAAAGTAAAAAGTTGTAGTAAATGATGCTTAGAAATTAGGAGAAATACAAATTTTGGAGGGTTATGTATGGGCAGGCCTGTGTATACGAAACGATCCCTATGGACCCCCATTTTTATCATGTGCTCCCTACTCGATTGGTGAGACTTGCTTTTGATTAAGGTGAAATATTGTACATTTGTAAAAACTTGGAGTCGCCACTTACTTTTATTTATTTTTGAAAGGGAAATCAAGTAAGAACAAAAATAAAATAAAATAAAATAAATGACTCCTATTTTTTTAGAAAAGTTGTATATGGAAAACTCGAGTTTGGGTTTGGGAATCAAATTACTTATTGGGAAGGTACATCAAGGAGGCAACACCCCTCTAAGCCCTAAAATGATCTCTACTAGCTGAGTTAAGGGAAATACGACAATTAATCAATTGATTATGAATACCTAGATAGGTAAGGTGATTTTAAAAGTCTACTAACTCTAGTATGCCAAACAAGGATTCAAACCACAATCATAAAGAAAGGATAATATGCGTACTTGGATTTGCAACTTAAATGGTATCACAAAATATCAAAGTTAGTTAAGTTATTATCTCACTCAACATGCATTTTATCATAGGAAGTCATCAAGGCACCCAAAGTCAATATCAACACATGGATATAGTTTCCAATGACATACATATTCATAGAACTTTGAAATGAAAAGATAGAGAGCATACCTGAGTAGCAAACATTAGTGCATCTATAAAAATGAGGTTAATTCACAAATGATAATAATAAGATTAACGAATAATAAAAAACTAAACCTATATATATACTTAGCATGTCTCAAATCAAGGAAAGTTCACAAGCATGTTCAAAAGGGACCAAATTATCAAAAGCAAAGGAATTATCATTAATAGGTAGAATATGGGTTCACAAAATAAACTCCAAATAAATATAAAAAAAATGTTATCTCACCAAAATAAAAAGTATGTAACATCTTTAACATGTCCATATTAACATCCAATAGGCCAAATTAATCAATTATATTCCAATTAATATCAAATTTATTCACAAGTGGGTTACTTCACAGAAAAATCAGCAAATGATCAGAACAAAAGACTCTGCAAAATAAGTCTAAAACACATATCTAGAAGTTAAGTTTTATCATTAAAATTTTTAGAGAACATCTCCAATATGTCTAGTTTGTCATCTAAGTGACCAAATTAATTAACCAGCCCTCATGTAGTACCAGATTTCATAATGATGATAATATGTACAGAACAAGGCATATTTTTAAGGTATTCAACAATTGATTTTTTTAATCAACTTAAAGATGTACTAAAATCATTAAAAAATTCATATACTAGCTTAATATGTTTATTTTATATGAAAAATAATTACAGGAAAATATCACATTCATAACATATTTAAAAATAAATAAGCATCTCTTAACTCCAGAAGAGCACTTGTATAGTGGATTCAAGAAGAAAAAAAGTATCTCTCATTTTAGAAATTATTTATTAATATTTTATGGATCAAAAATTAAATTTAAGAAGTATATATTAAGAGAAAAATATTCAAAGAAATTAAAGAGATCGTTTAGTAATTTAATTTTGCAAAACAATCTAAGTGTAAAAAATAGAGTGAAAACTGAACCTTTTGAAATATTGATTTATATCTTCTAATTGGAAAACCATATTTGACCCAAGCAAGGTTCTAAAATCAAGTTCAAGGTGTCCAGAATGTCATAGAATAGTTAGAAAAAATTTAAAGGGTTTCTATTGTCAAATTCCAATTTACGAATGCAAAAGTACAGTGAACTATCCACAATTTCAATGAAAAACTATGTTTTGGAAAAAAACTTTGCATGTAGGGATCTACTAAATCCCATTTTAATTTCCATGAATTTATTCATAAAGACTCCATTGTTAGAGCTATCAAATTTAATTCATGTATATTCAAAACCAAAATTCATTTTAAAACCTTTTTTCAAATATGCATACCGAATAAATTTGGTTGCATGAATTTTGGAAAATTGACATTTCTTTACCTAATTGATCTAAGATTAATTTTAAAATGAAGTTAGAAGATTAATTTGGCTTTATAAAAAAAGTTGAAAACAAATTTTAAAAAATATTAAAACACGTAGAATCTCAAACACAAACTATCAAGAAAAAGTGTAAATGTGTATATGTGAATTCCCTAGTGTGCCATGGTGAAACTCAAGTGTCCTAAATATTAACCTAAGGTGCAGCTGCATTTAAGACTAATTATGTTTTAATTTGGGTCTTAAATTATGATACAAAAGTATCCGTGCCTAATTAAGCCTAGACAAGCAATCATCTATTGGTGTCAAACGTATGTGAATTATGATAGGTAAGCCGAAAACTTGCATTAGCCGAAAATGAAAAATCAAGGAGGCATGAAACCCAATTAATGCATTTATTCAAAGCTCATTGTCATGCAATTTTCTAATGGCTTATTCAAATAAAAGAGTTTGAGGAAAAATTAACCAAATCTCAATCATAATTTATCAAATAATCAACATGCAATCAAACAAATTCCTAAATGTCAAATCTAATAACACTCATGTGTGGCCCGATTTGTCCACACCCAACCTATTCTAATGTATTCAAAAGAAATAAATAAAGAAGAAGATATGGAAAATTAAATCAGAATTAGGACAATTAGATAATTCATCTCAAGGTGTCCAAAATTCAATTAATGCCTTGATGTTCTCCAAGTTGTGTTTGACTCATCTTTGCTATGCAACCAATAAAGTCTTCATTTCTATTGAATTTCTAGCCATCGAAATCCCCTATATGCAGCCACTTAAACTTCGGCCACTGATCATCATTATAGCATTAATTCATCGCATGTATTGTGGTCACTTTAAGCCATTACACGATTGCCACTTTCAGCCACTAAATTTTCATGGTTCAACTGCACAAAGCTCCATTAACGGCTGCACATTCAGCCATGAAAATCAGCCTTAACTCTTCATGTCCAACCTTGAATTTTAGCCGATTACATCATTTAAAAACTTAGCAAACCTCTACTTGAATTTCAGTCGTGATTTTCCTTAAAAATTCAACAAATAATCACTTGAATTTCCATATTATCTAACCACCATATTTAGCAAACATAGCTATTAAAATCAATCATGCAGTATATCCACATCCAAACCATAGAAACAATACCCATAAATGGCAAAAGAAAATGAAGAACTACATGATAATGAAGAATAACAGTGAATCGGTTGCAATCATACCTGAGTGTGCACCCCTCCTAATGGATTTTAAATTCTGACCCCATGGCCTCCATGTACAGAGAAAGAAAAACACAAACAAAAAACAAACTATAACCCAAGAGGGGCCAAGCAAGCAAGCAAACTACTAAATGAGGTCCCTTTTTATGTTTTAATCAAATGGCCAGAAACGGGTGAAAAAAACAGTGGGCTGAAGCGTGATTCTTGTGCATCAAGTTCAAAAATATCAAAATAAGAAAAAGGAAAACCAAAAACAGAGCAAGCAGGCAAACAACCAGTTTCAACAAAACCTTCTTGTGACCCTTAATGTCCACACCAAACAACAAATGACATCGGAAGATTGACAGAAAAAAGAAAAGGAATGCATGATAATTGAAATCAACCAGAAACTTACTACAGCCATACCTATAACAACTCCTCCAAACCGTGTTGACCAAGCTTCAAGCAAGTTGCATCCCCTCCTATAGCTGATAAAATGACTAGCCCTCATTCTCTGTCCTTTAAATGTCCTCTCCTTTATTTTCCTTTATGTTTGCCTTTTGTTTCTGGTTCTTTCTCTCTCTCTTCGAGCGCTCTTTGAATTTTTTTCCTCTGTGCCTCTTTTTCTATTTCAATTTTATATTTTTCTGTCCATATAGTCACTTTGTCCAGTTTGTCATACTTCAAGAATCACTAGCACGAGAATACGCGAATATGTATTATGGTCTCAAACAACCTCTTATTTAAGATTTTGCTTTTCAACTTGGACTCTGTGAGCCAATTTTATGGCTTTCTCAAACAGCCAGCTCTCAATGTTCCATTGAGTTAAAATTGACAATAGATATACCATGAAATTATTCAAATGTTATTTAGCTTTAATTTATTGCACAACATAGCACACTCACGAGTACAATCTTAGAGATGTGAGGCATACAACAACATGTCTTCATAGGCCTAATATTATTATTAATTAACCATTAGACAGGACATATCGGATGCCATCCACAACCACAACCACAGCCAACCCATGACCCTCTGAACTGGTCACTGTCGTCTCAGTCCAATTATCTAAAGCAACATGCCTTCACCGCCTCATGTGTGTTCTTGTTCGCTTTGGCTTCTTCGTCGAAACAAAAGTCTTTTTCCATAATGTGGAAGAAGAAGGGTATTCACTAAATTCTTTTTCTTGTTCATCAAACTTTCTTTCAGTCTTATCTCCTAAAGAGCCTTCTTTGAAATCTCATAGCATCTTTGGTTCATTTGGATACTAAGGCAAGCTCTTCTATTCGTCCCAATTCAAAATTCTCAGTTTTTCTTTTTTTCATTCCTAGAAGCCTTAAAAAGTGGTTTCCTGTGGCTTCTAAGTCTCATGTAGAGACATTTTATAGGTCTAAAATGATCCTATAAGTTCATCAAATCTCGTAGAGGGTTGATGTCCTTACTTTTCTCTATGGTTGTGACCTTGAACTTAGGTATCATCTCTCCTATGTTAAAACAAGAGTTGACTATGTTGCTAAGTTCTAAGTGAAATGTAGAAAAGGTCAATAATTTTTATTTTTTATTTTTTATTTGTGAGAATTAAGATCTCAAATTATGAAAAGAATTCAGTAAAATGTTAAAAAAAAAAAAAGAAGGAAAAAAACAAATTGAATGAAGATTAACTTTTGGGATGTTATATACAATTGATTTGTCAATAGGAAGGAAATTTTCCAACAATAATCACCATGGCAATGTGGGTCTCTCATTGCAGTGCTAACCATGATTTTATTTCTGTACGCAAAAATTTGTCATTTCATCAAATCCTATAGTAATCAACTAAGTTTGAACTTAGATTGAATTTTAAAATCAAATAGAAACAACTTAGATTAAAAAAATAAAAAAAAAATAAAAAAGAAAAAACAAACTCATACTTGAATGGAATAACATGAACATTCATATTAATACATCTATATATATCTATATCTAAAGTGATATATATTTGAAATGACAAATATTTTATTTATATATATGTTATGATGTGTAATCAATTTACTTCTAAAAGGAGGAGAAAATTTTAAGAATATTAAGGTAGAGAATTCCAAGCAGAATCTTAAGGGATTAATTAGTCTGAGTGCAATCATCCATGAGTTGTAATTATATCGAAGTTGTTAAAACATTTTTGTTAAATTACTAAACAGATTACATCAAAGTTGTTAAAACAATATTTTATTAAATTATTAAACAGATCAAATAGATTCGATTATCTAAAAAAGGGGTAGCACCGGAAATGGTGACTACTAAGTCTATAAATAACCAATGTTTTTGCACCACTTTGGTGAGAGTGGACTGCACCATGGCTGTCACTCTGATGGGATGACATCTTTTTCTAAAAAAGGTCGTTGCCCACTAATTACGGACATCTTTTTGTTAAAAAAGTTGTTGCCCACTAATTACTTGATAGACATCAAGATCTCTCATAGCTCTCAGTAGTTGAAGACGACTGCTGGTGTGCTTTAGAAGTTGTTGCATTTAGATAGGTTAGGTGGTTTGTTAGACTCTTTGGATTAGTTAGACTGTTACACAATGGATAGTATGAAAGAATAAAAATGGAAGAAAGAGAGTTGAGTTTTCTGGAAAAACTTTCGCTACTTTCCCTTCCTTAACCTCAGCTTTTATGACACGCCCTAATCTTCTCCAACCTCCTTACCTCCGGTGGGTGTAACAACACTCCAGAATCCACTCATCAAACGGAAATAACAAGATATAATAGTAATGATTTGTCTTCTTCTCATACTTGTGGCTACAAACATGTTTTTTCTCTTTTTCACTAAACCCTAAATTAGAAGGGGTTAAATATACATTTGGGGCGAACTCATCCATTCAATAAATAATTTTTTTTTTCGATAGTTCAATTTATCGACTTCCAATATCCTCTGTTTAATATAACAAAATTGGAAAAAAATTTATCCTATATCTAATGTAATAAAACCGATTCAAGTTTCATAATCTTATAATTAAAATATTTTTGTTAAATCATTACACAAGTTACTACTCGAATTATCTTCTAATAAAAAAGTAGCATTAGATGTGAGACTAGCTAGTCAATAACCAATGCTTTTGCACCATTGAGACAGCTCCATGTGAAAGCGGTGTGATTCTTAATTTTTTTCCTAATTTCTTCTTGAATACACTTTGCACTAAAGATGCATCCTTTTGACCTTAGGAAAAAAAACAGAAAAAGGTTCTTGCCCACCAATTACTTCACCTTAAAGATAGCTTCATGTACTACCACATCCTCATTGACATTAATTAATTCCTGATCACTCAAGGAAAAGATCAATATATCTGTAAACCTAGCTTCATATACTACCACATCCTCATCTGACATTAATTAATTCCTAATCACTCAAGGAAAAGATAGATGTATATATAAACTTGAAATTTTTCCTAGGGTCTTTTTAAATCCATTGAATTAGAAATATTTTTACCCTCTTACACTTGACCTATAAACTTTTTATATTTGTTTTGGAAAGAGAGGAAATCAGAAATTTTTAAGGGTAAAATTAGGATGTTTGGAGAGAAGATCATAATTTTTTGAAATAGAAAATGAGAATTTTTTGGAGTAAAAAAAAAAAAAATTATTGAAATATTAAATTTTTAAACGGAAAATTAAATTTTTTTTAAGGAAGAACTGGAATTTTTAAATAGAAAATCAAAATTATTTTTAGAGAAAATTAGAATTTTTTTAAGGGGGCTTTTTCTCACAACCAAGGAAGGGAGAGAGGGAGAAGAAAAGGAAAAGAAAGAGAAAGAGAAAAGGAATGAAAAGGAGGATTTTTGTGATAGAAGAATTGTATAGTTGCGTGTTTTCCATAGTGTAGAGAGTGAAGGTGGTGTTATTGTTTTACCTAATCAGAGATATAACATGATCAATATTCACCATCAACCATTGAATTTGAGCAATTTTTAAAAGTTCAATGATTTTAATTTTATATTTTTTACATATGAGAATTAAAATCTCAATTTGGAAAAAAAAAATCCAGTAAAATGTTAAAAAACAAAAAACAAAAACAAAAAAGCAAAAACAAAAGAGGTTTGGTAGGACTGCACTGTCGTTGCCCCTGCTTGCCCTCCTTGACCCACTTTTTTCCAAGGAGGTGGTTTCCCACCAATTTCTTTCTTCTTGAATACGCCATTAGATCGTGATATGCGGAGAGCTCTATATGCAATTTGAGTTTTGTCTCCTGTGGAATGTGGACTACGGCACCGTGATAACCCACTCTTCACTGCACCAGGCTAGACCCGTGGTTAGCTCTTTTGTCTTTTTGGAAAAAACTGCACCCTAGTTGTACCTTCTTGACCGGCTCAACCCACTTCTCCAAAAGAGGTTGAGGGTGTCTTGTCCCTTTAGGGATCACCACACAGGGGTTACCCAGCAATTACTTTGTTCTTTCTCCATTCTTCCTACATTTCTCCAATTGCATTATGACATGCAAATGCTTGTTGCATTGTTTTGAGTGTGTCCAGCTAGAGACAGTTGCAGCAGCTCTGGTCATAATCCATGCTTTCAGTGATGTGCAGGAAACATCTAACTTTATGTTTGGTCAGGCAGAAAATGACACTTTAATTATAATTTTTATGGGAGTTTGAAAAGTCTTGCTTCTTTGATGGTTATCCAGAAATCAAATCATGAAATTCAGAAAATGTAAATCTTTATGTATATATGAATCTCCAACAATCCCTAATTTGACACCCATGTCAATGGTGTGTGTACCCCATTCATATGTATCACAACCATCTGCTATATATATCACATTCAAACGAAAGTATGCTTATAGAATTGATATTGACTTTAAATGCTTGATCAAATATTCTACTACTTAAATCAAAACTCAATGGCAAAAACAATGAAGGATAGAAATTAAAAAATAAAATAAAATAATTTTATATAAAATGAAATAAAAATACCTTTGAACCTCTTCATGTATATAGGTTTGGAATTATTTATTGCTTCTTCATCGACTGGATTTCTTCTATGTTGTCTAGAATATATGCTAGAGACAGCTCAAAACACCCACAATCATATACAAAGAAAGAGGACCGATATGGCATATTTTAGCAAATTTTTGCTTACAAAATTTTGAAAATAAAAATAACAAACATGTTTATTTTTGGTTTTATTTTTAAGGTTCAATAGACTTGATTTTCAAAGCATATAATAAATTTGTTTTTGAGAAAATAAATGTCCTTACCCTATTAATTATTTCAAATGACATTTTCTAAAAGTATAATGTTTTGGATTTGGCTATACTTCTAATTGTTTTTTCAATATATTCCATAGAGAAGTTAAATACATACTATCAATGCTTCTCTCTTTCTAAATTAATTGAAAAAAGTGAACTAGGAAAAGCATCATTTTCCTTTCTAATTAGCATGCACGACCAATAGTATAGTCACTCAGTTCATCTATCTATCTATATATAATGACATGTTATACAGTTAACTTATAAAATGAGTGGAGAAGATCTCTAGAATGTAATTAAGATGCCAAATTCCAAGCATAAGGTTGATGGATTTAGTTTGAATGCAATCATGGTTGAGTTGTAATTATATCAAAATAGTTAAAGCAATTTATTAAATTAATTATTAAATAGGTTACAATCTTCTAAAAAAGGATCGAGTAGCATAGGAAGTGAGAATACCAAGTCAATAACCAATGCTTTTGGACCCACTTATATAGTTCCATGGTTGTCATTTTGGATGGGACTGCATTGAAGCCATTGTCCACCTCTTTCACCCACTTCTTCCAAGAAGGTTGTTGCCCACCAATTACTCTCCCTTCCTTATCCCCTACATTTGTAAACCGCATCCTATCCTTCAACCTTTATCAACTACCTTTTTTTCTTGCTCTCTCAAAGGAAAGATGCATCTCTTTTCACCTTATGTTTCAGTGTTTATTTTAGTGCAATGTTGGGTGGCTTGCTTCACTCCCACAGTAGTCTCCATCAATTTAGTTGATGAATTTGCTCTTTTGGCCTTGAAAGCCCATATCACATATGATTCCCAAGGCATTTTGGCAACAAATTGGTCAACCAAAAGCTCCTACTGCACTTGGTATGGTATTTCTTGCAATGCTCCTCAGCAAAGGGTTTCTGCAATCAACCTTTGTAACATGGGTCTTGAAGGAACTATTGCGCCACAAGTTGGCAACCTCTCATTTCTTATTTATCTTGATCTTAGCAATAACTACTTCCATGCCTCTCTTCCTAAGGAAATTGGTAAGATTCTCATAATTTTTGTCTACTTTATAGGTTAATACTCATGTTTCCTGCTTCAATATATAATATCAATAAAGGTTGGGGTTATCATAATTTTTGGCTTTCAATCATGATGAAATGGTTGAGTAATTAATAAATTATAGTTCCAAAAATAATATTTATATAACTGGTAGATTGGATTGTTGAATTATTATGACCATGAATAATAACTAAAATAGGAATGGTACTACTTCAACTTATTCTCTTTATTTTGATATAAAATTCATTTTAATTAAATAAATCATTATACAATTTAAAAATTAGTTTTATTTTTTAAATTTCCTAAAAATTATTTTCTTTTTTGAATGAATTCAAGAAAACACAATTATAGTAATGGTAATGATTTTTCTTTTTCCTCATATTTTCTTATATTCAAGCAAAACCTTTGACTATGTTTGGTTCCCCAAAAATAAGAGGGAAAGAAAATAAAAAGGTAACTTAGAAGGAGAAAAAAGTAAAGAAAAAAAAAAGATTTAAAGTTAATAAATTGATTTTATGTGTTTCTTCTAATTCATTTACTTATTTTAATTCTTTGATATAAAGATTTAATAATTTTAAAATGCATTCATTTTTAATTAATTTTAATTATATTATATATTTTTCCTATTTTCTACAGTAAAACCATCGGGAGAAAATAATTTTCCTTTAATATTTTTTTCTTTCTTTTATTATCTTCTATAACCAAACATAGTCTATATGTTAATGATAATAACAATTCAAATCTTTTTTTTATTTTAGGTAAGTGCAAGGAGCTTCAACAGCTGAATGTATTCAATAATAAACTGGTTGGAAGCATTCCAGAAGCCATTTGTAATTTACCAAAACTTGAAGAGCTATATCTTGGCAATAATCATTTGATCGGTAAAATTCCAAAGAAGATGAGTCATCTTCTTAATCTGAAGATATTGTCATTCCCAATGAACAACTTAACAGGTTCCATACCAGCCACCATTTTCAACATATCTTCTTTACTCAATATTAGTCTCTCCTACAATAGCCTTTCTGGGAGTCTTCCCATGGATATATGCAGCACCAATCCAAAGCTCAAGGTGCTTAATCTTTCATCAAATCATTTGAGTGGACAAATTCCTAATGGTTTAGGCCAATGCATAAAACTTCAAGTAATTTCCTTATCATATAATGAATTCACGGGAAGCATACCAAGAGGAATTGGTGAATTGGTGGAGCTTCAGAGATTGTCTCTCCAGAATAACAGTTTGACAGGTACACTTTTTCTTTTCCTTTTTATTCTTTCACTTTCCCTCAAGCTTTCAAAGATGTAAGCATAGCATTAATGTTTCTCCAACCCACTCATTTTAATTGTGTTGCAGGAGAAATACCTCATTCTTTGTTCAACATTTCTAGCCTGAAGTTTCTGAATCTGGCAGTAAATAACCTAAAAGGTGAAATCCCCTCTATTTTGTCACATTGTCGGGAGCTCCAAGTGCTAGCATTATCATTTAATCAATTCACTGGACGCATTCCAGAAGCCATAGGGAGTTTATCTAATCTGGAAGGATTATATCTTGGTTATAACAAATTGGCAGGTGGAATTCCTAAGGAGATGGAGAATCTTCGAAATTTAAATATTTTGAGCCTAACTTCTAGTGGGCTAAGTGGTTCTATTCCTGTCGAAATTTTCAATATCTCTTCATTGCAAGTGATTGATTTCGGAGATAATAGCCTTTCTGGGAGTCTTCCAATGGATATTTGCAAACGTCTTCCTAATCTCCAAGGGCTATATCTTGATAGGAATCAGCTCAGTGGTCATCTTCCTGCAACTCTGTCCTTATGTGGAGAGCTTTTGTCACTATCACTATTTTACAACAAATTGGCAGGAAGCATACCAAGAGAAATTGGCAACTTATCCAAGCTTGAATATATTAATCTCAAAAGGAATAGCTTCGAAGGTAGCATTCCACCTTCATTTGGTAATTTAACTGCCTTACAGGATCTTCGATTGGGGGAAAACAATATTCAAGGTAATATCCCCAAGGAATTGGGGAGTCTCATCAACTTACAATTCTTGAATCTTTGCGACAACAATTTAATGGGGATTGTACCAGAAGCTATTTTTAACATCTCTAAGCTGCAGAACCTTTCGCTGGTACAAAATCACCTTTCAGGCAGTCTCCCATCAGGTATTGGCAGTTGGCTCCCGGATCTTGAAGGGCTTTTTATAGGTGCCAATCAATTCAGTGGAATAATTCCATTGTCTATTTCAAATATGTCAAAGCTAACAATTCTAGGCATGAGCGATAACTTCTTCACTGGATATGTGCCAAAGGATCTAGGTAACTTGAGACGGCTCCAGTGGCTCGACCTTTCAGGAAACCAATTGACTGATGAACACCCAACCTCTGAGATTGCCTTTCTTACATCCTTAACGAAGTGCAACTCTTTGAGAAAATTGTGGATCAGTGGTAATCCTCTAAAAGGCTTTATTCCAAATTCATTAGGGAATCTCTCCATTTCTCTTGAAAGTATTGTCGCGAGTGGCTGCCAGCTCAGAGGCACCATCCCTACAGGGATTAGTAATCTAACCAACTTGATCGAATTGAGACTTCATGATAATGACTTGACAGGGTTGATTCCAACATCATCTGGACGCCTACAAAAGCTCCAGGTGTTGTATTTTTCTCAAAATCAAATACACGGGCCCATTCCTAGTGGTCTATGCCACTTGGCAAACTTGGGATTCTTGGATTTGAGTTCGAATAAACTTTCCGGAACAATCCCAAGCTGCTTTGGGAATCTTACTGGACTGCGTAAAGTCTCTCTTCACTCCAATGGACTAGCTTCTGAGATACCTTCATCTCTGTGGACCCTTAGAGATCTCTTGGTTCTTAACTTGTCTTCAAACTTCCTCAACAGCCAACTACCCCTAGAAGTTGGAAGCATGAAGTCCTTAGTGGTATTGGACCTGTCAAAGAACCAATTTTCAGGAAACATTCCAAGCACCATATCACTTCTTCAAAACCTGCTCCAACTTTACCTATCCCATAACAAGCTACAAGGTCATATGCACCCCAATCTTGGTGATTTGGTGAGCTTGGAATACTTGGATCTGTCTGCGAATAATTTATCTGGTTCTATTCCCAAGTCATTAGAGGCTCTGAAATATCTCAAATACCTAAATGTTTCTTTCAATAAACTACAAGGAGAGATTCCAAACGGAGGACCCTTTGCAAACTTCACTGCTGAATCTTTCATCTCCAACCTAGCACTTTGTGGAGCACCTCGATTTCAAGTCATGGCATGTGAGAAGGATACTAGAAGGAACACAAAATCACTCCCCTTGAAATGTATTGTCCCTCTGAGTGTATCATTATCAGCAATAATATTAGTGGTTCTCTTTATTCTATGGAAGCAAAGACACACTAAGTCAGAAACTCCGGTTCAAGTTGATTTGCTGCTTCCCAGAATGCATAGAATGATTCCACATCAAGAACTCCTTTATGCAACCAGCTACTTCGGAGAAGACAATTTGATTGGGAAAGGAAGCTTAGGCATGGTATATAAAGGCGTATTATCCGATGGGTTGATTGTTGCTGTGAAGGTTTTCAATTTGGAATTGCAGGGAGCTTTCAAGAGTTTTGAGGTAGAATGTGAAGTAATGCGGAATATTTGCCATCGAAATCTTGCCAAGATAATTAGTAGTTGCTCCAATTTGGACTTCAAAGCCTTGGTGCTTGAGTATATGCCTAATGGCAGCTTAGAGAAGTGGTTGTACTCCCACAACTACTACTTGGATTTTGTCCAACGATTGAAAATTATGATAGATGTGGCATCAGGGTTAGAGTATCTCCATCATTATTATTCAAATCCTGTGGTTCACTGTGACTTGAAGCCCAGCAATGTCTTGTTAGATGATGACATGGTTGCACACATAAGTGATTTCGGCATTGCAAAACTGTTGATGGGAAGTGAGTTTATGAAGCGAACCAAAACCTTGGGCACCATAGGCTATATGGCACCAGGTAAAGTTTCCTACCACTTCAACACATTCTTATGTCATTTTTTTTTTCTCTCTCAACTAGCTGGTTTTCCATTTGACCAAGAAGCACTCTTTGGCATCAAAGTTTTACATAATGAACAACTAATATTACATGCAGGGAGTAGGTTAGAGGATAAGTTATTGTAAGTATTCTAGGCTTTTTAAATTGTTTTCAATCCTTTGAAAAATGGAGAGGTAGTTATTGGATCTTTACAAACGTCTTACATGATCATTTTTGACCTCTTGATACTTAATTAATATATTTTTTTAAAAGAAGATTGTTTTTTTTTTTTATTAATTATGTATCTTTATATTACTGTTTCTTTGTTCATTTTACTAATGGAAACTAATAAGCATGCAGAGTATGGCTCAGAGGGAATAGCATCCACAAAAGGTGATATATATAGTTATGGGATCATGTTGATGGAAACTTTTGTGAGGAAGAAGCCTACTGATGAAATGTTTGTAGAGGAACAAACGTTGAAGAGTTGGGTGGAGTCATCAACCAACAACATAATGGAGGTTATAGATGTCAATCTCCTGACAAAAGAAGATGAAAGTTTTGCCTTAAAACAAGCCTGTTTTTCTTCCATCATGACATTAGCTCTAGATTGTACAATTGAGCCTCTTGAGAAGAGGATTAACATGAAAGACGTGGTGGTTAGACTCAAGAAGCTCCTGAATCAAATTGTTGATTTAAGGACTCCATAATTAAGAAGAAGGCATGGAGATCATGTCCCTTTCTTCCACCCAGAGCTTATTTAAGAGTTCACAAATCAATAACTGAGGAACCATTAAGCATGGCCTATCAGGTGGTTGAAAGTTCATTATTATATCAACTCTATGCAAATTATGCTCAAATGTTTGTGTAGTTCCATCTATTTTCCCCAATGTAATTCAGCTTGAATAATGCCATGAGTCTGAATGCTTTTGTTCCGTATTTTCCCATTAGCATAATATTAAGTGAAGGTGCCCTATGAGTAACTTCTAGAAGAACATTTCATGCTTTTCTTTTTAAGATATGATAGACTTTAATAAATTTTTTGTCTATGATTGATCACTTCAGCAAATTGTCTAGTGAAAATTGACCTCTACTTGTACACATATCTTACTTAATTTCTTATAACTTACAATTACTTATGGATTGTGTATAGTTGGATTTGGCTAGCTTATTTCAAAATCATGGCTCATGAGAATTAAAAAGTTCGAGAATTCACATTCAAATGCGCCTTTCATCTTCCAAACATGTTTTATGGTTGGAAAAGAATATAATATAAATTGACAACAGTCAACTATTGAAATAATAGAGTAAAAGTGGTGTTCGTTTTACTCAATCAAAGATATGACATGATCAATATTTATCATGTGATCTGAACAATTTTAATTTTGTGTTTGTACTTGTGAGAATTGAGATGTCAAATTGGAAAAAGAATTTAGTAAAATGTTAAAAAAAAAAAAAAGAAAAAAAAAAAACAAAATGAGTGAAGATTAACTTTGGGGATGATATATACAGGTCATTTGTCAATGGGAAATAACTTTTTTGAAAATAATCATCATGGTAATGTGGGTGCCACATAGCACTACTAACCATGGTTTTGTTTCTATAAACAAAAATTTGTCATTTCATCAAAGTCATATAGTAATCAACGAAGTTCGAACTCAGATTGAAATTTAGAATCAAATAGATATAACTTAGATTTCCAATGAGTACTACAAATTAGGAATTTGAAAATATGGGAAATAAGTCTTTCAAAAACTATATTAAAATATCTTTTAGGAACAATGATCCTAAAAAATATGGAATTATTTAAGCAAATTAGATTAAAAACAATCAGCAACTCATCATCAAACAAATTCATACTTAAATGAAAAAGCATGACCATTACTATTGATACATCTATATCTATATTTAAAGTGATATAGATATGGAATGATAAATATTTTGTTCATGAACATAAAAGAATATTAAGGTTGGGAATTCCAGGCACAAGGTTAAGGAATTCATTAATTTGAGTCCAATTAGATGTAATTATATCGAAGTTGTTAAAATAATTTCGTTAAATTATTAAATAGATTATATCAAAGTTGTTAAAACAATTTATTAAATTGTACGTTAAACAGATTACATAGATTGAATTATCTAAAAAAAGAGTAGCATTGGAAAGTGTTGTTGGGTTTCCCTCCTTTGTGGGACTCTTAAATATGGCATTTTCCAGATTGGTTTGAAGTCTTCAAGGAAAGAGAAAGCTAAAAACTACAAGTCTTTTGTCTTTCCTTTTGGTTCATCATCTTGGTCGGCAAGAAGACTTTTGGGATACCTTTTTTGGTTCAAAACAAAAAATCAGCTTTTTTCTTCTCCATTGATTTGGGGCTACACAATTGGCAAGTTTGTTCTTCAAGTGAGTACCGTTTCTTCACTTAATATTTGGGGGTTTCTTGCGGTTTGTTCTTGGAGATTTGGTTTGCTTTTGTGAGGTATTTTCTTCTTGTGATTTACACCTTGGTGTGTTTGTAAGGCTTATGCCTTTTGGCCACTTTGTAAACTCCTTTGATGATAGTGGAAGAAACTGATCTACCGGTCGTCGTGGACGTACCTCAAATTATTTGAGGCAACCACGTAAATCTTGTGTGCTCATTTATTTTCTGTTGTTTTATTTATATTGCTTCCATTGATTTACACTTGTGGGAAAGCCTATTTTTTCCAACATCTGGTATCAGAGCTATTGGTTAATTCTGTTTCGATTCGCTATATTTGTGTGTGTGAATTATGGACGACAACGTTGGGCGTATGGTTAGTTTCAATGGCACAAATTGGGTGACTTGGAAAACTAAAATGGAAGACCTTTTGTTTTGTAAAGATTTGAATGGACCCATAGAGGGTGATAGTGGCAAACCGGAAGGGATGAAAGATGACGAGTGGAAAAAGTTAGACCGAAAAGCTGTCGGTTTTATTCGGCAATGGATTGATGATAGTGTCTTTCATCATGTCTCTACAGAAAATTCAGCACATGGTCTTTGGACCAAATTTGAGAGTCTTTATGATAGAAAGACGGTCGTGAATAAAGCTTTTTTATTTCGAAAGCTTGTGAATTCTAAATATAAGGAGGGTACTCCTATTGCAGAGCATTTGAATGAGATTAAGAGCACTGTGAATCAGTTGGCCGCCATGAAAATTATTTTTGATGATGAGTTGCAAGCTTTGTTACTTCTTAGTTCACTTCCTGAAAGCTGGGAAACTTTGGTGGTCACAGTTAGTAACTCCGCACCTGATGGAGTGGTAACAATGAGTCAAGTTACTAGCAGCCTGTTGAATGAAGAGACAAGAAGAAAATCATCAGGTTATTCTCACTCCGAGGCACTTGTGATAGAAAACTGGGGGAGAGGCAGGAGTAATAGTAAGGCTTCGCACAACCGTGATAAATCTAGAGGTCGTTCAAGCTCGATTTCAAAGAAAGATGTTGAGTGCTATTATTGTCACAAGAAAGGGCACATGAAGCGGGAGTGCAGAAAACTCAAGTTCAAGGAGCAGAACAGAGAGATAAATTCAGAGAAAAAGCAAAATGATATAGCTGTAGTTATCGATGGTGAACTCATGATTATTCGTGATGATGTTAGCGTTAATTTGATTGGCTAAGAGACGGATTGGGTAATTGATTCTGGAGCTTCATTTCATGTTACTTCGCGAGCTGATTTCTTTACTTCTTACTCGCAAGGTGATTTTGGGAATGTCCGTATGGGAAATGAAGATGTGTCAAAAATTGTCAGCATGGGTGACATTTGCCTGGAAACAAATATTGGATGCAAATTGTTGCTTAGAGATGTGAGGCATGTACCGGATATTCGGCTCAATTTAATCTCTGCTGGAAAGTTAGATGATGAGGGCTACAACAACAATTTCAGTGATGGAAAATGGAAGCTCTCCAAAGGTTCTCTAGTGGTAGCAAAAGGAAAGAAGACTTGTTCTCTTTACACTATGCAAGCAAAAATCTGCAAGGGTGTTGTGAATACCTTAGAGAATGACTCATCCACCGATTTATGGCATAGAAGGCTTGGACATATGAGTGAGAAAGGATTGCAAGTTTTATCCAAGAAAGAGCTTCTAGTGGGGATAAAAGGTACGCCTTTAAAAACATGTGTTCATTGTTTCCATGGTAAACAAAATAGAATATCATTCAGTAGAAACATTGCATCTAGAAAACCTCATGTTCTAGATTTGATACATTCTGATGTATGTGGTCCTTTGAAAGTTAGGACACTTGGTAGTGCTCTATACTTTGTCACTTTTATTGATGGTCACTCTAGAAAAGTTTGGGCTTATACACTGAAAACTAAAGATCAAGTTCTAGATGTGTTTAAGCATTTTCAGGCCAAGGTTGAAAGAGAAACTGGTAGACAGTTGAAATGTGTCCACTCGGATAATGGTGGTGAATATATTGGACCATTTGATCAGTATTGCACTAATCATTGCATCAAGCACGAAAAGACAGTAAAAAAGACACCTCAACAGAACGGGGTTGCAGAGAGAATGAATCGCACCATTCTTGAGAGAGTCAGATGTTTGCTCTCACATTCTAAATTGCCAAGATCTTTTTGGGGTGAGGCAATGAGGACAGCAGTTGATCTTATCAATTTGTCTCCTTCAGTTCCGTTGAATGGTGATGTGCCAGAGAAAGTTTGGACAGGGAAGGAAGTCTCTTATGATCACTTGAGGGTATTCGGCTGCAGAGCTTTTGTTCATATTCCAAAAGATGAGAGGTCCAAGCTTGATCCAAAAGCAAAGCAGTGCATATTTATTGGCTATGGGCATGAAGAATTTGGCTACAGGTTGTATGATCCAGTTGATAAGAAAGTTGTCAGAAGCCGAGATGTTGTTTTCTTGGAAGATCAGACTATTGAAGACATTGACAAGCTTGAGTCAGCTGAGTCTAGTACTAATGATCTTGTTGATTTAGATCCTCTTAATCCACCTGTTGTTCATGATATTGCTGAGGAAGTGCAGACACCTCATGATGATGCAGCGGAAGATGATGTTGAGCTAGAGATTGAGGGGGAACAGTCACCTCAAGAGCCACTACCACAGACACCATTGAGGAGATCTACCAGAGAAAAACAACCATCCAGAAAATATTCTTCAAATGAGTATGTGATGATATCAGATCAGGGGGAGCCAGAAACTTATCAAGAAGTCTTGAAGCATGAGAACAAAATTGAATGGCTCAAGGCAATGAAAGAGGAAATGAAGTCTTTGCATGAGAATCACACCTATGATTTGGTGAAGCCGCCTAAAGGGAAGAAAATTTTGAAAAATAAATGGGTCTTCAAACGAAAGAATGATGGGAACAGTTCTCAACCGAGATTCAAGGCACGACTTGTTGTGAAAGGTTTTGATCAGAGGAAGGGAGTTGATTTTGATGAGATCTTCTCACCAGTTGTGAAGATGTCCTTCATTCGAACTGTGCTTGGTATAGCTGCGAGTATGAATTTAGAAGTTGAGCAGCTTGATGTGAAGACCGCATTTTTGCATGGTGACTTAGAAGAGGAAATTTGTATGGAGCAACCTGAGGGCTTCATAAATAAGGGCAATGATCAGTTAGTTTGCAAATTGAAGAAGAGTTTGTATGGATTGAAGCAAGCATCGAGGCAGTGGTACAGAAAATTCGATTCTTTCATGACTGAGCATGGGTATTCAAGAACCACTTCAGACCATTGTGTGTTTGTGAAGAAATATCCAGATGGTAATTTTATTATTCTCTTGCTTTACGTTGATGATATGCTTATTGTGGGCCAAGACACGAGCAAGATTAGCAAGTTGAAGTCAGAGTTGAGCAAGTCCTTTGCCATGAAGGATTTGGGTCCAGCAAAGCAAATTCTTGGGATAAGAATTGTTCGCGACAGATCACATGGGCTGATTTGGTTATCTCAAGAGAATTATGTTAAAAAGGTTCTTGAGAGGTTCAATATGGACAAAGCAAAGCCTGTTAATTGTCCACTTGCAGGCCACTTCAAACTTAGCTCAAGTCAGTGTCCTACAAGTGATGAAGAGAAAAATGAGATGCAGAAAATTCCCTATGCTTCAGCAGTTGGTTCTTTGATGTATGCTATGGTTTGTACTCGACCGGATATTGCTCACACAGTTGGGATTGTTAGTCAATTTCTGTCTAATCCGGGAAAAGAACACTGGGCAGCAGTGAAATGGATTCTGAGGTATCTTCAAGGCACTTCAAAGATGAGTTTGTGTTTTGGTAAAGGCGAGCCTATTCTTGATGGGTTCACAGATTCTGATGTGGCTGGTGATGTTGATAGTCGAAAATCTACTTCTGGTTATTTGATTACTTTTGTAGGGGGAGCAGTGACATGGCAATCAAGATTACAGAAATGTGTTGCTCTCTCCACCACAGAAGCTGAGTTCATCGCCATTACAGAAGCCTGCAAAGAATTATTGTGGTTGAAGAAATTCTTACAAGAGTTGGGTTTGAAACAAGAAAGGTATGTCCTTCATTGTGATAGTCAGAGTGCAATCCACTTGAGGAAAAATTCTTCATTTCATTCGAGGTCGAAACACATTGATGTTAGATATCATTGGATTCGTGATGTCTTGAATGATAAGTTGTTGCAACTTGAAAAAGTTCACACTGATGATAACACTTCGGATATGTTGACTAAGGCATTGACTAAAGACAAGCATGAGAAGTGTCGACTATTGGCGGGAATGGTCGAATCCTCCACATAAGTCAGGAGGGGGAGAATTGTTGGGTTTCCCTCCTTTGTGGGACTCTTAAATATGGCATTTTCCAGATTGGTTTGAAGTCTTCAAGGAAAGAGAAAGCTAAAAACTACAAGTCTTTTGTCTTTCCTTTTGGTTCATCATCTTGGTCGGCAAGAAGACTTTTGGGATACCTTTTTTGGTTCAAAACAAAAAATCAGCTTTTTTCTTCTCCATTGATTTGGGGCTACACAATTGGCAAGTTTGTTCTTCAAGTGAGTAACGTTTCTTCACTTAATATTTGGGGGTTTCTTGCGGTTTGTTCTTGGAGATTTGGTTTGCTTTTGTGAGGTATTTTCTTCTTGTGATTTACACCTTGGTGTGTTTGTAAGGCTTATGCCTTTTGGCCACTTTGTAAACTCCTTTGGTGATAGTGGAAGAAACTGATCTACCGGTCGTCGTGGACGTACCTCAAATTATTTGAGGGAACCACGTAAATCTTGTGTGCTCATTTATTTTCTGTTGTTTTATTTATATTGCTTCCATTGATTTACACTTGTGGGAAAGCCTATTTTTTCCAACAAGTGTGACTACCGAGTCAATAACCAATGTTTTTGCACCATTTTGATAAATGAACTGCACCATGGTTAGCAGTCTGGATGGGACTACATTGAAGCTCCTAGGATATCTTTTTCCAAAAAAGGTTGTTGCTCACGAATTACTTGATAGAAGTTAAGATCACTCACAGCTCTCACTGGTCTCACTGGTGTAACGGCTGCTGCTTGCTGTTGTACTTTAGAAGTTGTTGCACTTCTAAAGTTAGGTAGTTTGTTAGACTTCCTTAGATTAGTTAGACTGTTACACAATGGAAAATTCTACGGCACCGAAGTGGGTACCGCAGCTGCAAAATTCTTGTCGTTGGATCAAAAGCTTCCAATCAAGACTGAATGCCTTTGCCCCACTTAGCTGGACTGCACCATCGTATTGCCTCTTCTTGAATACGCTTTGCTCGACCAACTTTTCAGGTTTCTTTCTCGGTTTTGGTAGGACTTCACTGTCGTTGCCCCCGCTTGCCCTCCATGACCCACTTTTTTCCAAGGAGGTGGTTTCCGATCAATTTCTTTCTTCTTGAATACGTCGTGATATGCAGACAGCTCTATATGCAAATTGAGTTTTGTCTCCTGTGGAATGTGGACTACAGCACCATGATAACCCACTCTTCACTGCACCAGGCTTGACCCGAGGTTAGCTCTTTTGTCCTTTTGGAAAACTGCACCGCATCTGTCCCTTCTTGACCGGCTCAACCCACTTCTCCAAAAGAGGTTGAGGGTGTCTTGCCCCTTTAGGGATCACCACGCCGGGTTTACCCAGCAATTATGACATGCAGATGCTTGTTGCATTGTTTTGATTATGTCCAGCTAGAGACAGTTGCAGCAGCTTTGGTCATAATCCATGCTTTCATTGATGTGTAAGAAATATCTAACTTTATGTTTGTTCATACAGAAAATGACACTTGAATTATAACTTTTTATGGGAGTTAGAAAAGTCTTGCTTCTTTTATGATTTTCCAAATATTCAATCATGAAATGCAGAAAATTAATGCAAATCTTCATGTATATAGGTTTGGAACTTATTTCTTTAATATAACACATTAGATGCTCTTTAAGTAAAGAAATATTGTTATTGCTTTTATAATAATATATAAGAACATTAGAAAAAAAACAGTTAATGATGTATTTATTGACAAATTTAGTAATCATAATTTAACATTTACAACTACCATCAATAATAATGAGATTCGACATCTATAGAATTTAGAGGATTTATAACATAATCTTGTTAGATTCATATGTTTAATTTACAGTGAGCAAATTACTAATAAAATATTTAGTCCTGTAAATTGCAATAGATGTGATATTTTATATGAAAATAATTTTTATAGATTAATACATTAACTATATAATATTTGAAAAGAACATTTAAAATTTTTTATATAATGAGTGTAGGGTTAATTTTGTAAAATAAATTATCCTTAGTCTTTAATTATTTTCATTATCAAAGAGTTAAAAATAATGTGAAACTAAAAAAAAAAAAAAAAAAAAAAACACAAAAAAGGTTAATTAATACTACAGTTTTTTCTTTTCTTTTTTCTTTTTGGACTAAAATTATCCATATTTGCAGCATGAAAAACCATATCCTTGAGCAAAAATAAAAAAAATATTACACAATGTGTATTGAACCAAACCAAAAATAAAAAATATAAAACTTTGAATATACTTCCTATTTTTTATTTTTAGAAACAGAAATAAAAAAGTTCTATGTAAGGGTTGGTCGAGCCATGTGCTCTGATTAGTTTAACGGCAAAATGATTGAACAAGTCAAGTTTGAGAACTAGTTAATTAAATATAATTTTTTTTAACTGTTTTCTTTTTTCAAAGTCTAAACAAATGTTTTTTGTTTGTTATATATTTGAAAACTAAAATTTCCATAAAATTTTATTAAAACTTTAAACAAGTAATCAATATAAAAAGATTAATTTAATCACTCATATTTCTAGTCATTAAATTGAACATTGTTATCAACAAGTATTTAACATTTATATAACCTTGCTAATCAAAAACATAAATATGATTTTTCTTAATATATATATTAATCATTATTTGGTTGCATAGGAATTTTAAGAAATTTAATTATTTTACTAAGAAATTCATCATGAAGCTTAATTTGTGAAGTAACAAAAAAGTCCATGAAATGAAGCTTTTTGTTGGAAGTTGATATCTTATACCATATTTTAGTTTTTTTTTTTCAATTTTTTTCCTTATCCTTTTTTCTTAACCGTAAAATTTAAAATGGCATAAAAAATTTATTTTTTATGTGAAAATTTATTTTAGTATTTACTTTGAATAGCTTAAATTAATTTTTTGATCAATATTTATCATTGAATCTGAGCAATTTTGAAAAGGTCAACAATTTTGATTTTATATTTTTTTATTTGTGAGAATTAAGATCTCAAATTATCTGTTAATACACTTCCTTCTATTACCATGTTTAGCCAAGTCGCTTAGCAATTCTATCTTGTTACCAATAATCAGGTAAATGAAGCTTTTAATTTGTGTGAAAGTTGTTATATGCTGCACGCGTATATTTTTTCTGTTTGGTTTCTTTCGGTCATTGTTAGCAATTTTTCTTAAAAATAAGGTTTGAAATGACTTCAAATTTTTAGAGAAGTCAGAAATTTTGTTTCAATGCAAATTAAAGATATAGAAATTATTAATTTAAATTTATTTATTATTAGTTTGACCATCAAAATTTCAAGGTAGTAGGTATTGACCACCAAAAACGGTTTGAAATTTTGTTATCAGAAGGCTTGCCTTGGAAGGTGATTGAGTTGTAATTTCAAAGCCAACCTGAAAACCCCATAATTTCAAGGTAGTAGGTATTGATCACTTCTTGCCACTCACTTGGCAAATATTAATTTCCAGGTAAACTCTCCAGTTCCTACCAGGCTTGGTAGAACAAATCAAAATATTTCTGTCCATAATTTCAAGGTAGTAGGTATTGACCACAAAAAACGGTTTGAAATTTTGTTATCAGAAGGCTTGCCTTGGAAGGTGATTGAGTTGCAACAAAGCCAACCTGAAAACCCCGTAATTTCAAGGTAGTAGGTATTGACCACTTCTTGTCACTCACTTGGCAATTATTAATTTCCATGTAAACTCTCCGGTTCCTACCATGCCTGATAGAAAAAATCAAAATATTTTTTTGTTAGAAATATTTCATTTACAAATAAAAATAATTAACATATTTTGAAAAATCTTCAAGTCTTTCGCGGACGCTCTTTTTAAGAATTAATGTTATGTTTTAAATTTGGTTACATTTCTTTAAACAGTATGATTTTTCTCTCTTACATTAATTAAAGACAGTACGATTTTTCTTTCTAAATTAGCATTACAGTGTAGTGCCACTTTAATGTGATATGGAGAAAGAAAAGTAAAAAAAATACTAAGAAAAAAAGGGAAAAAAAAATACTAAAAGATTTTTCTTATAATTTTTCTTAAAAAAGTGGAAAAAGTTTTTAAAAATTACGAGCCTGTTTTGTTGATCTTTTTTAAAACTGTTTTATTTTCTTGAAAATGAAAAACACAAAAAACATGCTTGGGAAGTGAGACACCCATTGGTCTCACTGTTCTCCATGAGTTATTTTTTTGTTTATTTTGGAGTTGAAAAGTTTTGCTATCAAACCCAAAAGGCTTGGTAGCAAAAATTAAAATGGTTCCATCATAAATATTTTCATTTTGAAAATAAAAATAATAGACATGCTTATTTTTGGTTTTATTTTTAAGGTTCAAAGGACTTGATTTTCAAATCATATAATAAATTGACTTTTGAGAAAATAAATGTCCTTACCCTATTAATTATTTCAAACCACATTTTCTAAAAGTTTAATGTTTCTGAAAAAATTTCAAGTTTTTCCCAAATCTTTTTTTTCATGAGTAATGTTACATTCTAGATTTGGCTATATTTCTAATTGTTTTTTCAATATATTCCATAGAGAAGTTATATACACACTATCGTTGTATCTCTCTTTTTAAATTAACTGAAAAAAGTGGACGAGAAAAAGCATCATTTTCCTTTCTAATTAGCATGCACGACCAATAGTATGGTCACTTCATTCATCTATTTATCTATCTATCTATATATAATGACATATTATACAATTAACTTATAAAATGAGTGGAGAAGATCTCTAGAATGTAATTAAGATGCCAAATTCCAAGCATAAGGTTGATGGATTTAGTTTGAATGCAATCATGGCTGAGTTGTAATTATATCAAAATTGTTAAAGCAATTTATTAAATTAATTATTAAATAGGTTACAATCTTCTAAAAAAGGATCGAGTAGCATAGGAAGTGAGAATACCAAGTCAATAACCAATGCTTTTGGACCCACTTATATAGTTCCATGGTTGTCATTTTGGATGGGACTGCATTGAAGCCATTGTCCACCTCTTTCACCCACTTCTTCCAAGAAGGTTGTTGCCCACCAATTACTCTCCCTTCCTTATCCCCTATATTTGTAAACCGCATCCTATCCTTCAACCTTTATCAACTACCTTTTTTTCTTGCTCTCTCAAAGGAAAGATGCATCTCTTTTCACCTTATGTTTCAGTGTTTATTTTAGTGCAATGTTGGGTGGCTTGCTTCACTCCCACAGTAGTCTCCATCAATTTAGTTGATGAATTTGCTCTTTTGGCCTTGAAAGCCCATATTACATTTGATTCCCAAGGTATTTTGGCAACAAATTGGTCAACCAAAAGCTCCTACTGCACTTGGTATGGTATTTCTTGCAATGCTCCTCAACAAAGAGTTTCTGTAATCAACTTGTCTAACATGGGTCTTGAAGGAACTATTGCGCCACAAGTCAGCAACTTCTCATTTCTTATTTCTCTTGATCTTAGCAATAACTACTTACATGCCTCCCTTCCTAAGGAAATTGGTAAGATTCTCATCATTTTTGTCTACTTTACAGGTTAATACTCATGTTTCCTACTTCAATATATAATATCAATAAAGGTTGGGGTTATCATGATTTTTGGCTTTCAATTGTGATGAAATAGTTGAGTAATTGATAAATTATAGTTCCAAAAATAATATTTATGTATTTGGTAGATTGGATTGTTGAATTATTGTGACCATGAATAATAAGTAAAATAGGAATGATACAACTTTAACTTATTCTCTTTATTTTGATACAAAATTCATTTTAATTAAATAAATCATTATACAATTTAAAAAATAATTTTATTTTTTAAATTTCCTAAAAATTATTTTCTTTCATCTATTTTGAATGAACTCAAGTAAACACAATTATAGTAATGGTAATGATTTTTTATTCTAATTTTTAGAATGAATAATATAAAATACAAGTCAAAATAAACATACACAAGGATAATAAAAAGTTTCAACTAACAGTATATTTTTCTTTTTAAGTTATAACATTAAATAATTTATTTATAGTGATATTTTACGATTGATAGATAATTTCAAATATAGAAAATTTTGATGCAACAAATTATATTATTAAAAGTCAACATAATTTAATGTAATATATTATACATTAAAATGTAATAAAATATTTAATAAATATCAAATAATTTCATATATATATATATATATATATATATATATATATATATATGTATGTATGTATGTATTACTTTAATTTAATTTACTATAAAATATTTAAAGCTACAATATAATATTTATTTGTGATAAATAATAGTGGATAATTTTTTTGTTAAAATTCCCAATAAAAAAAATAAAATAAAAATATCAATTAGTTAATTATATTCTATCTAATACCCAACATTTGTGTTAAGTGTATAGTTAATTTAACAAATTATTATTATAAAGTGAGAAACATCATTGTACACACAATTCAAACCATCGTATAGGTTCCAAATTGTATTCAATCAAACCAAAATGCACTAGCCTTAAATGCTTGGCTTCAATATGTGGTTCATGATGAGTGTTCCTCAATATTAGTGTTTCTTGCAAATGTTATCATCATGTTTGATTCCATGAAAGGACTAAGAAAAAAATACCGAAAGAAATTATTTTCTTATATTTGATTTTATTATAAAAATATGAAGAAAAAAAATCAAATATAATTAAAATTAATCTATTTTTAAATTATTTAATTTTAAATAGAAAATTTAAAACAAGTGAAACGTATTTCAGGCAATGTATAAATAATTTGTTGACTTTAAATCTATGTTTTCTATTTTTCTTTTATTTTTTTCTCCTATTTTTCCTCTTTATTTTCATCCCCTTCTATTTTATTGGAACTAAATAAAACCTATGACTATGTTTGGTTCCCAAAAAGTTGTAGTGGCAATATAAGGGGGAGAAAATAATGAGTTTCTTAAAAGAAAAGAAAAAGTGAAAACAATAAAAAATAAATAAATTTGAAGTTAATAAATTATTTTTATATGATCATTCAAATTCATTTAGAAAAAATAGATTTAAATTTAATAAATTAATTGTATATGTTTCTTCAAATTTATTTACTTATTTTAATTCTTCCATACGAAGATATAATAATTTTAAAATACATAAAATTCTAATTAATTTTAATTATATTTTATTTTATTTTCCTTTTTTTTTTACAATAAAACCAACAATGAGAAAATTATTTTCCCTTAATATTTTCTTTTCTTTCTTTAATACTCTTCTCAACCTAACATAGTTTTTATGTTCATAATAATAATATTTTAGATATTTTTTCATTTTATTTTAGGTAAGTGCAAGGAGCTTCAACAATTGAATTTATTCAATAATAAACTGGTTGGAAGCATTCCAGAAGCCATTTGTAATTTATCAAAACTTGAAGAGCTATATCTCGGCAACAATAAGTTGGCTGGTGAAATTCCAAAGAAGATGAGTGATCTTCTTAATCTGAAGATATTGTCATTCCCAATGAACAACTTAACAGGTTCCGTACCAGCTATTATTTTCAACATATCTTCTTTGCTCAACATTAGTCTCTCCTACAATAGTCTCTTTGGGAGTCTTCCCATGGATATGTGCAATACCAATCCAAAGCTCCAGGAGCTTAATCTTTCATCAAATCACTTGAGTGGAGAGATCCCTACCAGTTTAAGCCAATGTATAAAGCTTCAAGTAATTTCCTTATCATATAATGAATTCACAGGAAGCATACCAAAAGGAATTGGTAACTTGGTGGAGCTTCAGAGATTGTCTTTCCGGAATAATAGCTTGATAGGTACACTTTTTCTTTCCTTTCTTTTCTTCCTTTTTATTAGCTCACTTTCTCTTAAGCTTTCAAAGATGTAAGCAATGCATTGAAGTTTTTCCAGCCCACTCATTTTAATTTTCTTGCAGGAGAAATACCTCAATCACTGCTCAACATATCTTCATTGAGGTTTTTGAATCTGGGAGCCAATCAACTCAAAGGTGAAATCCCCTCCAACTTGTCGCATTGTCCAGAGCTCCAAGTACTATCATTATCATTCAATCAGTTTATTGGAGGCATTCCACAAGCCATAGGGAGTTTATCGAATCTTGAAGAATTATATCTTGGTTATAACAATTTGGGAGGTGGAATTCCTAGAGAGATTGGGAATCTTCATAACTTGAATATTTTGGACTTTGAGTCTGCTAAACTAAGTGGTCGTATTCCTGCCCAAATTTTCAATATCTCTTCATTGCAAGAGATTGGTTTCAGTCATAATAGCCTTTCTGGGAGTCTTCCAATGGATATCTGCAAACATCTGCCTAATCTCCAAGGGCTCTATCTTTCTTGGAATCAGCTCAGTGGTCAACTTCCTACAACTCTGTCCTTATGTCGAGAGCTCCAAGTACTATCATTATCAGTCAATCAGTTTACTGGAGGCATTCCACAAGACATAGGGAGTTTATCGAGTCTTGAAGAATTATATCTTGGTTATAACAATTTGGCAGGTGGAATTCCTAGAGAGATTGGGAATCTTTCAAATTTAAATATTTTGAACCTTGCGTCTAGTAGAATAAGTGGCCCTATTCCTCCTGAAATTTTCAACATCTCTTCGTTGCAAAAAATTGATTTTAGTAATAATAGCCTTTCTGGGAGTCTTCCAATGGATATCTGCAAACATCTTCCTAATCTCCAAGGGCTCAATCTTTCTTGGAATCAGCTCAGTAGTCAACTTCCTACAACCATGTCCTTATGTGGAGAGCTTCTGTCACTGTCACTATCTATCAACAAATTCGTAGGAAGCATACCAAGAGAAATTGGCAACTTGTCCAAGCTTGAAGTGATTTATCTTGGAAGAAATAGCTTCACAGGCACTATTCCACCTTCATTTGGTAATTTAAATGCCTTACAAAAACTTGATTTGGCAGAAAACAATATTCAAGGTAATATCCCCAAGGAGTTGGGGAATCTCATCTACTTACAAAGCTTGCATCTTGGTCAAAGCAATCTAACGGGGATAGTACCAGAAGCTATTTTTAACATCTCTAAGCTGCAGGTCCTTTCGCTGGAAGGAAATCACCTTTCAGGCAGTCTCCCATCAAGTATTGGCACTTGGCTCCCAAATCTTGAAGGGCTTTTTATAGGAGACAACGAATTCAGTGGAAAAATTCCAACTTCCATTTCCAATATGTCGAAACTTATCTTCATGGACATAGGTGACAACTATTTCACTGGGAATGTGCCAAAAGATCTAGGTAACTTGAGACAACTCCAGATCCTCCGCCTTTCACAAAACCAGTTGACTAATGAACACTTAGATTCTGAGCCTGCCTTTTTTACATCATTGACGAATTGTATTTCTTTGAGAAAATTGCGGATCAATGATAATCCTTTAAAAGGCATTATTCCAAATTCATTGGGGAATCTCTCCATTTCTCTTGAATGTATTGACGCAAGCAGCTGCCAACTCAGAGGCACCATCCCTACAGGGGTTAGTAATCTAACCAACTTGATTGGTTTTGGACTTGATGATAATGACTTGACAGGGTTGATTCCAACATCATTTGGACGCCTACAGAAGCTCCAAGCGTTGGGTATTTCTCAAAATCGAATACACGGATCCATTCCTAGTGGTCTATGCCATTTGACAAACTTGGGATTCTTGGATTTTAGTTCGAATAAACTTTCTGGAACAATCCCTAGCTGCTTTGGGAATCTTACTGGACTGCGTAATGTCTATCTTCACTCCAATGGACTAGCTTCTGAGGTACCTTCATCTCTGTGGACCCTTAGAGATCTCTTGGTTCTTAACTTGTCTTCAAACTTCCTCAGCAGCCAACTGCCCCTAGAAGTTGGAAACATGAAGTCCTTAGCGGAATTGGACCTATCGAAGAACCAATTTTCAGGAAACATCCCAAGCACCATATCACTTCTTCAAAACCTGCTCCAACTTTACCTATACCATAACAAGCTACAAGGTCATATTCCCCCCAATTTTGGTGATTTGGTGAGCTTGGAATACTTGGATCTGTCTGGGAACAATTTATCTGGTTTTATTCCCAAGTCATTAGAGGCTCTGAAATATCTCAAATACCTGAATGTTTCTTTCAATAAACTACAAGGAGAGATTCCAAATGGAGGACCCTTTGCAAACTTCACTGTTGAATCTTTCATCTCCAACCTAGCACTTTGTGGAGCACCTCGGTTTCAAGTCATGGCATGTGAGAAAGATACTAGAAGAAACACAAAATCACTCCTCTTGAAATGTATTGTGCCACTAAGTGTATCATTATCAACAATGATACTAGTGGTTCTCTTTATTCTATGGAAGCGAAGACAGACTGAGTCAGAAAGTCCGGTTCAAGTTGATTTGTTGCTTCCCAGAATGCATAGATTGATTTCACATCAAGAACTCCTTTATGCAACCAGTTACTTCTGTGAAGACAATTTGATTGGGAAAGGAAGCTTAGGCATGGTATATAAAGGAGTATTATCTGATGGGCTGATTGTTGCTGTGAAGGTTTTCAATTTGGAATTGCATGGAGCTTTCAAGAGTTTTGAGGTAGAATGTGAAGTAATGCGGAATATTCGCCATCGAAATCTTGCCAAGATAATCAATAGTTGCTCTAACTTGGACTTCAAAGCCTTGGTGCTTGAGTATATGCCTAATGGGAGCTTAGAGAAGTGGTTGTACTCTCACAACTACTATTTGGATTTTTTCCAAAGATTAAAAATTATGATAGATGTGGCATCAGGGTTAGAGTATCTCCATCATGATTATTCAAATCCTGTGGTTCACTGTGACTTGAAGCCCAGCAATGTCCTGTTAGATGATGACATGGTTGCACACATAAGTGATTTCGGCATTGCAAAACTGTTGATGGGAAGTGAGTTTATGAAGCGAACCAAAACCTTGGGCACCATAGGCTATATGGCACCAGGTAAAGTTTCCTACCACTTCAACACATTCTTATGTCATTGTTTTTTCTCTCTCAACTAGCTGGTTTTCCATTGGACCAAGAAGCACTATTTGGCATCAAAGTTTTACATAATGAACAACTAATATTACATGCAGGGTGTAGGTTAGAGGATAAGTTATTGTAAGTATTCTAGGGTTTTTAAATTGTTTTCAATCCTTTGAAAAATGGAGAGTTAGTCATTAGCTCTTTACAAACATCTTACATGATCTTTTTTGACCTCTTGATACTTAATTAATATTTTTTAACAAGAAGATCATTTTTTTATTAATTATTTATCTTTCTCCATATTACTATTTCTTTGTTCATTTTACTAATGGAAACTAATAAGTATGCAGAGTATGGCTCAGAGGGAATAGTATCCACAAAAGGTGATATATATAGTTATGGGATCATGCTGATGGAAACTTTTGTGAGGAAGAAGCCCACAGATGAAATGTTCATGGAAGAACTAACCTTAAAGAGTTGGGTGGAGTCATCAAGCAACAACATAATGGAGGTTATAGATGCTAATCTCCTTACAAAAGAGGATGAAAGTTTTGCCTTAAAACAAGCTTGTTTTTCTTCCATCATGACATTAGCTCTGGATTGTACAGCTGAGCCTCCTGAGAAGAGAATTAACATGAAAGATGTGGTGGTTAGACTCAAGAAGCTCCTGAATCAAATTGTTGATTTAAGGACTCCATAATTAAGAAGAAGAAGGCATGGAGATCATGTCCCTTTGTTCCACCCTGAGCTTATTTAAGAGTTCACAAATCAAGAACTGAGGGACCATTTAGCATGGCCTGCCAGGTGGTTGAAAGTTCCTTATTATATCAACTTTATGCAAATTATGCTCAAATGTTTGTGTAGTTCCATCTATTTTCCCCAATGTAATTCAGCTTGAATAATGCCATGAGTCTGAATACTTTTATTTTGTATTTTCCCATTAGCATAATATTAAGTGAAGGTGCCCTGTGAGTAACTTCTGGAATAACATTTCATGCTTTTCTTTTTAAGATATGATAGACTTTAATAAATTATTTGTCTATGCTAGTCAAAATTGACCTCTACATGTAGACATATCTTACTTAATTTCTTATAACTTCCAATTACTTCTGGATTGTGTATATTTGGATTAGCTTATTTCAAAATCATGATTCATAAGAATTAAGAAGTTCGAGAATTGATATTCAAATGCGCCTTTCATCTTCCAAACATGTTTTATGGTTTGAAAAGAATATAATATAAATTGACAACAATCAACTATTGAAAGAACAGAGTAAAAGTGGTGTTCATTTTACTCAATTAGAGATATGACATGATCAATATTTATCATGTAATATGAACAATTTTGAAAATGTCAACAATTTTGATTTTGTGTTTGTATTTGTGAGAATTGAGATCTCTAATTGGAAAAAGAATTTAGTAAAATGTTAAAAAACAAAAAAAAACAAAAAAAAAAAAAAAAAAAAACAAAATGAGTGAAGATTAACTTTGGGGATGATATATATAGGTCATTTGTCAATGGAAAATAACTTTTTTTGAAAATAATCATCATGGTAATGTGGGTGCCACATAGCACTACTAAGCATGGTTTTGTTTCTATAAACAAAAATTTGTCATTTCATCAAAGTCATATAGTAATTAACGAAGTTTGAACTCAGATTGAATTTTAGAATCAAATAGATATAACTCATATTTCCTATGAATACTACAAATTAGGAATTCGAAATATGGGAAATAAGTCTTTCAAAAACTATATTAAAACAATTTTTAGGAAAAATAATCCTAAAAAATATGAAATTTATTAAGCAAATTAGATTAAAAACAATCAGCAACTCATCATCAAACGAATTCATACTTGAATGAAAATGCATGGCCATTACTATTGATATAGATATGGAATGATAAATATTTTGTTCATATATATATAAGAATATTAAGGTAGGGAATTCCAAGCACGAGGTTAAGGAATTAATTAGTTTGAGTCCAATTAGATGTAATTATATCGAAGTTGTGAAAACAATTTTGTTAAATTATTAAATGCATTATATCAAAGTTATTAAAACAATTTATTAAATTGTTAAACAGATTACATAGATTGAATTATCTAAAAAGAGAGTAGCATTGGAAAGTGTGACTACCGAGTCAATAACCAAATGTTTTTGCACCATTTTCATAAATGAACTGCACCATAGTTAGCACGCTGGATGGGACTACACTGAAGCCCTTTTTCACCTCCTAGGATATCTTTTTCCAAAAAAGGTTGTTGCTCACGAATTACTTGATGGAAGTTAAGATCACTCACAGCTCTCACTGGTCTCACTGGTGTAACGGCTGCTGCTTGCTGCTGTACTTCAGAAGTTGTTGCACTTCTAAAGTTAGGTAGTTTGTTAGAGTTCCTGAGATTAGTTAGACTGTTACACAATGGAAAATTCTACGGCACCGAAGTGGGTACCGCAGCTGCAAACTTCTTGTCGTTGGATCAAAAGCTTCCAATCAAGACTGAATGCCTTTGCCCAACTTAGCTGGACTGCACCATTGCATTGCCTCTTCTTGAATACGCTTTGCTTGACCAACTTTTCAGGTTTCTTTCTCGGTTTTGGTAGGACTGCACTGTCGTTGCCCCTACTTGCCCTCCATGACCCACTTTTTTCCAAGGAGGTGGTTTCCGACCAATTTCTTTCTTCTTGAATACGTCGTGATATGCAGACAGCTCTATATGCAAATTGAGTTTTGTCTCCTGTGGAATGTGGACTACAGCACCATGATAACCCACTCTTCACTGCACCAGGCTTGACCCGAGGTTAGCTCTTTTGTCCTTTTGGAAAACTGCACCGCATCTGTCCCTTCTTGACCGGCTCAACCCACTTCTCCAAAAGAGGTTGAGGGTGTCTTGTCCCTTTAGGGATCACCACGCCGGGTTTACCCAGCAATTATGACATGCAGATGCTTGTTGCATTGTTTTGAGTATGTCCAGCTAGAGACAGTTGCAGCAGCTCTGGTCATAATCCATGCTTTCAATGATGTGTAAGAAATATCTAACTTTATGTTTGTTCATACAAAAAATGACACTTGAATTATAATTTTTATGGGAGTTAGAAAAGTCTTGCTTCTTTCATGATTTTCCAAATATTCAATCATGAAATGCAGAAAATTAATGCAAATCTTCATGTATATAGGTTTGGAACTTATTTCTTTAATATAATACATTAGATGCTCTTTAAGTAAAGAAATATTGTTATTGCTTTTATAATAATATATAAGAACATTAGAAAAAAAACGGTTAATGATGTATTTATTGACAAATTTAGTAATCATAATTTAACATTTACGACTACCATCAATAATAATGAGATTCGACATCTATAGAATTTAGAGGATTTATAACATAATCTTGTTAGATTTATATGTTTAATTTACAGTGAGCAAATTACTAATAAATTATTTAGTACTGTAAATTGCAATAGATGTGATATTTTATATGAAAATAATTTTTATAGATTAATACATTAACTATATAATATTTGAAAAGAACATTTAAAATTTTTTATATAATGAGTGTAGGGTTAATTTTGTAAAATAAATTATCCCTAGTCTTTAATTATTTTCATTATCAAAGAGTTAAAAATAATGTGAAAGTAAAAAAAAAAAAAAAAAAACACAAAAAAGGTTAATTAATACTACAGTTTTTTCTTTTCTTTTTTCTTTTTAGACTAAAATTATCCATATTTGCAACATGAAAACCCATATCCTCGAGTAAAAATAAAAAAATATTACACAATGTGTATTGAACCAAACCAAAAATATAAAATATAAAACTTTGAATATACTTCCTATTTTTTATTTTTAGAAACAGAAATAAAAAAGTTCTATGTAAGGGTTGGTCGGGCCATGTGCTCTGATTAGTTCAACGATTAAATTGGAAAAATGATTGAACAAGTCGAGTTTGAGAACTAGTTAATTTACATATAATTTTTATTTTTATTAACTGTTTTCTTTTTTCAAAGTCTAAACAAATGTTTTTTGTTTGTGGTATATATTTGAAAACTAAAATTTCCATAAAATTTTATTAAAACTTTAAACAAGTAATCAATATGAAAAGATTAATTTAATCACTCATATTTCTAGTCATTAAACTGAACATTGTCATCAACAAGTATTTAACATTTATATAACCTTGCTAATCAAAAACATAAGTATGATTTTTCTTACTATATATATTAATCATTAGGTTGCATAGGAATTTTAAGAAATTTAATTATTTTACTAAGAAATTCATCATGAAGCTTAATTTGTAAAGTTACAAAAAAAAATTCCATGAAATGGAGCTTTTTGTTGGAAGTTGATATCTTATACCATATTTTAGGTTTTTTTTTTTTAATTTTTTTTCCTTATCCTTTTTTCTTAAACGTAAAATTTAAAATGGCATAAAAAATTTACTTTTTACGTGAGAATTTATTTTAGTATTTACTTTGAATAACTCAAATTAATTTTTTGACCAATATTTATCATTGAATCTGACCAATTTTGAAAAGGTCAACAATTAATTTTATATTTTTTTATTTGTGAGAATTAAGATCTCAAATTATGAAAAGAATTCAGTAAAATGTTTAAAAAAAATATATATTGAATGAAGATTAACTTTTGGGATGTTATATATAGTTGATTTGTAAATAAGAAGTAACTTTTCCGACAATAATCACCATGGCAATGTGGGTGTCTTCTCATTGCAGTGCTAACCATGGTTTTATTTCTATACACAAAAATTTCTTATTTCATCAAATCATATAATAATCAACTAAGTTTGAACTTATATTGAATTTTAAAATCAAATAGAAATAACTTAAATTAAAAAAAAGAAAAAAAGAAAAATCACCAATTCATCAAACAAACTCATACTTGAATGGAATAACATGAACATTCATATTAATACGTCTATATCTATATCTAAAGTGATATAGATATGAAATGACAAATATTTTGTTTACATATATATTATGATGTGTAATCAATTTACTTCTAAAAAGAGGAGAAAATTTTAAGAATGTTAAGGTAGAGAATTCCAAGCAGAATCTCAAGGGATTAATTAGTTTGAGTCCAATCATCCATGAGTTGTAATTATATCGTAGTTGTCAAAACAGTTTTGTTAAATTACTAAACAGATTACATCAAAGTTGTTAAAACAATATTTTATTAAATTATTAAACAGATCAAATAGATTCGATTATCTAAAAAAGGGGTAGCACCGGAAATGGTAACTACCAAGTCAATAAATAACCAATGTTTTTGCACCACTTTGGTGAGTGGACTGCACCATGGTTGTCACTCTGATGGGATGACATCTTTTTCTAAAAAAGGTTGTTGCCCGCTAATTACGGACATCTTTTTGTTAAAAAAGTTGTTGCCCACTGATTAATTGATAGACATCAAGATCTCTCATAGCTCTCAGTAGTGGAAGACGACTGCTGGTGTGCTTTAGAAGTTGTTGCATTTAGATAGGATAGGTTGTTTGTTAGACTCTTTGGATTAGTTAGACTGTTACACAATGGATATCATGAAAGAATAAAAATAGAAGGAGAGTTGAGTTTTCTGAAAAAACTTTCGTTACTTTCCCTTCCTTATGTCACGCCTCAAAACCCACTTCAAGGGCATGACGATCATTTCATACCTCAAGTCCAAAGGCTCAAAGTGGAAACGATACAAACATTCATATTGTAACTAAAAATTACCAATTACCAAATTCTTATTCAAAGTAGTAGAACAAAATTCTAAAATCTCCAAGTATCAACTTTAAAAAAACTAACACATCAACCAGAGTGTTATTGTCCAAATAACTCCGAATTCAAATAATTTAAATGGGGAATTAAATTTCAACATCTAAACAATGTCCAAAATAAAGTTTGAATTAAAATCCTAATAAAGAAAAATTCTCCAGCCTAACCATCACTTCTTGCCCGAACTAAGAGTACTTAAAAAATTATCAACGAAAGGACATGAGCTTAAAGCTCAATAAAAAATATTAATGCAGTTTCATAGATCAAACATTTTCAATCATGCTTGCAAATAGGAGATATAACATATATTTATTTTCATAAAAACTTTTAAGTTCAAAATACTAATACATTCAAACTTTTCAACAAAACTTTCTTATATCTATTTCAAAACAATTTCTCATCAAAACCAAATCGAATACATTCAAAATATCTTTATTCTGGTTATTAAATAACAAATGGTATCCAATTAGGTGGACTTCACAAATGAGTGGCTAGTTTCAAATTTGTTCTAGTTAAGGTGAACAAAACCAAATGTCAACAATTATAACCCGTTAACTAGGGCCATATAATATCAACTATTATAACCCGTTGATTAGGGCTGAAAATGTCAACAATTATAACCCATTGACTAGGGCCATATAATCCAAAGTCAAACACTTTATTTCATTAATTCAAACTTACAAAACAAAATATCATATCTCCTCAATTTTTCACTTTTCATAAATAAACAAAGAAAATTCTCAAAAAAATACTTTTCATACAAAACACATATTTGATCCATGTGAAAAGATAAAAATAATATTTTTACACATTTCAAAATATAATATAAAAAAAAAATTATTTTCTTTTATAAAAATTTGCATTAATTTCCCTTACCTTGAATAAGCACTCAAAAACTTAAAGTATTTAGCTCAACGGATTTACTATTCACCTAACATAATATCATACACAATATTGATTATTGATTATTTATCTAAATATATAAATTTGACAATCTTATAAATATTTTATTTAGTATTAGGAATCCTAATTAATTTCTCATATTAATATTATTATCATCCAATATTATTTTCAACTTCCTAAACAATAATTTTTTTTTCTAACTTATCTAAATTAAATCTTTTAAGAATATTTTTTTACATAAAACTATTATTACTATTTAATTTATTTCTTTTTTCTAACTTATCTAAATTAAATCTTTTAAGAATATTTTTTTACATAAAACTATTATTACTATTTAATTTATTTCTTTTTTCTAACTTATCTAAATTAAATCTTTTAAGAATATTTATTTGCATTAAACTATTATTACTATTATTTAAATCTCCTACTAAAACTTAGCAAATACCCCATGCAATTCCTTTTTTTTTTTTTTCAACATGTCAAATCCTTCCTACGCATCTTTTCATCTTTTTTTTTTTCCTCTCGAAAGTCAAAACTTTTAACCTCCATACTCACAAATTTTATGTAATTTTCACATCCGAAACTATATAATTTTTTTTTTTTTTTTTTATCTAGATCTATTCATTTGAGTAATCAAAATTTATCAATCTCTATTAATAAATCAAACTATATTCATAAATTTTTAATCTTTTTGACCTAGAAATTAATTAAACGAACTCTAATCAAAATCGAGATATTCTAAAGAATATCTAAAGTGTTCAAAACTAATTAACGAATATAAAATACTAATTTAAAGATTAAAAATCTTATTTAAAAAATTGATCTTTAAATCCTAAACCTCCAAATCTTCAGCCCTATGCTTTATGATCTTTCTAATTTCTGTGTAAAAGGGTTTTCTGAATAAAGAAGATAGGAAAGATCTAATTTATATCTAGGGGTTTTAAATACAAAAAGACTTTTTTACTCTTATTAAATTACTTTAATTAATTAATAATTTCTAAATTACGATTTTACTTCTAAATTGGGTTTTGGGCATTACACCTTAACCTTAGCGTTTATGACACATCCTAATCTTCTCCAACCTCTTTACCTCCGGTGAGTGTAACAACACTCCATAATCCACTCATCAAACAGAAAATAAAAAGTTATAATAGTAAAGATTTTTCTTCTTCTCATACTTGTGGCTACAAACATTTTTTTTCTCTTTTTCACTAAACCCTAAATCATAAGGGTTAAATATATTTGGGGCAAACTCATCCATTCAATAAATAATTTTTTTTTTTTTGATAATTCAATTTATCAACTTCTGATATCCTCTATTTAATATAACAAAATTGGAAAACTTTTGATATCCTCTATCTAGTATAACAAAACCAATTTAGGTTTCATAATCTTATAATTAAAACATTTTTATTAAATCGTTAGACAAGTTACTAATAAAGAAGTAGCATTGGATGTGAGACTAGCTAGTCAATAACCAATGCTTTTGCACCATTGAGACAGCTCCATGTGAAAGCGGTGTGCTTCTTAATTTTTTCCTAATTTCTTCTTGAATGCACTTTGCACTAAAGATGCATCCTTTTGACCTTAGGAAAAAAAAACATAAAAAGGTTTTTGCCCACCAATTACTTCACCTTAAAAATAGCTTTATGTACTAAAATAACATTTAAAATTTTTTATATGATGAGTGTAGGGTTAATTTTGTAAAATAAATTATCCTTAGTCTTTAATTATGTTCATTATCAAAGAGTTAAAAATAATGTGAAACTAAAAAAAAAAAAAAAAAAACACAAAAAAGGTTAATTAATACTACAATTTTTTCTTTTTTTCTTTTTTTTCTTTTTAGACTAAAATTATCCATATTTGCAGCATGGAAAACCATATCCTTGAGTAAAAATAAAAAAAATATTACACAATGTGTATTGAACCAAACCAAAAATATAAAATATAAAACTTTGAATATACTTCCTATTTTTTTATTTTTAGAAACAGAAATAAAAAAGTTCTATGGTAGGGTTGGTCGGGCCATGTGCTCTGATTAGTACAACGATTAAACTGGCAAAATGATTGAACAAGTCAAGTTTGAGAACTAGTTAATTAAATATATATTTTTTTAACTGTTTTCTTTTTTCAAAGTCTAAACAAATGTTTTTTGTTTGTGCTATATATTTGAAAACTAAAATTTCCATAAAATTTTATTAAAACTTTAAACGAGTAATCAATATAAAAAGATTAATTTAATCACTCATATTTCTTGTCATTAAACTGAACATTGTCATCAACAAGTATTTGACATTTATATAACCTTGCTAATCAAAAACATAAATATGATTTTTCTTAATATATATATTAATCATTATTTAGTTGCATAGGAATTTTAAGAAATTTAATTATTTTACTAAGAAATTCATCATGAAGCTTAATTTGTAAAGTTACAAAAAAGTCCATGAAATGGAGCTTTCTGTTGGAAGTTGATATCTTATACCATATTTTAGTCTTTTTTTATTTTTTATTTTTTATCTTATTCTTTTTTCTTAAACATAAAATTTAAAATGGCTTAAAAAATTTACTTTTTATGTGAAAAATTTTATTTTTGTATTTACTTTAAATAACTTAAATTAATTTTTTGATCAATATTTATCATTGAATTTGAGCAATTTTGAAAAGGTCAACAATTTTAATTTTTTATTTTTTATTTGTGAGAATTCAAATCTCAATTTATGAAAAGAATTTAATAAAATGTTAAAAAAATAAAAAGAAAAAGAAAAAAAAAAGGAAAAATAAAAACAAATTTGAATGAAGATTAACTTTTGGGACGATATATATTGTTGATATGTCAGTAGGAAGTAACTTTTCCAACAATAATCACCATGGCAATGTGGGTGTCACATAGCATTGCAAATCATGGTTTTATTTCTATAAACAAAAATTTGTCATTTCATCAAATCCATATGGTAATCAACTAAGTTTGAACTTGGATTGAATTTTAAAATCAAATGGAAATAACTTAGATATCCTATGAATACTTCAAAGTAGGAATTTGAAAATATGGGAAATCAGTCTTTCATAAGATATATTAAAGCATCTTTTAGTAACAAAAATACTAAAAATATGGAATTACTTAAGCAAATTAGATTTTTTTTTAAAAAGAAAAAAAAGAAAAATCAGCAATTCATCAAACAAACTCATACTTGAATGGAATAATTTGAACATTCATATTAGTACATCTATATCTATATCTAAAGTGATATAGATATGAAATGACAAACATTTTGTTTACATATATATTATGATGTGTAATCAATTTACTTCTAAAAAGAGGAGAAAATTTCAAGAATATTAAGGTAGAGAATTCCAAGCAGAATCTTAAGGGATTAATTAGTTTGAGTCCAATCATCAATGAGTTGTAATAATATCTTAAAACAGTTTTGTTAAATTACTAAACAGATTACATCAAAGTTGTTAAAACAATATTTTATTAAATTATTAAACAGATCAAATACATTCAATTATCTAAAGAAGGGGTAGCACCGGAAATGGTGACTACCAAGTCAATAAATAACCAATGTTTTTGCACCACCTTGGTGAGTGGACTGCACCATGGTTGTCACTCTGATGGGATGACATCTTTTTCTAAAAAAGGTTGTTGCCCACTAATTACGGACATCTTTTGGTTAAAAAAGTTGTTGCCCGCTAATTACTTGATAGACATCAAGATCTCTCATAGCTCTCAGTAGTGGAAGGACTGCTGGTGTGCTTTAGAAGTTGTTGCATTTAGATAGGTTAGGTGGTTTGTTAGACTCTTTGGATTAGTTAGACTGTTACACAATGGATACTATGAAAGAAAAAAAATAGAAGAAAGAGAGTTGAGTTTTTTGGAAAAACTTTTGTTACTTTCCCTTCCTTAACCTCAGCTTTTATGACACATCCTAATCTTCTCCAACCTCCTTACCTCCGGTGGGTGTAACAACACTCCAGAATCCACTCATCAAACAGAAATAAAAAGTTATAATAGTAAAGATTTTTCTTCTTCTCATACTTGTGGCAACAAACATTTTTTTTCTCTTGTTCACTGAACCCTATAATTACAAGGGGTTAAATACATTTGGGGCAAACTCATCCATTCAATAAATAATTTTATTTTCGATAGTTCAATTTATCGACTGTTTAATATAGCAAAATAGGAAAACTTTTGATATCCTCTATCTAGTATAACAAAACCAATTCAGGTTTCATAATCTTATAATTAAAACATTTTTATTAAATCGTTAAACAAGTTACCACTCGAATTATCTTCTAATAAAGAAGTAGCATTGGATGTGAGACTAGCTAGTCAATAACCAATGCTTTTGCACCATTGAGACAGCTCCATGTGAAAGCGATGTGCTTAATTTTTGCCTAATTTCTTCTTGAATACACTTTGCACTAAAGATGCATCCTTTTGACCTTAGGAGAAAAAACAGAAAAAGGTTTTTGCCCACCAATTACTTCACCTTAAAGATACCTTCATGTACATACTACCACATCCTGTCTGACATTAATTAATTCCTAATCACTCAAGGAAAGGATAGATGTATCTGTAAGCTTGAAATTTGTCCTAGGGTCTTTTAAAACCCATTGAATTAGAAATATTTTTACCCTCTTACACTTGACCTATAAACTTTTTATATTTGTTTTGGAAAGAGAGAAAATTAGGATGTTTTGAGAGAAGATCATAATTTTTTGAAATAGAAAATGAGAATTTTTTGGGGGTAAAAAAAAAAATTATTGAAATATCAAATTTTTAAACGGAAAATTAAAATTTTTTTAAGGGAGAACTCGAATTTTTAAATAGAAAATCAAATTATTTTTAGAGAAAATTGGAATTTTTTTTAAGGGGGCTTTTTCTCACAACCAAGGAAGGGAGAGAGGGAGAAGAAAAGGAAAAGAGGGAGAGAGAGAGAGAGAGAGAGAGAGAGAGAGAGAGAGAGAGAGAGAGAGAGAAAATGAATGAAAAGGAGGATTTTTGTGATAGAAGAATTGTATAAATGCATGTTTTCCATATTGTACCCGTTGGATATGGTCATAACTATACACTTTTATACTTGTAGAGAGTAAAGGTCGTATTATTGTTTTACTTAATAAGAGATATAACATGATCAATATTCACCTTCAGCCATTGAATTTGAGCAATTTTTAAAAGGTCAATGATTTTAATTTTATATTTTTTACATATGAGAATTAAAATCTCAATTTGGAAAAAAAAATCCAGTAAAATGTTAGAAAGAAAAAAGAAAAAAAAAACAAATTTAAATAAAGATTAACTAATGGGATGATATGTACCTTTGATTTGTCAATAGGAAGCAACTTTTCCCAAAAATAATTACCATGACAATGCGGGTGTCACACCGCCATGACCATTATGGTCTTATTTCTATTAAAAAAATTATATATATATATCATCTCATTGAATTAACACAACAATCAATGAAGTTTAAACTTGGTTTAAAGTTTAGAATCAAATTGAGATAACTTAGATTTTCTATGAATACTTCAAATTAGGAAATTAAAAATATAGGAAATAAGTTTTTCATAAAATATATTAAAATATCATTCAGAAATAACAATACAAAAAATATGGAATGATCACTTAACGCAAATTAGATTAAGAAAAAAAATCAACAATTCAGACAAACTCATACTTGAAATGGAATAACATGATTTACTAATGTCTCTAATCTCTAATGTGATAGAGATATAAAATGATAAATATTTTGTTCAAATATATATTATGGTACATATGCAATCCAATTAAGTTATAGAAAGAAAATTCTAAGCACAAGGTTGATGGATTAATTAGTTTGAGTGCAACCATCATTGAGTTTGTAATTATATCAAAGATGTTAAATTAATTTAATAAATTATTAAACAGATTACATAGATTGAATTATCCTCTAAAAAAAGAGTAGCATGGGAAGTTGGACTACGAAGTCAATAGCCAATGCCTGAGCACCACTTTGTTAGTTGTGTTTCCTTTTTTTTTTTCTTTTTTTTTTCTTCTCCTTTGGTAAGTGGACTGCACCATGGTGTTGTCAATCTCCATAGGACTACACTGAAGCCTTTTCCACCACCTTAGACCCCTTTTTCCCAAAAAAAGGTTGTTGCCCACTGATCACTTTCCCTCCCTTAACCTCAGCTTTTAACCTATTCTAATCTCCTCCAACCTTTATCAACTACCAACCCAATGACGAATATATGGAAGTTGTTAAAACATTTTTATTAAATATGTACAGGTTAATGCATTGAATTGCCTTCTAATAAAAAAGGAGTAGCATTTGGATATGAGACTTCACAATCAATAACTAATGCTTTTGCACCATTCAGACAACTACATGTGAAAGTGGTGTACTTAATTTTTTTTTCCATTTAGTAAGTGGAATGTAACATGGTTGTTCCCTCTTGAGTATACACGTTGCGGTAAAGTTGCCTCTTTTTGACCTCATTAACCCCTCTTTTGTAGAAAAAAAGAAAAGGTTGTTTTTGCCACCAATTACTTTCCCTTAACCCCAACTTCATATACTATATAACATCCTCATCCAACATTATTGTATCCACTTCATTTTCTTCTTGCTCTTTCTCCAAGGGAAAAGATGTACCTCTTTTCTCCTTTTGTTTTAGCATTTGTTTTGGTGTATTGTTGGGTGGCTTGCTTCACTCCCATGGTTTTCTCCATCAATTTAGTTGATGAGGTTGCTCTTATTGCCTTGAAAGCCCATATCACATATGATTCCCAAGGCATTTTGGCAACAAATTGGTCTACCAAAAGCTCCTATTGTAGTTGGTATGGTATTTCTTGCAACGCTCCTCAACAAAGAGTTTCTGCAATCAATCTCTCTAACATGGGTCTTCAAGGAACTATTGTGCCACAAGTCGGCAACCTCTCTTTTCTTGTTTCCCTTGATCTCAGTAATAACTATTTCCATGCGTCTCTTCCCAAGGATATTGGTGAGATTCTCATAAATTTTGTCTACTTTATAGGTCAATACTCATATTTCCTGCTTCAATATATAACATCAATAAAAGTTAGGATTACCATAATATTTTACTTTCAACCATTATGAAATAGTTGAGTAATTGATAAATTACCATTTCAAAAATAATAATTAAATATTTGGCAAATTGGATTGTTAAATTATTGTGATCATGTATAATAATATAGGTTTAATTTATTCTCTTTATTTTGATACAAAATTCATTTTAATTAAATCAATCATTATACAAGTTAAAAATTAGTTCTAGTTTTTTTTCATTTCTTAAAAATTATTTTCTTTTTCTTTTTTGAATGAATTTAGCATAACTATAGGAATGGTGATAATTTTTTGTTCTAAATTTTAGAATGAGTAATACCAAATACAAATCTAAATAAATATACACAACAATAATAAAAAAGTTTCAACTAACGTGGTTCTTTTCTTTTTAAGTTATAACATTAATTGATTTATTTATTGTAACATTTTACAATTGATAGATAATTTCAAATATAGAAAATTTTGATCCAAAAATAAATAAATTATTGAAAAAACAACATAATTTAATGTAATATATTATACATTAAAATGTAATAAAATATTTAATAGATATCAAATAATTTCATATATATAACTTAATTTAATTCAATATAAAATATTTAAAGCTACAAAATAATATTTATTTGTGATAAATAATAGTGGATTATTTTGTTGTTAATATTCCTAATAAAAAATGAAAATTAGTTGATCATATTCTATGTAATACTCAACATTTCTATGAAGTGTATAGTTAATTTCACAAATTATTATTATAGAGTAAGAAACATTATTGTACACAATTCAGACCAACGTAAAGGTTTCAACTAAACCTAATTTCTTAGCAAATATTAATTTGTGATTCATTATGTGAAAGTACTAAGAAAAAAAATATTAAAGCAAATAATTTCCTTATATTTGATTTTACTATAAAAATATAAAAAAATCTAATATAATTAAAATTAATTAAAAATTATCTATTTTTAAATTATTTAATCTTTATATAGAAAATTTAAAACAAATTAAATGTGTTTGAAATAGCATATAAATAATCTATTGACTGTAATTCTTTTTTTTCTTCCTATTTTTCTTCTAAATTTTCTTTATCTCATATTTTTTTCCAACCAGATAAAACCTATGACTATATTTGGGAAAATATAAGGGAAAGAAAATAAATAAAAAATAAATTTAAAGTTAATAAATTAATTTTTTTTATGTTTCTTCAAATTCATTACCTTATTTTAATTATTTGATACAAATATTTAATAATTTAAAAATACATAAAATTCTAATTAATTTTAATTATATTTTATTTTCTTTCTTATTTTTTATAGTAAAATCTGAGAAAATTATTTTCCCTTAATATATTCTTTTTCTTTACTACTCTTTTGAACCAAGCATAGTCTACTTGTTCAAAATAATAATATTTCAATTTTTTTTTCCTTATATTTTAGGTAAGTGCAAAGAGCTTCAACTACTGAATTTATTTAATAATAAATTGGTTGGAAGCATTCCAGAAGCCATTTGTAATTTATCAAAACTTGAAGAGCTATATCTTGGCAATAATCAGTTGACTGGTGAAATTCCAAAGACGTTCAGTCATCTTCATAATCTGAAGATATTGTCATTGCGAATGAACAACTTAACAGGTTCCATACCTGCCACCATCTTCAACATATCTTCTTTGCTCAACATTAGTCTCTCCTACAATAGCCTCTCTGGAAGTCTTCCCATGAATATGTGCAACACCAATCCAAAGCTCAAGGAGCTTAATCTTTCGTCAAATCACTTGAGTGGAAAGATCCCCACCAGTTTAGGCCAATGTACAAAGCTTCAAGTAATTTCCTTATCATATAATGAATTCACGGGGAGCATACCAAGAGCAATTGGTAATTTGGTGGAGCTTCAGAGATTGTCTCTCCTCAATAACAGCTTGACAGGTACACTTTTTCTTTCCTCTCTTTTCTTCGATCCTCTCTCACTTTTCCTTAAGCTTTCAAATATGTAAGCATAGTATTGTTGTTTTTCCAACCCACTCATTTTGTTTTTCTTGCAGGAGAAATACCTCAATCACTGTTCAACATCTCTTCATTGAGGTTTTTGCGTCTGGGAGAAAATAACCTAGTAGGTATCCTCCCCACAGGCATGGGTTATGATCTTCCCAAGCTTGAAATCATTGATCTCTCAACCAATCAACTCAAAGGTGAAATCCCCTCCAGCTTGTCGCATTGTCAACATCTCCGAGGGCTATCATTATCATTCAATCAGTTCACTGGAGGCATACCACAAGCCATAGGGAGTTTATTGAATCTTGAAGAATTATATCTTGGTTATAACAAATTGGCAGGTGGAATTCCTAAAGAGATTGGGAATCTTTCAAATTTAAATATTCTGAACTTTGCGTCTAGTGGACTAAATGGTCCTATTCCTGACCAACTTTTCAATATCTCTTCATTGCAAGAGATTGATTTGACTGATAATAGCCTTTCTAGGACTCTTCCAATGGATATCTGCAAACATCTTCATAATCTTCAAGGGCTCTATCTTTCTTTCAATCAGCTCAGTGGTCAACTTCCTTCAACTCTGTCTTTATGTGGACAATTGCAGTCACTGTCTTTATGGGGGAATAGGTTCACAGGTAACATTCCACCTTCATTTGGTAATTTAACCGCCTTACAGGTTCTTGAATTGGCGGAAAACAACATTCAAGGTAACATCCCCAGTGAGTTGGGGAATCTCATCAACTTACAGTACTTGAAACTTAGCGCAAACAATCTAACAGGGATAATACCAGAAGCTATTTTCAATATCTCTTCATTGCAAGAGATTGGTTTTAGTAATAATAGCCTTTCCGGGAGTCTTCCAATGGATATCTGCAAACATCTTCCTGATCTTCCCAAGCTTGAATTCGTTGATCTCTCAAGCAATCAACTCAAAGGTGAAATCCCCTCCAGCTTGTTGCATTGTCGACAGCTCCGAGTGCTATCATTATCAGTCAATCACTTAACTGGAGGCATACCAAAAGCTATAGGGAGTTTATTGAATCTTGAAGCATTATATCTTGGTGATAACAAATTGGCAGGTGGAATTCCTAGAGAGATTGGGAATCTTTCAAATTTAAATATTCTGGACTTTGTGTCTAGTGGACTAAATGGTCCTATTCCTGACCAACTTTTCAATATCTCTTCATTGCAAGAGATTGCTTTGACTGATAACAGCCTTTCTGGGACTCTTCCAATGGATATCTGCAAACATCTTCATAATCTTCAAGGGCTCTATCTTTCTTTCAATCAGCTCAGTGGTCAACTTCCTACAACTCTGTCCTTATGTGGACAATTGCAGTCACTGTCTTTATGGGGGAATAGGTTCACAGGTAACATTCCACCTTCATTTGGTAATTTAACCGCCTTACTGGATCTTGAATTGGGGGAAAACAATATTCAAGGTAACATCCCCAATGAGTTGGGGAATCTCGTCAACTTACAGAACTTGAAACTTAGCGAAAACAATCTAACAGGGATAATACCAGAAGCTATTTTTAACATCTCAAAACTGCAGAGCCTTTCGTTGGCACAAAATCACTTTTCAGGCAGTCTCCCATCAAGTCTTGGCACTCAGCTCCCCGTTCTTGAAGGGCTTGCTATAGGACGCAATGAATTCAGTGGAATAATTCCAACGTCTATTTCAAACATGTCAGAACTTACCGAGCTGGACATATGGGACAATTTCTTCACTGGTGATGTGCCAAAAGATCTAGGTAACTTGAGAAGGCTTGAATTTCTCAACCTTGGATTCAATCAATTGACTGATGAACACTCCGCCTCTGAGGTTGGTTTTCTTACTTCTCTGACAAATTGTAAATTTTTGAGAACATTGTGGATAGAAGATAATCCTTTAAAAGGTATTCTTCCAAATTCACTAGGGAATCTTTCCATTTCTCTTGAAAGTTTTGATGCATCAGCCTGCCAATTCAGAGGAACCATCCCCACAGCAATTGGTAATTTGACCAGTTTGATATCTCTAGAGCTAGGAGATAATGACTTGACAGGGTTGATTCCAACTACATTGGGTCAACTAAAGAAGCTCCAGGAATTAGGCATTGCTGGAAATAGAATACGAGGATCCATTCCAAATGATCTTTGTCGTTTGAAGAACTTGGGATACTTGTTTTTGAGTTCTAACCAACTAACTGGATCAATCCCAAGTTGTCTTGGATATCTTTCTCCACTACGAGAACTCTCTCTTCACTCCAATGCATTAGCTTCCAACATTCCTCCATCCTTATGGACCCTTAGAGGTTTGTTGGTTCTTAACTTGTCTTCAAATTTCCTAACTGGTCATCTACCTCCCGAAGTTGGAAACATAAAGTCCATTACAACATTGGACCTGTCAAAGAACCAAGTTTCAGGTCACATTCCAAGAACATTGGGAGAACTACAAAATTTGGAAAACCTTTCCTTGTCCCAAAACAGACTACAAGGCCCTATACCTCTAGAGTTTGGTGATTTGCTAAGCTTGAAATTCTTGGATTTGTCCCAAAACAATTTATCTGGAGTCATTCCTAAGTCATTAGAGGCCCTTACTTGTCTCAAATATCTAAATGTTTCTTTCAATAAACTACAAGGAGAAATTCCGGATGGAGGACCTTTCATGAATTTCACTGCTGAATCATTCATCTTCAATGAAGCCTTGTGTGGAGCACCTCATTTTCAAGTCATAGCATGTGATAAAAGCACTCGCAGTCGATCATGGAGGACGAAGTTATTCATCTTGAAATATATTCTACCACCAGTCGTATCATTAATAACTTTAGTGGTTTTCCTTGTTTTGTGGATACGTAGACGAAATAACTTGGAAGTGCCAACTCCAATTGACTCGTGGCTTCCTGGAACACATGAAAAGATTTCACACCAGCAACTTCTTTATGCAACAAACTACTTTGGTGAAGATAATTTGATTGGGAAAGGAAGCCTGAGCATGGTATATAAAGGGGTATTATCTAATGGCTTAACTGTTGCTGTAAAGGTTTTTAATTTAGAATTCCAAGGAGCCTTCAGGAGTTTTGATTCAGAATGTGAAGTGATGCAAAGTATTCGCCATCGGAATCTCGTCAAGATAATTACTTGTTGCTCAAACCTTGACTTCAAAGCATTGGTGCTCGAATATATGCCTAATGGAAGTCTTGACAAGTGGTTGTATTCTCACAACTATTTTTTGGATCTCATCCAAAGATTAAACATCATGATTGATGTGGCATCAGCATTGGAGTATCTTCATCATGATTGTCCAAGCCTTGTGGTGCATTGCGACTTAAAGCCCAACAATATTTTGTTAGATGATGACATGGTTGCTCATGTGGGCGATTTTGGGATCGCAAGACTGTTGACTGAAATAGAGTCTATGCAACAAACAAAGACCTTGGGCACAATTGGCTACATGGCACCAGGTAAAGTTCCTCACTATTTCTATGCCTATTTACTACAAATTTTTTTGAATTTGTAAATTTGTTTCCTTTCTTTGAAATAGCTTTCCAATTTTTTGAATTTATAATAAAAAATAACATGATGCGCAAGCAGAGTATGGCTCAGATGGGATAGTATCCACAAAGGGCGATGTTTTTAGCTATGGGATCATGCTAATGGAGGTATTTGCAAGGAAGAAGCCTATGGATGAAATATTCAATGGAGATCTAACCTTGAAGAGTTGGGTGGAGTCATTAGCCGATTCGATGATAGAGGTTGTGGATGCCAATCTATTGAGGAGAGAGGATGAAGACTTTGCCACAAAGCTAAGTTGTTTGTCCTCCATTATGGCTTTAGCTTTGGCATGTACAACTGATTCACCTGAGGAGAGGATTGACATGAAAGATGTGGTAGTTGGACTTAAGAAGATCAGAATCGAACTGTTGATATAAGGATTACTTCAAATTGTTACACGAGAGTTCATGTCAATAGTTTGAAACGTGTGGGAGCTGGTTAAGAGTACAAAAATAACGATCCTCACCATTCTTAGGTATATGTCATGGGTTTGAATGTTTTTAATTCTATCTTTTCTCCATTAGCAAAGTTTTAGAATAAGTTATATCAAAGTGAGTCATGGAAGGGCATATCATGCTTTTCTTTTTAAGGTTTAGTAGAGATATTGTGCTAAAGGTTGCTTTGTTCTCAAATAATTTAGCAGATGGGTTTCGTTTTCTTGCCTTGAAATTCCATCCAACCTATGACTCTTAAAGACATTTGGCAACAAACTGATCCATTCAACCTTCTCTATTGAATTCATTTATAAGAATTATTTTTTCATGTTATTTATTTTTTAATTTGTGTATCATTATTTATATGACATAGTAGTTATTTTTATTTATTTTAAATTCCTTAATGTAATAAAATTAAAAATTCTAAATAAATTATATTTAACTAATTTATAAGAATTACTTTTTCATTAAAAGGTTCTAAAATTTCTTGTTTCATAAATTTACACCAAAAATTAGCATAGAAAGAGAAAAAAATTAAAAGGTAAAATATAAAAACTTTTTAATTTTATTTTATTTATTTATTATATTTTCTACTTTTATGAACATATTGTGAAAATTATTTTAATTTTATTTCTAATTCCTTAACATAATAAAATTATAATTATAAGCAAACTCAATTTGATTGGTTTATATGATTACTCTTTCATTAAAGTGATTTCATTAAAGGGTTCCCAAAGTAAGTATAGTTTCACAAATTAAGAAAATAAAATTATAAGGTATAATATAAGTACTTTTGTCTATCATATATTGTGATAATATATTTAAAGTTATAAATAAATTTGTTATTATAATTGCATGTTCTTTAAGTAAAGGAATATTGTTATTGCTTCTATAGTAATACTTGTTCTTTATTAATGTTTTTTTTTTTATGAATTTAATGATCATGATTTCATATTTGAAACTATCAACAAATAACGAGATTCGACATCTATGGAATTTAGTGGATTTGGAACATAATTTGGTTAGATTTATATGCTTAAACTACGTGAGCAAATTGAAAATTAATTATTTAATTAGTTGAGTAAATTGCAATACATAAGATATTTTATATCAAAAATAATTTTTGTTGATTAATATATTAATTGTATAATATTTGAAAGAATACTTAGTAAGGCGATTCAGCATCAACTATCCCTAGTTCAAGGTGCATCATTGAGGTCATGGTGATGGCTTTGAAGTAAGGACTCTTGGAAAGGTCGAAGCTATTCAAGTTGCCATCAAAATTGCCCCCTATTACTATAGAGGATTGTTTTTCAAAGCTCAAAAATACATTATGCTTGAGGAAGATTTGAAATCACAACAATCTCATCGAAAGGATCATATGGAAGCATTGTTATCAACTAGGCCCTTTAATGGAAGCCAACTCAAACATTGTATAGGAAGATAGGAAGACTGGGAGGATAGGTGAGACCACAAAAACAAGCAGCCCACACACCATGTTAACCAAAGGTGAGAAACCTAACCTCGTCCAAGCTATACTTTATTGCAAGTATCATATGAACAAATCTTATAAGAGATAAAAAGGATGAAAAGATACCCAACTCTAATGCCACCTAGGATAACAAAAAGAAACTGTATACGTACTCCCATTCTCACAAGGAACAAGGTGATCATTGGACCAATGGGGAAAGGAAAAAGATAAGGACTTAATCAAGCTATGTCACTTAAGCAAGGGAAGCTTAAATACTTCACAACATAGTAATTAAGGACTTAATAGCGAAAGGAAAAAGATAAGGAAGAATGAATGTCACCTCTTCTAATAAGGTCTCCTCAAGCTATGATAACCATGATCATGGATAATGTGTGCAAAAGTGTGACAGGAGCTATGTAAGAAGGATTATAATATCCATGATCATGAACAATGCAGCATGCACAAGCTTGCTTTGGACAACAGCCAGGCCATCATATAGTAATTGATCCAATTCTTTCATTAAAGAAATTATCATTAGAGCTTATTAGTTTTAAGATTTTCATATTCAATCTATTAAAGCATTTAGGGTGACCAGAAATCACAAGTGAGTTGAGCAAGTACTTCTTTTCATTAAATGCAACTTTGACATTCATCATCCCCTAAAAGAAAAACCTAGCAAGCTTAAGCTTAGAAAATAACTTTCTTCTCACAAAATAGGAATTAAGGCAAAATGCATTCCTCTCTTAAGATTTTGTAACCAACCTATGTTATGTTCAAGTTTGAGGATAGTGTTTCTTTTACTTTCATCTTAATTTGTGTTAGTATTTGATTTCATTGTTTTTAATTAAATTTATAAAACTTAAGCCCTGCTTTCTTAGTTAAGAAGAAAATGCTTATTCTCCAAAAACCTTCCTATTCTAGATATACAACTTCAAAACATTTTCTTAAGCATTTTACTTAAAAAGGAAAATTTGAAAATGCCAGTATTTTAATTTTACATTTTTGATTAAAAAATTAAAATGTCAAATAGGCACAAAGAAAAGAAAAGAAAAGAAAAGTGACATATGATAAAATGTTCAAAGAACCCAATTTCATACAAGTTTAGGAAAAACACCAAAAAGGAAAACAACGTATAGTTTGAAATTTCCTTGTTAAATGGTTTGAACAAATCAATCACATCTGAACCTTGATTAGATTTTAGACTCAAATTGAGATAATTTGGATTAAAAATTTATCTAAGTATGACCTCCAAATTATGACCGTTTACAATTTTTCACCAACTTGGGTGTATGCTTCCTAAAATTTATTAAAAAAGTTTTAGGAATTCATATGTAAAAACACCTCCAAATTATTTATGAATCTATGCATGAAGAACCAAATCCAAAAAATCAAGAATTAAAAAAAAATTATCACACAATAATTGCAAAAGAAACAACCCCAACTAAAGGAATGCAATTGTGATGACACGAACAAGACACAAGGAAAAAAAAAGGGTAAAAGCATTAATTTTTTTTTTTTTCACAGTATCGACACTTGAATATGGTTTTCCTTCTTTTTCTTTTTGTAACGACCCGCTCCCAACCATGTAGATATTGTCCGCTTTGGACCCAAAGGGGTCCTCACGGCTTTAAAACGCGTCTATTTGGTTAAAAGGAGCCTCTACATATATAGCGTCAGGAACATTCTCCCCTATCCGATGTGGGACATCACAAACACCCCCCCCCCCCCCCCCCCCCATGCAGACACAACGTCCTCGTTGTGTCTCATGGGATTGCGGGGCCAAACAAACAAACACCCCTTATGGGGCCAAACAAACTCCCACACCAGGGTCGGGGATCGGCTCTGATACCATTTGTAACGACCCACTCCCAACCGTGTAGATATTGTCCGCTTTGGACCCAAAGGGGTCCTCACGGCTTTAAAACGCGTCTATGTGGTTAAAAGGAGCCTCTACATATATAGCGCCAGGAACATTCTCCCCTATCCGATGTGAGACATCACAAATTTACTAATAAAAGTAAAGGTGACAATTCATGTTGGTGTATCTTATTCACGTCATATCAAATGTTAGATAATTAAATAAATCAACTCAATTAGAATACAAATGATTATCTAATTAGAAACATGAGCTCAAATGCTAACTCATTTAATAAGCAAGTGTTATTTAATGATCAAATCGAGTTGAATTTTGTATGATAATCAATCTCTCAATCTAACATTTTCATGACCTAATTTTGACTCATTTATTTAAAATTAGATTTTAAATAAGTCAAATATGGGTTAAATGGATTAGAGTTATTATCATGTTAATCAGTACAATCATTAAATAGGTTAATTCAAGTCAATTTTATATTACACATGTTGACCAAATAAACAACCTATTTATATAACAAGTTATCCAAACCGACTCGAATTTGATCTAAATACGATTATACTTAATCTCAACCCATGAAAAACATCTTAGATTCTAATCATATTAGCAAAGCACACCAAATTTTATCACTCCTATATAAAAGCTAAAGATTGTTCCTTCAACTAGTGAGTATCTGTGCTCGAAGTTTATACGAATCAGTCTCAACAGGATCTTAGAAATTACTGGACAAAGAAAAAGGGAAAAAGAGAAAGGGGTTGTAGCCATGGATGCAGAAAAGTCATACATTTGTCCAAACATACAGATGGATGGATATAAAAGAAGAAAATGTCAATACCCCTTGACTCTGCATTTATTGGAGTTGCCTTTGGGCCCCTAAACCTCCAAACTCATTCTCTACCTCTAGTGTACCTAGACTGCTTCCAAAATCTTCACCGATGTAATGCAATTATTGAAGTAATGCTTTGAAAAACACTCCTAAAATTCTATTGCTTCTGACTTGGCAGCAAGTGTTGAATTTAGCTGCCTAACATGCCAAATCAAAGACTTTGAAAAACACTCCCTCAAAGCAGCATTTTCTTAACAATGTGGAGCCCGAAAAGATCTCATGTTTAAGATAGGAAACTTCAAGTTTGAAAGTTGCAACAGAATTGGATCTTTCAAGAAATCAAGATCTGTTTGTCAATATTTTCAAAAATACTTCAATTTATTCTGGATGGGTGTTACATAGGGAAAAAAAAAGGCAAAAAACACCTCAAATTTGTTCTAAAATTTATTTTCAAAAATAATTATAAAAAATAACTTACTTTTAATATAAATCTCCTTCAATATTTCGATTATTTTCATATAAGTTTCAAAAGAGAATGCTATTTTTATGAGAACAAGTTAAGAGTATTTTTGTTAAAAATAAATTATTTTTTAGGCTTAAAAATTTGAAGGATAAAATTTACAAATTTGGGATTCTTTCTTCCCTTTAAATAAAATAACCCTTAAATTATCAACTTTCATACAAATTTAAACAATTTAGACAATAAATCGTTTTTATATTTTATTTCAAACTCATTGAATTATTTTAACACTTCTATATCTAAAAAAATATTAAAATTTTGAAAATGTATAAGTTTCTAATTAATTTTAATTTTACCCTCGTCTTAATTCAAAGTAACTAGTTGTTTTCTTCAAAGTAACCGGTTGTTTTCACGATAACAGGAATGGTGTTAAGAGAAATGGAGTCTACATAATGATACTATATTTAGATTCAAATAAAGTTTAGTTCCATCCAAATTTGAGACAAAAAACACAAACTTCACCATAATAAAAAATTCAACTCTATTCAAATTTCCAGAAGAAAAAAAACAAACAAACACTGCCATAATCAAATCTCTCCACACCTATCGCAAGTCAGCTCTATGCAGTCAACATTTTTACAAGTGGTTTCCATTCCATCACCGGCTTCACCCACTTTTCTGCCACCTAATTAAGAGGTCTAAGGTTCAAGCACCCCAAACCAAGTCAACGTTAAAGTTATACAAATAAAATTAAAGTCTTTGATTTGGCGTGTAGAAGAAAAATCTAAAATTATTAAATAAAAATACATACAATACATTGAATCCATTGAGTAATTGAAAGAACCTAACATTTTGCAAAATTTGTCTTGCAACTTCTTTAGATGTTTACACCCAGAAATCCTCTGGGTTTCATCTATTAGTTTCACCATCAAGACTCACGTATTTCAATTAGAACTATGAACATGTTTTCACCAATACATGCGACCAAATAGCAATATATATGGCAATATATCCAGAATTTAATATGATGATAATATAGATTGAAAGAAAAAGGAAATTACCAAAGAGACTTGAACTCCAGACTCTAATGAGACATCTAATTAATTATGTCTATGACACCATGTTAAGTTACTGACTTTCGTCAAAACTCAAGTTGTTAAAATATGGGCCCATAATGTATGGCATCTAATACACATAGGATTAAACTGTGATATATATGAAGTTCAAATTTTAATTTTGGGAGAACTTCTAGCATGTATCAAAAAAAAAAAAGGCTAAAAAGAAAAGGCACCGGGAACTTGCAATAACAAAGGCAAATAAAATGAAAAGTTTATGATCCCAAATTAACACTGGTTTATTATGTATATAGTCATTCACCAACAACATGTGGCTTCCTTTTCTATAAAAAGAATTCTGAGCTCCCCTCCTTCACTTCCACCTTATACAAACTACACACCTTCCCTCTCTCAAACTCTCTTTATTGATGGAAAAGAAGGTTTTCCTCTTACCTTTTGCTTCAGTGATCCTTTTGTTGCACTATTGGGTCACTGGCATCACACTAGCTGTGTCCTTAACCAACTTAGCTGATGAGTATGCTCTTCTTGCCTTGAAAGCCCATATAATTTATGATTCTCAAGGCATTTTGGCAACAAACTGGTCGAGCACAACCTCCTACTGTAATTGGTTTGGTGTCTCTTGCAATGCCCACCATGGAAGATTGACAGCATTGAATCTTTCTAACATGGGTCTTGAAGGAACCATCCCACCACAAGTCAGCAACCTGTCTTTCCTTGCTTCCCTTGATCTCAGTGATAACTATTTCCATGCCTCTCTTCCCAATAAAATAGGTAAGGTTCTTACTGAGAAAATACTATCAAAATCCACTGCTCAATAGATATGCTAAACATGTTCATAAATAACACCAAAGTTAACTATATTTTGGAGCTTTAGCATGCATGAATAGGAACGTAGTCCATCAAATCTGAAATATTCAATGCAAAAACATGTCAAATCCATTTCTCAATTTCAGGTAACTGCAGGCAGCTTCGACAGTTATATTTATTCAACAATGAACTTACTGGAAGCATTCCACAATCCTTGGGTAACTTATCGAAGCTTGAAGAGTTGGATCTTGATCGTGACCACTTGACAGGTGATATTCCAGAGGAGATGAGTAATCTTCTCAGCTTGAAGATATTATCATTGTTCGTCAACAACTTAACAGGTTCCATACCATCTGGCATTTTCAATATATCGTCTCTACAAAGCATCAGCCTCTCAGCCAATGATCTCTATGGAAATCTTCCTATGGATATGTGCGATAGGATTCCAAATCTCAATGGACTTTATCTCAGCTACAATCAATTGAGTGGACAAATCCCCACAAGTTTACACAAATGTCCAAATTTCAACTGATATCCCTATCATACAATGAATTTATAGGAAGCATACCTAAAGGTATTGGCAACTTATCAGAGTTTGAGGTGTTATATCTTGGTCAGTACTATTTGACAGGTACCATTCCACCTTCACTATTAGGGCCTGTTTGTAAAGCCAGAATACAGAATGGGAATTGGAAAATCCATTCCATTTCTCATTCATTTGTGTTTGAATGACTAATTAGAATGAAAATATGAATCAAAAAACCATTCTCATGGAAACCAATCTCACTCTTGTCAAGATTTTCATTTCTCTTGCTCACATGGTAATGTGATTGACCTCCATTCTCATTAGTATTTCCACTTTTATTACCACATACTCACATCCTTATAGTTGAATTTCAATTGTTAAGGTTTCTAATTGACTCTTATTAATGCTCTTACAGGAGAAATACCTGAAGCACTCTTCAACATCTCTTCCTTGAGGATTTTTGATCTCCCAAGTAATAATACCTCTCAGGTACTCTGCCCTCGAGCATGTGTTGTAATCTCCCGTCACTTGAAGTCATCAGTCTCTCATGGAATCAACTTAAAGGCAAGATCCCATCTAGCTTATCACATTGTCAAGAGCTCCGCACACTATCATTATCATTCAATCAATTCACTGGAAGCATTCCTTTAGGAATTGGCAACTTATCTAAGCTTGAAGAATTATATCTCGGTATCAACGACTTGACAGGTAACCTTTCACCTTCATCGCAAGTGTTAAATTTCAATTTATCACAATTTCCAATCAACTCCTAATTTTCTTGCAGGTGAACTACCTCTAGCACTTTACAACATCTCTTCCTTGAGGGCTATTGATCTCCAAAGCAATATCTTCTCAGGTTTTCTCCACACGGATATTTGTCATAAACTTCCAGCGCTTAAAGTCATTAATCTTTCTCTGAATCAAATCAAAGGAAAAATCCCATCCAGTTTGTCACATTGTCAAGAGCTTCAAATTATATCATTGTCATTCAAGCTCGAAGAATTGTATCTTGTGGTTAACAACTTGGCAGGTGGAATTCCAAGAGAGATGGGCAATCTTCTTAATTTGAAAATGTTGAACTTAGTTTCGAATAGGCTAAGAGGTCCTATTGCGGCGGAAATCTTCAATATCTCTTCCTTGCAAATGATTGATTTTACAAATAACAGCCTTTCTGGCAATCTTCCAATAGCTATTTGCAACCACCTTCCAAAACTCCAACAGCTCATTCTTTCCAGCAATCAGCTCAGGTCCCAACTCCCTCCAAATCTCTCCTTATGTGGGCAGCTTCAAGTGCTGTCACTACCAAAAAACAAATTCACTTGAAGCATACCGATAGAAATTGGGAACTTCCCCATGCTTGAGGAGATCTATCTTGGAAGGAACAGCTTGACAGGTACCATTCCACCTTCATTTGGTAATTTAACAGTGTTAAAGGTGCTCGACTTGCAAGAAAACAACATTCAGGATCGGAAGTGTGACTACCAATTCAACAACCAATGTTTTTGCACCACTCTGGATGGGACTACATTGAAGCCCTTTTTCACCTCCTAGGACATCTTTTTCCAAAAAAGGTTGTTGCTCACGAATTACTTAACAGTCGTTAAGATCACTCAGCTCTCACTGGTCTCTCTGGTGTAAGGCTGCTGCTTGCTGCTGTACTTCAGAAGTTGTTGCACTTCTAAAGTTCGGTAGTTTGTTAGATTTTGTTAGATTAGTTAGACTGTTACACAATGGAAAATTCTACGGCACCGAAGTGGGTACCGCACCTGCAAAATTCCTGTCGTTGGATCAAAAGCTTTCAATCAAGACTGAATGCCTTTGGTAGGTAGACTGCACCATCGTCGCCCCTTCTTGAATACGCTTTGCTTGACCAACTTTTCAGGTTTCTTTCCCGGTTTTGGTAGGACTGCACTGTCGTTGCCCCTGCTTACCCTCCATGAACCACACTTTTTCCAAGGAGGTGGTTTCCGACCAATTTCTTTCTTCTTGAATACACCATTAGATCGTGACATGCGGACAGCTCTATATGCAAATTGAGTTTTGTCTCCTGTGGAATGTGGAATACAGCACCGTGAAAACCCAGTCTTCACTGCACCGGGCTTGGCCCGAGGTTAGCTCTTTTGTCCTTTTGAAAAACTGCACCGCAGCTGTCCCTTCTTGACCGGCTCAACCCACTTCTCCAAAAGAGGTTGAGGGTGTCTTGTCCCTCTAGGGATCACCACACAGGGTTTACCCACCAATTACTTTGTTCTTTTTTCATTCTTCCTACATTTCTCCAATTGCATTATGACATGCAAATGCTTGTTGCATTGTTTTGAGTGTGTCCAGCTAGAGAAAGTTGCAGCAGCTCTGGTCATAATCCATGCTTTCAGTGATGTGCAGGAAACATCAAACTCTATGTTTGATCATGCAGAAAATGCCACCTGAATTATATTTTTTATGGGAGTTAGAAAAGTGTTGCTTCTTTGATGATTATCCAAAGATTTAATCATGAAATGCAGAAAATGTAAATCTTTATGTATATATGAATCCCCAACAATCCCTAATTTGGCACCCATGTCAATGGTGTGTGTACCCCATTCATATGTATTACAACCATCTGCTATATATATCACATTCAAACGAAAGTATGCTTATAGAATTGATATTGACTTTAAATGCTTGATCAAATATTCCACTACTTAAATCAAAACTTAATGGCAAAAACAATGAAGGATAGAAATTAAAAAATAAAATAAAATAAAAATACCTTTGAAGCTCTTCCTATATATAGGTTTGGAGTTATTTATTGCTTCTTCATCGACTAGATTTCTTCTATGTTGTCTAGAATATATACTAGAGATAGCTCAAAACACCCACAATCATATACAAAGAAAGAGGAGCGATATGACATCTTTTAGCAAATTTTTGCTTACAAAATTTTGAAAATAAAAATAACAAATATGCTTATTTTTTGTTTTATTTTTAAGGTTCAACATACTTGATTTTCAAAGCATATAATAAATTTGTTTTTGAGGAAATAAATGTCCTTACCCTATTAATTATTTCAAATGACATTTTCTAAAAGTTTAATGTTTTTTAAAATTTTCAAGTTTTTCACTTTTACTTTTTTTTTTCATGAGTAATGTTACATTTTGGACTTGGCAATACTTCTTATTGTTTTTTCAATATATTCCATAGAGAAGTTAAATACATACTATCACTGTTTCTCTCTTTCTAAATTATTTGAAAAAAGTGGACTAGAAAAAGCATCATTTTCCTTTCTATTTAGCATGCACGACCAACAGTATTTATTTTCTAATTACTTTAATTTAATTTACTATAAAATATTTAAAGCTACAATATAATATTTATTTGTGATAACAATAGGGGATAATTTTTTTGTTAACATTCCCAATAAAAAAATAAAAATAAATATCAATTAGTTAATTATATTCTATCTAATACCCAACATTTGTGCTAAGCATATAGTTAATTTCACAAATTATTATTATAAAGTAAGAAACATCATCGTACACACAATTCAAACCATCATATAAGTTCCAAATTGTATTCGATCAAACCAAAATGCACTATCCTTAAATACTTGGCAACTATCAATATGTGGTTCATGATAAGTTTTCCTCAATATTAGTGTCTCTTGCAAATGCTACCATCATGTTTGATTCCATGAAAGTACTAAGAAAAAAATACTGAAAGACATTATTTTCTTATATTTGATTTTACTATAAAAATATGAAAAAAAAATCAAATTTAATTAAAATTAATCTATTTTTAAATTATTTATTTTTAAATAGAAATTTTAAAACAAGTTAAACGTATTTCAAGCAACATATAAATAATTTATTGACTTTAAATCTTTTTTTTTCTTTTACTTTTTTTCCTATTTTTCCACTCTATTTTCATTCCCTCCTATTTGATTGGAACAAAATAAAACCTATGACTTGACTATGTTTAGTTCCCAAAAAGTTTTAGTGACAATAGAAGGGAAAGAAAATAAAGAGTCTTAAAATAAAAGAAAATGTGAAAATAATAAAAAATAAATAAATTTGAAGTTAATAAAATATTTTTATATGATCATTCACATTCATTTAAAATTTAAAAAAAATTAATAAATTAATTTTATATGTTTCTTCAAAATTTATTTACTTATTTTAATTCTTCCACATGAAAATATAATAATTTAAAAATACATAAAATTCTAATTAATTTTAATTATATTTTATTTTCTTTCCTATTTTCTAGGATAAAACCAACAATGAGAAAATTATTTTCCCTTAATATTTTCTTTTCTTTCTTTAATACTCTTCTCAACCTAACATAGTTTTTATGTTCATAATAATAATATTTTAGATATTTTTTCATTTTATTTTAGGTAAGTGCAAGGAGCTTCAACAGTTGAATTTATTCAATAATAAACTGGTTGGAAGCATTCCAGAAGCCATTTGTAATTTATCAAAACTTGAAGAGCTATATCTTGGCAACAATAAGTTGGTTGGTGAAATTCCAAAGAAGATGAGTGATCTTCTTAATTTGAAGATATTGTCATTCCCAAGGAACAACTTAACAGGTTCCATACCAGCCACTATTTTCAACATATCTTCTTTGATCAACATTTGTCTCTCCTATAATAGCCTCTCTGGGAGTCTTCCCATGGATATGTGCAATACCAATCCAAAGCTCAAGGAGCTTGATCTTTTTTCAAATCACTTGAGTGGAGAGATCCCCGCCAGTTTAAGCCAATGTATAAAGCTTCAAGTAATTTTCTTATCATATAATGAATTCACGGGAAGCATACCAAAAGGAATTGGTAACTTGGTGGAGCTTCAGAGATTGTCTTTCCGGAATAATAGCTTGATAGGTACACTTTTTATTTCCTTTCTTGTCTTCCTTTTTATTCGCTCACTTTCTCTCAAGCTTTCAAAGATGTAAGAAGTGCATTGAAGTTTTTCCAACCCACTCATTTTAATTTTCTTGTAGGAGAAATACCTCAATCACTGTTCAACATATCTTCATTAAGGTTTTTGGGTCTGTCAGCCAATCAACTCAATGGTGAAATCCCCTCCAACTTGTCGCATTGTCGAGAGTTCCAACTACTTTCATTATCATTCAATCAGTTTGCTGGAGGCATTCCACAAGCCATAGGGAGTTTATCGAATCTTGAAGAATTATATCTTGGTCATAAAAATTTGGGGGTGGAATTCCTAAAGAGATTGGGAATCTTCATAATTTAAATATTTTGAACCTCGAGTCTGCTAGACTAAGTGGTCCTATTCCTCCTGAAATTTTCAACATCTCTTCGTTGCAATGGATTGGTTTCAGAAATAATAGCCTTTCTGGGAGTCTTCCAATGGATATTTGCAAACTTCTTCCTAATCTCCAAGGGCTCTATCTTTCTCGGAATCAGCTCAGTGGTCAACTTCCTACAACTCTGTCCTTATGTGGAGAGCTTCTGTCACTGTCACTATCTTCCAACAAATTCGCAGGAAGCATACCAAGAGAAATTGGCAACTTGTCCAAGCTTGAAGTGATCTATCGTGGAAGAAATAGCTTCACAGGTACTATTCCACCTTCATTTGGTAATTTAAATGCCTTACATAAACTTGATTTGGCAGAAAACAATATTCAAGGTAATATCCCCAAGGAGTTGGGGAATCTCATCAACTTACAAAGCTTGCATCTTGGCCAAAGCAATCTAACAGGGATGGTACCAGAAGCTATTTTTAACATCACTAAGCTGCAGGTCCTTTCGTTGGAAGTAAATCACCTTTCAGGCAGTCTCCCATCAAGTATTGGCACTTGGCTCCCAAATCTTGAGGAGTTTTTTATAGGAGGAAATGAATTATGTGGAAAAATTCCAACATCCATTTCCAATATGTCGAAACTTATCTTCCTGGACATAGACAACAACTTCTTCACTGGGAATGTGCCAAAAGATCTAGGAAACTTGAGACGACTCCAATGGCTCTACCTTTCACGAAACCAGTTGACTAATGAACACTCAGAATCTGAGCTTGCCTTTTTTACATCATTGACGAATTGCATTTCTTTGAGAAAATTGTGGATCAATGGTAATCCTTTAAAAGGCATTATTCCAAATTCATTGAGGAATCTATCCGTTTCTCTTGAAAGCTTTCACGCGGGTCACTGCCAACTCAGAGGCACCATCCCTACAGGGATTAGTAATTTGACCAACTTGATTGATTTGAGTCTCAGTGATAATGACTTGACAGGGTTGATTCCAACATCATTTGGACACCTACAGAAGCTCCAGGCGTTGTATATTTCTCAAAATCAAATACGTGGATCCATTCCTAGTGGTCTATGCCATTTGACAAACTTGGGATTCTTGGGTTTGAGTTCGAATACACTTTCCGGAACAATCCCAAGCTGCTTTGGGAATCTTACTGGACTGCGTAACGTCTATCTTCACTCCAATGGACTAGATTCTGAGATACCTTCATCTCTGTGGACCCTTAGAGATCTCTTGGTTCTTAACTTGTCTTCAAACTTCCTCAACAGCCAACTACCCCTAGAAGTTGGAAACATGAAGTCCTTAGAGGAATTGGACCTATCAAAGAACCAATTTTCAGGAAACATCCCAAGCACCATATCACTTCTTCAAAACCTGCTCCAATTTTATCTATCCCATAACAAGCTACAAGGTCACATTCCCCCCAATTTTGGTGATCTGGTGAGCTTGGAATACTTGGATCTGTCTGGGAACAATTTATCTGGTTTTATTCCCAAGTCCTTAGAGGCTCTGAAATATCTCAAATACCTGAATGTTTCTTTCAATGAACTACAAGGAGAGATTCCAAATGGAGGACCCTTTGCAAACTTCACTGCTGAATCTTTCATCTCCAACCTAGCACTTTGTGGAGCACCTCGGTTTCAAGTCATGGCATGTGAGAAAGATACTAGAAGGAACACAAAATCACTCCTATTGAAATGTATTGTGCCACTAAGTGTATCATTATCAACAATGATACTAGTGGTTCTCTTTATTCTATGGAAGCGAAGACAGACTAAGTCAGAAAGTCCGGTTCAAGTTGATTTGTTGCTTCCAGGAATGCATAGATTGATTTCACGTCAAGAACTTCTTTATGCAACCAACTACTTCTGTGAAGACAATTTGATTGGGAAAGGAAGCTTAGGCATGGTATATAAAGGGGTATTATTCGATGGGCTGATTGTTGCTGTGAAGGTTTTCAATTTGGAATTGCATGGAGCTTTCAAGAGTGTTGAGGTAGAATGCGAAGTAATGCGGAATATTCACCATCGAAATCTTGCCAAGATAATCACTAGTTGCTCCAACTTGGACTTCAAAGCCTTGGTGTTTGAGTATATGCCAAATGGGAGCTTAGAGAAGTGGTTGTACTCTCATAACTACTATTTGGATTTTTTCCAAAGATTAAAAATTATGATAGATGTGGCATCAGGGTTGGAGTATCTCCATCATGATTATTCAAATCCTGTGGTTCACTGTGACTTGAAGCCCAGCAATGTCTTGTTAGATGATGACATGGTTGCACACATAAGTGATTTTGGCATTGCAAAACTGTTGATGGGAAGTGAGTTTATGAAGCGAACCAAAACCTTAGGCACCATAGGCTATATGGCACCAGGTAAAGTTTCCTACAACTTCAACACATTCATATTTTACAATGATATGAACTTATGCCATTTTTTTTTCTCTCAACTAGCGGGTTTTCCATTTGACCAAGAAACCTAGTTGGCATCAAAGTTTTACATAATGAACAACTAATATTACATGCAGGGAGCAGGTTAGAGGATAAGTTATTGCAAGTTTTCTAGGTTTTTAAAATTGTTTTCAATCATTGGCTCTTCATAAATGTCTTACATCTTTTTCAACTTCTTAATACTTAATATTTTTTCACAAGAAGGTCGTTTTTTATTAATATTTATCTTTCTTTGTCCATTTTATTAATGAAAACTAATATGCAAGCATGCAAAGTATGGTTTAGAGGGAATAGTATCCACAAAAGGCGATATATATAGTTATGGGATCATGCTGATGGAAACTTTTGTGAGAAAGAAGCCTACAGATGAAATGTTCATGGAGGAACTAACCTTGAAGAGTTGGGTGGAGTCATCAACTAACAACATAATGGAGGTTATAGATGTCAATCTTCTAATAGAAGAAGATGAAAGTTTTACCTTAAAACAAGCTTGTTTTTCTTCCATCATGACATTAGCTCTGGATTGTACAGCTGAGCCTCCTGAGAAGAGAATTAACATGAAAGATGTGGTGGTTAGACTCAAGAAGATCCTCAATCAAATTGTTGATATAAGGACTCTACAATTAAGAAAAATAAGGCATGAAGACCATTTCCCTTTCTTCCACCCTGAGTTTGTTTAAGAGTTCACAAATCAAGAACTGAGGGACCATTGGGCATGGCCTGCCAGGTAGTTGAAAGTTCCTTATTATATGAACTCTATGCAAATTATGCTCAAGTGTCAGTGTAGTTCCATTTTCTCTAATGTAATTCAGCTTGAATAATGTCATGGGTCTGAATGCTTTTATTTCGTATTTTTCTAATAGCATAATATTAAGTGAAGGTGCCTAGTATGTAACTTCTGGAAGAACATTTCATGTTTTTCTTTTTAAGATATGATAGACTTTACTATACAATAAATTATTTGTCTATGATTGATCACTTTAGCAAACCGTTTGGTCAAAATCAACATCTGCTTGTAGACATATCTTAATTTTTGATAACTTGCAATTACTTCCAGATTGTGTATAATTGGATTTGGCTTATTTCAAAATAATGGTTCACGAGAATTAAGAAGTTCGAGAATTCATATTCAAATGTGCCTTTCATCTTCCAAACATGTTTTATGGTGTGAAAAGAATATAATATAAATTGACAACAATAAGCTATTGACATAATAGAGTAAAAGTGGTGTTCGTTTTACTCAACCAGAGATATGACATGATTAATATTTATCATGTAATTTGAACAATTTTCAAAAGGTCAACAATTTTAATTTTGTGTTTGTATTTGTGAGAATTGAGATCTCAAATTAGAAAAAGAATTTAGTAAAATGTTAAAAAAATTAAAAAAAAAAAAAACAAAATGAGTGAAAATTAACTTTGGGGATGATATATATAGGTTATTTGTCAATAGGAAATAACTTTTTTGAAAAGAATCATTATGGTAATGTGGGTGTCACATAGCACTGCTAACCATGGTTTTGTTTCTATAAACAATAATTTGTCATTTCATCAAAGTCATATAGTAATCAATGAAGTTCGAACTCAGATTGAATTTTAGAATCAAATAGATATGACTTAGATTTCCTATGAATGCTACAAATTAGGAATTTGAAAATATGGGAAATAAGACTTTCACAAAATATATTAAAACATCTTTTAGGAACAATAATCCTAAAAAATATGGAATTATTTAAGCAAATTAGATTAAAAAAATAAAAAATCAGCAATTCATCAAACAAATTCATACTTGAATGAAATAGCATGACCATTAGAATTGATACATCTATACCTATATTTAAAGTGATATAGATATGGAATGATAAATATTTTGTTCATATATATAAAAGATTATTAAGGTTGGGAATTACAAGCACAAGGTTAAGGAATTAATTAGTTTGAGTCCAATTAGATGTAATTATTATACCGAAGTTGTTAAAACAATTTATTGAATTATTAAACAGATTACATAGATTAAATTATCTAAAAAAAAGAGTAGCATCGGAAAATGTGACTACCAAGTCAATAACCAATGTTTTTGCACCACTTTGGTAAGTGAACTGCACCATGGTTATCACTCTGGATGGGATTACATTGAAGCCCTTGTTCACCTCTTAGGACATTTTTTCCAAAAAAGGTTGTTGCTCACGAATTACTTGATAGACGTTAAGATCACTCACAGCTCACTGGTCTCACTGGTCTCACTGGTGTAATGGCTGCTGCTTGCTTCAGAAGTTGTTGCACTTCTTAAGTTGGGTAGTTTGTTAGACTTTGTTATATTAGTTAGACTGTTACACAATGGAAAATTCTATGGCGCCGAAGTGGGTACCGCACCTGCAAAATTCCTGTAGTTGGATCAAAAGCTTCCAATCAAGACTGAATGCCTTTGCACCACTTAGCCGGACAGCTCCATGTGCAATTGGTGTTTTTTTTCCCCTTTGGTAGGTGGACTGCACCATTGTTGCCTCTTCTTGAATACGCTTTGCTTGACCAACTTTTCAGGTTTCTTTCTTGGTTTTGGTAGGACTGCACTGTCGTTGCCCCTGCTTGCACTCCATGACCCACTTTTTTCCAAGGAGGTGGTTTCCCACCAGTTTTTCTCTTCTTGAATACACCATTAGATCGTGATATGCGGACAGCTCTATATTCAAATTGAGTTTTGTCTCCTGTGGAATGTGGACTACAGCACCGTGATAACCCACTCTTCACTGCACCAGGCTTGACCCGAGATTAGCTCTTTTGTCCTTTTGGAAAACTGCACCGCAGCTGTCCCTTCTTGACCGGCTCGACCCACTTTGTTCTTTCTTCATTCTTCCTACATTTCTCAATTTGCATTATGACATGCAAAGTTTTGTTGAATTGTTTTGAGTATGCCCAGCTAGAGACAGTTGCAGCAGCTCTGGTCATAATCCATGCTGTCAGTGATGTGTAGGAAATATCAACTTTATGTTTGGTCATTGAATTATAATTTTTATGGGAGTTAGAAAGTCTTGCTTCTTTGATGATTATCCACAGATTCAATCATGAAATGCAGAAAATGTAAATCTTCATGTATATATGAATCTCCAACAATCCCTAATTTCGCACCCATAAATTCCTTATTCCACTCACATTCAAATGAAAGTATTCTTATAGAATTGACATTAACTTTAAATACTTGATTAAATATTCCACTACTTAGATCAAAACTCAATGGCAAAAACAATGAAGGATAGAAAATAAAAAATAAAAAGTAAAAAATAAAATTATTTTATATAAAATGAAATAAAAATACCTTTGAAGCTCTTCATGTGTATAGGTACCATTTGGCGTTATTTATTGCTTCTTCATCTACTGATTTCTTCAATGTTGTCTAGAATATATATTAGAGATAGCTCAAAATACTCACAATCATACACAAAGAAAGAGGTGCGATATAGTATCTTCTTGCTTGCAAAATGGGAATTGGTAGTTGAAAGTTGTATTATTATTAATCTACCATTTCCAAAGTAAAATCATCAAAACTTTCTAAATTTGATTATTCTTTCATTAAAGGGTTGTCAAATTTCTTGTTAATAAAGTTTGATAGAAGATAAGCAAAATAAAATTATAAGGTATAATATAAGTACTTTTTAATAATAATAATAATATTATAGTTATCGATTTCTTTAATATAATACGTTAGATGTTCTTTAAGTAAAGGAATATTGTTATTGTTTTTATAATAATATCTAAGAACATTAGAAAAAAATAGTTAATGAACCATGTATTTTTTGACAAAACTAATAATCATAATTTAACATTTAAAACTACCATCAACAATAACGAGATTCTGACATCTATAGATTTTAGAGGATTTATAACATAATCTTGTTAGATTTATATGTTTAATTTACATGACCAAATTACTAATAAATTATTTAGTCTAGTAAATTACAATAGATGTGATATTTTATATGAAAATAATTTTTACAAATTAATACATTAATTAAATAATATTTGGAAAGAACATTTAAAATTTTTTATATAATGAGTGTAGGTTAATTTTGTAAAATAAACTATCCTTAGTGTTTAACTATTTTCATTATCAAAGAGTTAAAAATAATGTGAAACTAAAAAAAAAAAAAAAAAGTTGATTAATACTATAGGTTTTTTTTTTTTTTCCTTTTTGGACTAAAATTATCCATATTTGCAGCATGAAAAACCATATCCTAGAGTAAAAAAAAAAAAAAATTATTACACAATGTGTATTGAACCAAACCAAAAATATAAAATATAAAACTTTGAATATACTTCCTATTTTTTATTTTTAGAAACATAAATAAAAAAGTTCCATGTTAGGGTTGGTCGGGCCATGTGCTCTGATTAGTTCAACGGTTAAACTGAGTCGAGTTTGAGAACTAGTTAATTTACATATAATTTTTATTTATTTTTAACTGTTTTCTTTTTTCAAAGTCTAAACAAATGTTTTTTGTTTGTGCTATATATTTGAAAACTAAAATTTCCATAAAACATAAATATGATTTTTTTTAATATATATTAATCATTATTTAGTTGCACAGGAATTTTAAGAAATTTAATTATTTTACTAAGAAATTCATCATGAAGCTTAATTTGTAAAGTTACAAAAAAGTCCATGAAATGGAGCTTTTTGTTGGAAGTTGATATCTTATACCATATTTTAGTTTTTATTTTCATTTTTTTCCTTATTATTTTTTCTTAAACATAAAATTTAAAATGACGTAAAAAAATTTATTTTTTATGTGAGATTATATTTTAGTATTTACTTTGAATAACTTAAATTAATTTTTTGATCAATATTCATCATTGAATTTGAGCAATTTTGAAAAGGTCAACAATTTTAATTTTTTATTTTTTATTTGTGAGAATTAAGATCTCAAATTATGAAAAGAATTTAGTAAAATGTTAAAAATAAAAAATAAAAATTGAACGAAGATTAACTTTTGGGATGTTATATATAATGGATTTGTCAATAGGAAGTAACTTTTCCGACAATAATCACCATGGCAATGTGGGTGTCTCATTGCAGTGCTAACCATGGTTTTATTTCTATACACAAAAATTTGTCATTTCATCAAATCATATGGTAATCAACTAAGTTTGAACTTAGATTGAATTTTAAAATCAAATAGAAATAACTTAGTTTGAAAAAATATAAAAAATATAAAAAGAAAAATAACCAATTCATCAAACAAACTCATACTTGAATGGAATAACATGAACATTCATATTAATACATCTATATCTATATCTAAAGTGATGTAGATATGAAATGACAAATATTTTACTTACATATATATTATGATGTGTAATCAATGTACTTCTAAAAAGAGGAGAAAATTTTAAGAATATTAAGGTAGAGAATTCCAAACAGAATCTTAAGCGATTAATTTGTTTTGAGTTCAATCATCCATGAGCTGTAATTATATCTTAAAACAGTTTTGTTAAATTACTAAACAGATTACATCAAAGTTGTTAAAACAATATTTAATTAAATTATTAAACAGATCAAATAGATTCAATTATCTAAAAAAGGGGTAGCACTAGAAATGGTGACTACCAAGTCAAGAACTACCAATGTTTTTGCACCACTTTAATTTGGTGAGTGGACTGCACCATGGTTGTCACTCTGATGGAATGACATCTTTTTCTAAAAAAGGTTGTTGCCCACTAATTACGGACATCTTTTTGGTAAAAAAGTTGTTGCCCACTAATTACTTGATAGACATCAAGATCTCTCATAGCTCTCAGTAGTGGAAGACGACTGCTGGTGTGCTTTTGAAGTTGTTGCATTTAGATAGGTTAGGTGGTTTGTTAGACTCTTTGGATTAGTTAGACTGTTAAACAATGGATATTATGGAAGAATAAAAATAGAAGAAAGAGAGTTGAGTTTTCTGGAAAAACTTTCGTTACTTTCCCTTAACCTCAGCTTTTATGACACATCCTAATCTTCTCCAACCTCCTTACCTCCGGTGGGTGTAACAACACTCCAGAATCCACTCATCAAACAGAAATAAAAAGTTATAATAGTAAAGATTTTTCTTCTTCTCATACTTGTGGCAACAAACATTTTTTTTTCTCTTGTTCACTGAACCCTATAATTACAAGGGGTTAAATACATTTGGGGCAAACTCATCCATTCAATAAATAATTTTATTTTGATAGTTTAATTTATCAACTTCTGATATCCTCTGTTTAATATAGCAAAATCAGAAAACTTTCGATATCCTCTATCTAGTATAACAAAACCAATTCAGGTTTCATAATCTTATAATTAAAACATTTTTATTAAATCGTTAAACAAGTTACTAATAAAGAAGTAGCATTGGATGTGAGACTAGCTTGTCAATAACCAATGTTTTTGCATCATTGAGACAGCTCCATGTGAAAGTGGTGTGCTTCTTAATTTTTTCCTAATTTCTTCTTGAATACACTTTTCACTAAAGATGCATCCTTTTGACCTTAGGAAAAAAAACAGAAAAAGGTTTTTGCCCACCAATTACTTCACCTTAAAGATAGCTTCATGTACTACCACATCCTACATTAATTAATTCCTAATCACTCAAGGAAAAGATAGATGTATCTGTAAACTTGAAATTTGCCCTAGGGTCTTTAAAACCCATTGAATTAGAAATATTTTTACCCTCTTACACTTGACCTATAAACTTTTTATATTTGTTTTGGAAAGAGAGAAAATCAGAAATTTTTAAGGGTAAAATTAGGATGTTTTGAGAGAAGATCATAATTTTTTGAAATAGAAAATGAGAATTTTTTTGGGGTAAAATAAAAAAAATATTGAAATATCAAATTTTTAAACGGAAAATTAAAATTTTTTTAAGGGAGAACTTGAATTTTTAAATAGAAAATCTAAATTATTTTTAGAGAAAATTGGAATTTTTTTTAAGGGGGCTATTTCTCACAACCAAGGAAGGGAGAAAGGGAGAAGAAAAGGAAAAGAGGGAGAGAGAAAAGAAATGAAAAGGAGGATTTTTGTGATAGAAGAATTGTATAGTTGCCTGTTTTCCATGTTGTACCCGTTGGATATGGTCATAACTATACACTTTTCTACTTGTAGAGAGTAAAGGTGGTATTATTGTTTTACTTAATCAGAGATATAACATGATTAATATTTACCATCAACCATTGAATTTGAGCAATTTTTAAAAGGTCAATTGTTTTAATTTTATATTTTTTACATATGAGAATTAAAATCTCAATTTGGAAAAACAAAATAAAAATCCAGTAAAATGTTAGAAAGAAAAAAAAAAAAACAAATTTAAATGAAGATTAACTAATAGGATGATAGTACCTTTGATTTGTCAATAGGAAGCAATTTTTCCCAAAAATAATTACCATGACAATGCAGGTGTCACACCACCATGACCATTATGGTTTTATTTCTATTAAAAAAATTATATATATATCATCTCATCGAATTAACACAACAATTAATGAAGTTTAAACTTGGTTTAAAGTTTAAAATCAAATTGAGATAACTTGGATTTTCTATGAATACTTCAAATTAGGAAATTGAAAATATAGGAAATAAGTTTTTCATAAAATATATTAAAATATCATTTAGAAATAACAATACAAAAAATATGGAATGATCACTTAACGCAAATTAGATTAAGAAAAAAAATCAACAATTCGGACAAACTCATACTTGAAATGGAATAACATGATCTACTAATGTCTCTAATCTCTAATGTGATAGAGATATAAAATGATAAATATTTTGTTCAAATATATATTATGGTACATATGCAATCCAATTAACTTATAGAAAGAAAATTCTAAGCACAAGGTTGATGGATTAATTAGTTTGAGTGCAACCATCATTGAGTTTGTAATTATATCAAAGATGTTAAATTAATTTAATAAATTATTAAACAGATTACATAAATTGAATTATCCTCTAAAAAAAGAGTAGCATGGGAAGTTGGACTACGAAGTCAATAGCCAATGCTTGTGCACCACTTCGTTAAGTTGTGTTTCCTTTTTTTTTTTTTTTTTTTTCTCCTTTGGCAAGTGGACTGCACCATGGTGCTGTCAATCTCCATAGGACCACACTGAAGCCTTTTCCACCACCCTAGACCCCTTTTTCCCAAAAAAAAGGTTGTTGCCCACTGATCACTTTCCCTCCCTTAACCTCAGCTTTTAACCTTATTCTAATCTCCACCAACCTTTATCAACTACCAACTCAATGATGATCACTGCAATAATCATTGAGTTGTAAATATATGGAAGTTGTTAAAACATTTTTATTAAATATGTACAGGTTAACGCATTGAATTGCCTTCTAATAAAAAAGGAGTAGCATTTGGATGTGAGACTTCACAATCAATAACTAATGCTTTTGCACCATTCAGACAACTAAATGTGAAAGTGGTGTAATTCTTAATTTTTTTTCCCATTTAGTAGGTGGAATGTAACATGGTTGTTCCCTCTTGAGTATACCCGTTGCTATAAAGATGCCTCTTTTTGACCTCATTAACCCCTCTTTTGTAGAAAAAAAGAAAAGGTTGCTTTTGCCACCAATTACTTTCCTTTGACCCCAACTTCATATACTATATAACATCCTCGTCCAACATTATTGTATCCACTTCATTTTCTTCTTGCTCTTTTTTCCAAGGGGAAAGATGTACCTCTTTTCTCCTTTTGTTTTAGCATTTGTTTTGATATATTGCTGGGTGGCTTGCTTCACTCCCATGGTTTTCTCCATCAATTTAGTTGATGAGGTTGCTCTTATTGCCTTGAAAGCCCATATCACATATGATTCCCAAGGCATTTTGGCAACAAATTGGTCTACCAAAAGCTCCTATTGTAGTTGGTATGGTATTTCTTGCAACGCTCCTCAACAAAGAGTTTCTGCAATCAATCTCTCTAACATGGGTCTTCAAGGAACTATTGTGCCACAAGTTGGCAACCTCTCTTTTCTTGTTTCCCTTGATCTCAGTAATAACTATTTCCATGCGTCTCTTCCCGAGGATATTGGTAAGATTCTCATAAATTTTGTCTACTTTATAGGTCAATACTCATGTTTCCTACTTCAATATATAGCATCAATAAAAGTTAGGATTACCATAATATTTTACTTTCAACCATTATGAAATAGTTGAGTAATTGATAAATTACTCTTTCAAAAATAATAATTAAATATTTGGCAAATTGGATTGTTAAATTATTGTGATCATGTATAATAACACAAGTCTAATTTATTCTCTTTATTTTGATACAAAATTCATTTTAATTAAATCAATCATTATACAAGTTAAAAATTAGTTCTAGTTTTTTTTCATTTCTTAAAAATTATTTTCTTTTTCTTTTTTGAATGAATTTAGCATAACTATAGGAATGGTGATAATTTTTTGTTTTAAATTTTAGAATGAGTAATATCAAATACAAATCTAAATAAATATACACAACAATAATAAAAAGTTTCAAATAACGTAGTTCTTTTCTTTTTAAGTTATAACATTAATTGATTTATTTATTGTAACATTTTACAATTGATAGATAATTTCAAATATAGAAAATTTTGATCCAAAAAAAATTAAATTATTGAAAAAACAACATAATTTAATGTAATATATTATACATTAAAATGTAATAAAATATTTAATAGATATCAAATAATTTCATATATATAACTTAATTTAATTCAATATAAAATATTTAAAGCTACAATATAATATTTATTTGTGATAAACAATAGTGGATTATTTTGTTGTTAATATTCCTAATAAAAAAAATCAAAATTAGTTGATCATATTCTATGTAATACTCAACATTTCTATGAAGTGTATAGTTAATTTCACAAATTATTATTATAGAGTAAGAAACATTATTGTACACAATTCAGACCAATGTAAAGGTTTCAACTAAACCTAATTTCTTAGCAAATATCAATTTGTGATTCATTCTGTGAAAGTACTAAGAAAAAAATATTAAAGCAAATAATTTCCTTATATTTGATTTTACTGTAAAAATATAAAAAAATCTAATATAATTAAAATTAATTAAAAATGATCTATTTTTAAATTATTTAATCTTTATATAGAAAATTTAAAACAAATTAAATGTGTTTGAAATAGTATATAAATAATCTATTGACTTTAAATCTTTTTTTTCTTTATTTTTTCTTCCTATTTTTCTTCTCAATTTTCTTTCTCTCATATTTTTTTTCCAACCAAATAAAACCTATGACTATATTTGAGAAAATATAAGGGAAAGAAAATAAATAATAAATAAATTTAAAATTAATAAATTAATTTTTTATGTTTCTTCAAATTCATTACCTTATTTTAATTATTTGATACAAAGATTTAATAATTTAAAAATACATAATATTCTAATTAATTTTAATTATATTTCATTTTCTTTCTTATTTTTTATAGTAAAACTTGAGAAAATTATTTTCCCTTAATATATTTTTTTTCTTTACTACTCTTTTGAACCAAGCATAGTCTACATGTTCAAAATAATAATATTTCAATTTTTTTTTCTTTTATTTTAGGTAAGTGCAAAGAGCTTCAACAACTGAATTTATTTAATAATAAATTGGTTGGAAGCATTCCAGAAGCCATTTGTAATTTATCAAAACTTGAAGAGCTATATCTTGGCAATAATCAGTTGATCGGTGAAATTCCAAAGACATTCAGTCATCTTCATAATCTGAAGATATTGTCATTGCGAATGAACAACTTAACAGGTTCCATACCTGCCACCATTTTCAACATATCTTCTTTGCTCAACATTAGTCTCTCCTACAATAGCCTCTCTGGAAGTCTTCCCATGGATATGTGCAACACCAATCCAAAGCTCAAGGAGCTTAATCTTACGTCAAATCACTTGAGTGGAAAGATCCCCACCAGTTTAGGCCAATGTACAAAGCTCCAAGTAATTTCCTTATCATATAATGAATTCACGGGGAGCATACCAAGAGCAATTGGTAATTTGGTGGAGCTTGAGAGATTGTCTCTCCGCAATAACAGCTTGACAGGTACACTTTTTCTTTCCTTTCTTTTTTTCAATCCTCTCTCACTTTCCCTTAAGCTTTCAAATATGTAAGCATAGTGTTGTTTTTCCAACCCACTCATTTTATTTTTCTTGCAGGAGAAATACCTCAATCACTGTTCAACATCTCTTCATTGAGGTTTTTGCGCCTGGGAGAAAATAACCTAGTAGGTATCCTCCCTACAGGCATGGGTTATGATCTTCCCAAGCTTGAATTCATTGATCTCTCAACCAATCAACTCAAAGGTGAAATCCCTTCCAGCTTGTCGCATTGTCGACGGCTCCGAGGGCTATCATTATCATTCAATCAGTTCACTGGAGGCATACCACAAGCCATAGGGAGTTTATCAAATCTTGAAAAATTATTTCTTGCTTATAACAATTTGGCAGGTGGAATTCCTAGAGAGATTGGGAATCTTTCAAATTTAAATACTTTACAGCTTGGGTCTAGTGGAATAAGTGGCCCTATTCCTCCTGAAATTTTCAATATCTCTTCGTTGCAAATGATTGATTTGACTGATAATAGCCTTCCTGGGAGTCTTCCAATGGATATCTGCAAACATCTTCCTAATCTCCAAGGGCTCTATCTTTCTTTCAATCAGCTTAGTGGTCAACTTCCTACAACTCTATCCTTATGTGGACAATTGCAGTCACTGTCTTTATGGGGGAATAGGTTCACAGGTAACATTCCACCTTCATTTGGTAATTTAACCGCCTTACATAGTCTTGAATTGGTTGAAAACAATATTCAAGGTAACATCCCCAATGAGTTGGGGAATCTCATCAACTTACAGAACTTGAAACTTAGCGGAAACAATCTAACAGGGATAATACCAGAAGCTATTTTTAACATCTCAAAACTGCAGAGCCTTTCGTTGGCACAAAATCACTTTTCAGGCAGTCTCCCATCAGGTATTGGCACTCAGCTCCCCGATCTTGAAGGGCTTGCTATAGGAGCCAATGAATTCAGTGGAATAATTCCAATGTCTATTTCAAATATGTCAAAACTTACGGTGTTGGACATATGGGACAATTTCTTCACTGGTGATGTGCCAAAAGATCTAGGTAACTTGAGAAGGCTTGAATTTCTCAACCTTGGATTCAATCAATTGACCGATGAACACTCCGCCTCTAAGGTTGGTTTTCTTACTTCTCTGACAAATTGTAAATTTTTGAGAAGATTGTGGATAGAAGATAATCCTTTAAAAGGTATTCTTCCAAATTCATTAGGGAATCTTTCCATTTCTCTTGAAAGTTTTGATGCATCAGCCTGCCAATTCAAAGGAACCATCCCCACAGGAATTGGTAATTTGATCAACTTGATTGATTTGAGACTCAATGATAATGACTTGACAGGGTTGATTCCAAGATCATTTGGACACCTACAGAAGCTGCAGTGGTTTGCTATCTCTGGGAATCGAATACACGGATCCATTCCTAGTGTTCTGTGCCATTTGACAAACTTGGGATACTTGGATTTGAGTTCAAATAAACTTTCTGGAACAATCCCAAGCTGCTTTGGGAATCTTACTTCACTACGAAGCATCGATCTTCACTCCAATGGACTAGCTTTTGAGATACCTTCATCTCTGTGGACCCTTAGAGATCTCTTGGTTCTTAACTTGTCTTCAAACTTCCTCAACGGCCAACTACCCCTAGAAGTTGGAAACATGAAGTCCTTACTGGTATTGGACTTGTCAAAGAACCAATTTTCAGGAAACATCCCAAGCACCATATCACTTCTTCAAAACCTGCTCCAACTTTACCTATCCCATAACAAGCTACAAGGTCATATGCCCCCCAATTTTGGTGATTTGGTGAGCTTGCAATACTTGGATCTGTCTGGGAACAATTTTTCTGGTACTATTCCCACGTCATTAGAGGCTCTGAAATATCTCAAATACCTAAATGTTTCCTTCAATAAACTACAAGGAGAGATTCCAAACGGAGGACCCTTTGCAAACTTCACTGCTGAATCTTTCATCTCCAACCTAGCACTTTGTGGAGCACCTCGATTTCAAGTCATGGCATGTGAGAAAGATACTAGAAGGAACACAAAATCACTCCTCTTGAAATGTATTGTGCCACTAAGTGTATCATTATCAACAATGATACTAGTGGTTCTCTTTATTCTATGGAAGCGAAGACAGACCAAGTTAGAAAGTCCAGTTCAAGTTGATTTGTTGCTTCCCAGAATGCATAGATTGATTTCACATCAAGAACTCCTTTATGCAACCAGCTACTTTGGTGAAGACAATTTGATCGGGAAAGGAAGCTTAGGCATGGTATATAAAGGGGTATTATCCGATGGGTTGAGTGTTGCTGTGAAGGTTTTCAATTTGGAATTGCATGGAGCTTTCAAGAGTTTTGAGGTAGAATGTGAAGTAATGCGGAATATTCGCCATCGAAATCTCACCAAGATAATCAGTAGTTGCTCCAACTTGGACTTCAAAGCCTTGGTGCTTGAGTATATGCCTAATGGGAGCTTAGAGAAGTGGTTGTACTCTCACAACTACTGTTTGGATTTTATCCAAAGATTAAAAATTATGATAGATGTGGCATCAGGGCTAGAGTATCTCCACCATGATTATTCAAATCCTGTGGTTCATTGTGACTTAAAGCCCAGCAATGTCTTGTTAGATGATAATATGGTTGCACACATAAGTGACTTTGGCATTGCAAAACTGTTGATGGGAAGTGAGTTTATGAAGCGAACCAAAACCTTGGGCACCATAGGCTACATGGCACCAGGTAAAGTTTCCTACAACTTCAACACATTCATATATTACAATGATGCGAACTTATGTCATTTTTTTTCTCTCTCAACTAGCTGGTTTTCCATTTGACCAAGAAACACTAGTTGGCGTCTTAGTTTTACATAATGAACAACTAATATTACATGCAAGGAGTAGATTAGAGGATAATTAAGTTATTGTAAGTTGAAAAATGGAGAGGTAATCATTGGCTCTTTACAAACGTCTTACATCTTTTTTGACTTCTTAATAGTTAATATTTTTTAACAAGAAGATTGGTTTTTTATTAATTATTTATCTTTCTCTATATTACTATTTATTTGTTCATTTTATTAATGAAAACTAATATGCAAGCATGCAGAGTATGGTTCAGAGGGAATAGTATCCACAAAAGGTGATACATATAGTTATGGGATCATATTGATGGAAATTTTTGTGAGGAAGAAGCCTACAGATGAAATGTTCGTGGAGGAACTAACCTTGAAGAGTTGGGTGGAGTCATCAGCCAACAACATAATGGAGGTTATCGATGCCAATCTCTTGATAGAAGAAGATGAAAGTTTTGCCTTAAAACAAGCTTGTTTTTCTTCCATCATGACATTAGCTCTTGATTGTACAATTGAGCCTCCTGAGAAGAGGATTAACATGAAAGATGTGGTAGCTAGACTCAAGAAGATCTTAAATCAACTTGTTGATGCAAGAACTCCATAAGAAGAAGAAGGCATGGAGATTGTGTCCTCTTATTCCACCCTGAGCTTGTTTAAGAGTTCACAAATCAAGAACTGAGAGACTATTGGGCATGGCTACCAAGTATTGAAAGTTAGTTATTATATGAACTCTATGCAAATTATTCTCAAGTGTTTGTGCAGTTCCTTCCATTTTCTCTAATGTAATTCAGCTTGAATGATGCCATGAGTATATGCTTTTATTTCATATTTTTCCATTAGCATAATATTAAAGTGAAGGTATCCAGTGAATGACTTCCAGAATAAAATTTTGTGCTTTTCTTTTTAAGATACGGTATACTTTACAACAATAAATTATTTGGTTGTGCTTGATTTGTACGCATAAATTTAATGTTCTACATGATCATTTCCGCAAACTGTCTGGTCAAAATTGACCTCTTCTTGTAGGCATACTATACTTAATTTCTTATAACTTACAATACTTAATTTCTTATAACTTACAATTACTTCCAAATTATGTATAATTAGATTTGGCTTATTCAAAGTCACGGTTCGTGATGATTAGAAAGATAGAGAATTCATATTCAAATGCCTCTTTCTAATTCCAAACGTATTTTATGGTGAATATAATATAAATTGGCAACAATCAATTATTGAAAGAATAAAGTAAAAGTGGTGTTTCTTTTATTTGATCAGAGATGTGACATGATCAATATTTATCATTGAATTTGAGGAATTTTGAAAAGGTCAACAATTTTACTTTTTTTTTTTTTTTTTTTTTTTTTTTGTCAGAATTAAGATCTCAATTTGTGAAAAGAATTTAATAAAATGTTAACAAATAAAAAAAAGAAAATAAATAAATAAATTTGAATGAAGATTAACTTTTGGGATGATATATACATGCATTTGATTTGTTAATAGGAAGTAACTACAAATTCAGACATACATTATCCCTGCAACTCCAATTGATTCATGGCTTCCTGGAACGCATGAAAAGATATCACACCAGCAACTTCTTTATGCAACAAACTACTTTGGTGAAGATAATTTGATTGGGAAAAGAAGCCTGGGCATGGTATATAAAGGCGTATTATCTAATGGCTTAACTGTTCCTATAAAGGTTTTCAATTTAGAATTCCATGGAGCCTTCAGGAGTTTTGATTCAGAATGTGAAGTGATGCAAAGTATTCGCCATTGGAATCTCATCAAGATAATTACTTGTTGCTCAAACCTTGGCTTTAAAGCCTTGGTGCTCAAATATTTGCCTAATGGAAGTCTTGACAAGTGGTTGTATTCTCACAACTATTTTTTGGATCTCATCCAAAGATAAAACATCATGATTGATGTGGCATCAACATTGGACTATCTTCATCATGATTGTCCAAGCCTTATGGTGCATTACAACTTAAAGCCCAACAATATTTTGTTAGATGATGACATGGTTGCTCATGTGGGCGATTTTGGGATCGCAAGATTGTTGATTGAAACATAGTCTATGCAACAAACAAAGACCTTGGGCACAATTGGCTACATGGCACCAGGTAAAGTTCCTCACTATTTCTATGCCTATTTACTACAAAAATTTTTGAATTTGCAAATTTGTTTCCTTTCTTTGAAATAGCTTTCCAATTTTTTGAATTTATAATAAAAAATAACATGACGCGCAAGCAGAGTATGGCTCAGATGGGATAGTATCACAAAGGGTGATGTTTTTAGCTATGGGATCATGCTAATGGAGGTATTTGCAAGGAAGAAGCCTATGGATGAAATGTTCAATGGAGATCTAACCTTGAAGAGTTGGGTGGAGTCATTAGCCGATTCGATGATAGAGGTTGTGGATGTCAATCTATTGAGGAGAGAGGATGAAGACTTTGCCACAAAGTTGAGCTATTTGTCCTCCATTATGACTTTAGCTTTGGCATGTACAACCGATTCACTTGAGGAGAGGATTGACATGAAAGATGTGGTAGTTGGACTTAAGAAGATCATAATCGAACTATTGATATAAGGATTACTTCAAATTGTTACACAACAGTTCATTTCAGAAGTTTAAAACATGTGGGAGTTGGTTAAGAGTACAAAAATAACGATCCTCACCATTCTTAGGTATATGTCATGGGTTTGAATGTTTTTAATTCTATCTTTTCTCCATTAGCAGAGTTTTAGAATAAGGTATATCCAAGTGAGTCATGGAAGGCCATATCATGCTTTTCTTTTTAAGGTTTAGTAGAGATATTGTGCTTACGGTTGCCTTGTTCTCAAATAATTTAGCAGATGGGTTTCGTTTTCTTGCCTTGAAAGTCCATCCAACCTATGACTCTTAAAGGCATTTGGCAACAAACTGATCCATTCAACCTTCTCTATTTAATTCATTTATAAGAATTATTTTTTCATGCTATTTATTTTTTAATTTATGTATCATTATTTATATGACATAGTAGTTATTTTTATTTATTTTAAATTCCTTAATGTAATAAAATTAAAAATTCTAAATAAATTATATTTAACTAATTTATAAGAATTACTTTTTCATTAAAAGGTTCTAAAATTTCTTGTTTCATAAATTTACACAAAAAAAATTAACATAGAAAGAGAAAAAAAATCTTCATCGCAAGTGTTAAATTTCAATTTATCAAAATTTCCAATCAACTCCTACTAATTTTCTTGCAGGTGAACTACCTCAACAAGCACTTTACAACATCTCTTCCTTGAGGGCTATTGATCTCCAAAGCAATATCTTCTCAGGTTTTCTCCACACGGATATTTGTCATAAACTTCCAGCGCTTAAAGTCATTATTCTTTCTCTGAATCAAATCAAAGGAAAAATCCCATCCAGTTTGTCACATTGTCAAGAGCTTCAAATTATATCATTGTCATTCAATTAATTCGTCTGAGGCATACCACAAGCCATAGGGAGCCTATCCAAGCTCGAAGAATTGTATCTTGGGGTTAACAACTTGGCAGGTGGAATTCCAAAAGAGATGGGCAATCTTCTTGATTTGAAAATGTTGAGCTTGGTTTCAAATAGGTTAAGAGGTCCCATCCCGGCGGAAATCTTCAATATCTCTTCCTTGCAAATGATTGATTTTACAAATAACAGCCTTTCTGGCAATCTTCCAATAGCTATTTGCAACCACCCTCCAAAACTCCAACAGCTATTTCTTTCCAGCAATCAGCTCAGTGCCCAACTCCCTCCAAATCTCTCCTTATGTGGGCAGCTTCAAATACTGTCACTATCAAAAAATAAATTCATTGGAAGCATACCGATAGAAATTGGGAACTTGCCCATGCTTGAGGAGATCTATCTCGGAAGGAACAGCTTGACAGGTATCATTCCACCTTCATTTGGTAATTTATCAGCGTTAAAGGTGCTTGACTTGCAAGAAAACAATATTCAGGGAAATATTCCCAAAGAGTTGGGGCGTCTTCTCAGCTTACAAAACCTGAGTTTGATATCAAATGACCTAAGAGGGATTGTACCAGAGGCAATCTTTAACATCTCAAAACTACAGTCAATTTCACTTGCAGATAATCACCTTTCAGGAAATCTTCCATCAAGTATTGGTGCTTGGCTTCCTAATCTTCTACAACTTCATATAGGAGGCAATGAATTCAGTGGAGTAATTCCTAGATCTATTTCAAACATTTCAAAACTCATCAGTCTAGATTTATCATATAACTTCTTCACTGGCTATGTGCCAAAAGATCTAGGCAACATGAGATCCCTTCAGCATCTGGGCTTTGGGAGTAACTATTTGACTGATGAACACTCCACCTCAGAGCTAAGTTTTCTTACTTCTTTGACAAAGTGCAAATCCTTGAGGAGATTGTGGATACAAGATAATCCCCTAAAAGGTCATTTTCCAAATTCATTTGGGAATCTCTGTGTCTCTTGAAAGTATTGATGCATCCTCTTGCCAAATCAAAGGTGTGATTCCTACAGAAATTGGAGGACCATTTGTGAACTTCACCGCCAAGTCTTTCATCTCCAATGAAGCACTATGTGGAGCACCACGATTTCAAGTCATGGCATGCAAGAAAGTCACCACTAGAAAATCAACGAAGACAAAATCCCTCCTCTTGAAATGTGTTCTACCGACAATTGCATCAACAATAATTATACTGGCTCTCATTATTTTGTTGATAAGAAGACAAAAAAGGTTTGATATACCAATTCAAGTTGACTCATCACTTCCCACAACATATAGAAAGATTTCACATCATGAGCTTCTTCATGCAACAAACTACTTTAGTGAAGGCAATTTGATGGGAAAAGGAGGTATGGGCACAGTATACAAAGGGGTATTATTTGATGGGCTGACTGCTGCAATAAAGGTCTTCAATTTAGAATTCCTAGGATCTTTCAAGGGTTTCGAAGCAGAATGTGAAGTAATGAGAAATATTCGTCATCGGAATCTTATCAAGATAATTAGTAGTTGCTCAAACCTTGATTTCAAGGCCTTGGTGCTTGAGTTTATGCCTAATGGGAGCCTTGAGAGGTGGTTGTACTCTCACAACTATTGTTTAGATCTTATTCAAAGATTAAACATTATGATTGATGTAGCCTCTGCATTAGAGGATCTCCATCATGATTATTCAAACCCAGTGGTGCATTGTGACTTGAAGCCCAACAATGTTTTGCTAGATGTAGACATGGTTGCACATGTAGGTGATTTTGGCATTGCGAAACTACTGCCAGGAAGTGAATCAAGACAACAAACTAAGACCTTAGGCACAATTGGCTATATGGCACCAGGTAAAGTTGCTCCCAACTTCTATACATGCTTATTACAAGAGTCAGAATTGATGAAAATTTTCCTTTTTCCAAATAGCTTTTCTATTTACTCAAGAAATTGCTTACTTTAAAGTTCTATCAATTGATTATTGAGTCCTTAGAAAAAATATGTTCTTTTGCCTCTTCTGTATTTCTTTTAGTTTCATATGGACAAGATTTCTCATTTTTCATTCATCCAATCCGCTTGCCTAATACTATTTATTAGTTCATTTTATTAACAAAACCTAATATCGCAACCAAGCAGAGTATGGTTCAGAAGGAATAGTATCTACAAGGAGTGATGTTTATAGTTACAGGATTATGCTGTTGGAAGTCTTTGCAAGGAAAAAGCCTACGGATGAAATGTTCGTTGGGGATCTAACGTTGAAGAGTTGGGTGGAATCATTAGCTAGTACAGTGATGGAGTTCGTGGACACCAATCTACTGAACAAAGAGGACGAACATTTTGCCATAAAAGAGAACTGTGTCTTATGTGTCATGACATTAGCTTTGGAATGCACAGCCGAGTCTCCTGAGGAGAGGATCAACATGAGAGATGTTGTTGCTCGACTCAAGAAGATTAGAATCAAATTGTTGATGTAAGGATTACTTAAAAAGAAGGCTCAACATGTTGGAGAAGAGTCAATGTCCCTGTACTAATTGTTGTCTGAAAATAATGTATACAACAGTTACTTCTAAGATGTTTCTAATACATATCATTCCAGTACATTTAGAATTCAAATATTTTCAGAATGGAATGATTTAAAGGATTAATGCAGGTCAACAAAATTCAATTTCCCAGCACATACATTTCTGACAAAATAGAGATTCTTCTCCAAACAGAGACCTAAACTACAACCTATTTTCTTCCCCAGACAGATGAGTAAGGACAACAAAAGCCCTGGAAAACAAGCTAGCAGAAATTTTAGGTCCTTAAATTAGCTGAGGAAGAACATAGAGATATTTATAATTTGCTTCAATTATTTCACAAACTTGCTTTACCAGGCTCCTGTGAAAGGGGAGAATTGGTTGCATGGAAACTAGAGCAGCTGCCTGCCTTTGAAGTTGGCCTGTGATTCTTCACCAGTGGGACCAGTGACTGTACAACATCAGCCATCAATGGCCTGTAATCTGCCTCTGGTTGCACACACATTGCAGCTATAGCAGCCACCTGTATAACCTCTTTCATGGAGTACTGACCCTCCAGTGCTGGATCCATTATCTGTACAACCTTCTCTCTATCCGTGAGGTGGGGCAAAGCCTGTAGCAAAACCGATAGACAACATAAGATAGTCTGTAAAGTTAGAATGAAGTAAGAGTGTGTGTGTGTGTGTGTAAGTGAGAGACAGAGAGTAAGTAAGAGAGATAGGGGAAAGGGAGAGAAGGATAGATGGGGGAGAGGTAGGGAGTGGGAGGGAGAGAAGGATGGATAGGGGGAGGGGTAGGGAGATGGGAGAGGGGGAGAGATAGGAAGGAGATAGAGATAGAGAGAGAGAGAGAGAGAGAGAGACTAGAATAAGAGAAAGTATGCCAAAGAAGAGATGGTTGTGTATGTATGTATGAGCGTGTGTGTATGTTTGAGCATGTGTGGCATGCACGTGTGCATGTGCGTGTGTGCGCGCATGTGTGTGAGTGAGAGAGAGAGTGAGAGAGAGACTAAAAGATAAGAGAAAGGATGCCAAAGATGAGCTCCTCTAAACTAAGTAAAAAGGTGGAACAGAGTTGTTAATATGTTATGAATCATTTTATTGCAGTGGAATCAACTAAGCAGAGATGAGGAGCCCACCCAAGATACAAGAACACCTTCCCCAGAAGCTCTCTTCATATCCACGGGAACTCTGCCAGTGAGCAACTCCAAAAGGACAACCCCATAGCTGTACACATCTGATTTTGTTGTCAGATGGCCAGTTAATGCATACCTGTACCGCAAACCAATACCAAATTCATAATTAGGTCCTAAAGGCATAAAGCACAGTTTGTGCTTAGCACCAGAATGGGAACTAACAAATATAACTAATGGGAATTATATGTACTAAATAAAGCAAGTTGTGTTAGACTGGAGCTGATATGGTTCTTACTCAGGAGCAACATATCCCTGGGTGCCCAACACTCGGGTGGAAACATGTCCACCAGCTTTATCAGATCCAAGTTTAGCCAATCCAAAGTCAGAAACTTTAGCATGGAAATTTTTGTCTAAGAGTATGTTGCTGCTCTTAAAATCTCGGTGAATCACTGGGGGACTGACATGTTCATGGAGATACTCCAAACCCTTGGCAGCTTCCAGGGCTATCCTCAACCGGGTTTCCCAGTCCAACCTTGAAGAAACAGAATTAGAACCTGCATATTTTAATAACATTAAAATTAAACTGCAAACCACCACTTACACTTAAAACTGCTAGACAGAAACTCTGGTACAAAAAATAACAGTGACAGCAAAACTGCTCAGCAGGAGTAATACCTACTATGTAAATAAGAGCTTATAAAAGTTCACATGCAGCCCATAAATGTTCAAGGCTTCTCTCAACTGCTCGAGTGTAGAGTTACATGCAGCCAAACAGACCCTGACAGCATCTTTTCCTCCTTTTTTGGTCTTTCTTTCTTTTTTTACCTCGTTTGAAATCCTTGCTTAATACAAGAGCATTTCAAATTTTGATATTTCTTACTCTATATCATCATAATTGTCTTTTATGAATTAGTTACATTTATTACAAAAATGAGACAAGCCTGAGGAAAGTTAACTCATACAAAAACTTAGGGCGTTGGTAGTAGAGATGTGTATGAATATGGTTCCTTTAAAACTACATATCAAAACTTTACATATTAGAAGGTAGGAATTACCCCATGGCATCCAACTAGATTTCCTTTTTAAAAACTAAAAAAAATTCTCCTCCAGTACAATGTAAAGCACAGCTTCCAAGTTAAAAGCAACAAAGATCAAAACCAAATAGAATCCACTTACCCGAGATGGGATACAAATGCTCCTGCAGTCCACCATTTGCCATGAACTCATAAACCAGCAATTTATGGTTATTATCTGAACAGTACCCAAGCAGTGCCAGCAAATATGGAGATCGAAGCCGACTTAGTAACTCCACCTATTATTCAATTACCAACCAATCATAACCATAGTAATCCAATCCAGAACTGGAATTCCAGGGGCATTAATCTATAGTTCTGTATTTCCAAAAAAAGGTAGGAAAATAAACAAGAAAAAAGTAAGAAAATAAAATACTAATACTTTTATATTTGAAATTTTGTTAACCATGGAACCATAAAGCAAAAGCTCAAGTCAACAGAGCCTAATATAATAAATTGGCTTATTTGAGATAAGTTTTTCATTTATTGGAACCCAATTAAACATAAGATGTAAGTTCCAAATTTTAATATTTATTGGAACCCTATCAAAAAATATTTTTTCTTTTCCTTAATTTTCTCATGGGTGAAATTTTGGATAAAAAGAATAACAAATGAATGTCAAAATCCAACCTCAACTTTGAACTCCTCTTCTCCCTGTTTTCCTGCCCGATCCATCAGCTTAACAGCGACTTTCCTACCATCATGAAGCACTCCTCGATAGACCAACCCAAACCCACCATGACCAACCACATTAGATTTGCCAAAACCACCAGTCGCAGAATGTAGCTGCTTGAAAGTGAAAACCTGAAGCCCTTTCTCTGTAGCAACTTGGAGATTTGCAAAACCACCTTTATCCTCATAATCAACCCCTTTGAACAGAACCAAGTCAACAAAAAATTAGCAGTTAATCTTCAACAGGAGTTAGGAAATATCATAAATCAAAATATGAATTCATTCCCCATTATGTTTCTAATAGGCAAGAAGAAATTTTATCAACACAGTGCCCAACAAAAGGGAGCCCGATCCAGTACACAAGGATACAAAGAAAATCACAACCCAGAGAGAGGGAGAAAAGAAGAACTGGGCAAGCCCAAGCCATCAACAAAACCTAGCAAGGAAGCTATACTAGCTTCCCCCAAACCACTAGCCAAGACAACAAAACTTTTTTTTGATAGGAAACAACACCAAGATATATTGATGCCAAGACAACAAAACTTTAGGGAAGATACTTTTACCATTGACTCTGACTGCTCCTCCTACTCAAAGGATATTTTGTTTCTTCCTTTCCAGATCTTCAAACGTAAACAAAGCCATTCTCCAAACCTCCCTATGCCTCTTATCCACGAAACCACCATGTCATCCAATCAACAAGTCTTTTGATCAAATTAGGAAGAACCCAAGCAACTCCAAACAATGGATAATATAGACTTCACAGGCTTGAACCCATTATTTTAGACTGAATAAATAAAAATTGTCACTAAACTGTGCCTAATATCACTTTCTAGCTTAGTCAATTAGTTCAAAACTAAAATAGCATGAAACACAGCATTCCTATTTTTATTAAAGAAATAAAGAAATAAAGAATAAGAAGATATTTCAGGGTTTCAATGCAAAATGATTTATTAAAGCACTCTCCACAGGCAGCTCAAATGGCAGGCACCACCACATAGGAATGGGAGGTTTGAGGTTTGCACTATAGACTTAATCGATACATAGTTTTTCTTTTTTCCTTTTTTTTCTATCAGAAACCTAATAGATCTTTTCTATTAAGTGGAAAAAAAAAAGGAAAAAAAATATCAAGAAGAACAAGACATCCTTCCACAATGTACAAGGGAATAGATTCCTTTACAAGGAACCATATAGTTGAACAAACAAGATAAGTCACAAAAAGTGATGCAACATTTGAACAACCGTTAAGTAGACTCAAGGAGGCACATGATCTCCAACAAAAGAAACCAACTATTTTGCTCCTCTTTTAGCTAGTTCATGTGCCACCTAATTAGCAAAACAAGAAACCCCATTGAATGGAGCATCCCAACTTTGTAAAGACATCAAATATTTAGTACAAAAATGTACCAATTCTCCATGAACCTCTTTCCTTTTTAGTTGGCCGTGAAATAACAATAACAGAACCTCCCAACACCACAAAGTTGGACAAGCCCAAAGTTTTTGCCTGCACAAGGCCCTCCAAAAGTACGACCTCAACCTCAATAGCAAAACCACCACCTACAGGTTTAGAAAATGTTTTGATTACTGAACCTTGATGATCTCTAATCATAGTGCATGTGTGTGTGTGTGTGGCATCATTTTTTTTTTAATATTCAGTTGCTCAAAATATGAATGGAAAGAGGAGGGGGGTGCGGGAAGAAACTTGAAATATTTACTTTTTCACTATTTGGCGACCTGTGAAAACAGCAGCATATAGTCAGTGTGTGTGTGTGTGTGTGTGTGTGTGGCATCATTTTTTTTTTAATATTCAGTTGCTCAAAACATGAATGGAAAGAGGAGGGGGGTGGGGGAAGAAACTTGAAATATTTACTTTTTCACTATTTGGCGACCTGTGAAAACAGCAGCATATAATCAACCGAAGCCAAATTTTTTTAAATAAGTAAATAATGCAATTTTATAAACTAACAGCAAATATACAGCACACCATAACACACAAGACGTATACAATGAGTGCCAAAAGGCACAACCAAAAAGAAAGAACACAAAAAACAACTTTCTCTCTTAGTAAAGACATAGAACCTATAACTATGTACATCTTCATCCACAAAAAGAAAACGAAAAAAAAAGTAAAGAAACGAAAGAACTTTTCTAGGCTTGATCTGATTGCTCCTCATTGTCAAATGACTGTCAATTCCTTTCTTTCCATACAATCCAAGAGATGCGATGGAGCCACTCTCCAAACCTTGCGACTTTTACCCACAAAGGATCCATGTCACTGTAAGAAAGTCTCTCAAGCCGTAGCAAAGCTGCACCCAATGAACACCAAACTGAGTGAAAAGCAATTGTCAAAGGACCCACGCCTTGATACAGTGAAGAAGGATGTGATATATGGACTTCATAAAAGAAAAACATCTATTGATCAAAGACCACCCTCTTTTCTAAAGCTAATTTAGGGTCAACACCTTTCCCTTAGCTAGCCTCCCAAATGAAAATACTTTCTTTAGAAGGCACCCATAAATTTCAAATTACACTCGTTGGAGAGGAAATCGATTCCCTTGGTTCCAAGGCAACCTATAAAGATTTAATTGAGAAATTATTTATCGAGTTCATCTACGTCACCTTGTCTTCCACCCTCACTATCTATTGTCACTCCTTGCAACCTTGAAAATGAGTCCTTTACATTGTCCAATTATCAATAATTTAAAAGTCTAGAGAAACAAGGGTTCCAATAGCCCTTCTCAGCAGTCTAAAGCATATAAAGAAGGGAAGGAAACTCACAAAGGTTCATCCACACACAATTTATCCTTCCTAAACTTCATATTCCTCCCATTACCGACCACAAAGGAAGATCTAGTATAAAAGGTGTTCAAATCCTTCCTAATAGATTTCCATAGCTAACTCCATACCCGCCTCTCACTTCACAAGATTGCCAACCTCCCTCTTCCTTCCCATATTTGCCACTAATGACCCAATTCGAAAAGAGTCCTCTTTCAATTACATATTGCTAATTCGATTCGCATAAAAGCACCTTATTTGGCAAAGAAAGGCATCCAATGCCCAACCCCCTTACTCTTTTCCATGTACATGGTCGGCCACTTCACAAGATGCATCTTTTTCTCCAATGCCCCACCTTTCCAAAGGAAATCTCTTTGAATTTTTCTAGACTAATACTCCAACTAGACCAATAGACACTACTCCAACCTTCCAAAGGTTCCACAATTTTTTTTTTTTTTTTTTGTTTTCCCTTTTGAAAGTCAATGAGGAAATATATTAACAATGGCTAGCAAATTAGTGCACAAAAGTACACACAACATATATGATAGGTACCAAAAGGCAAGCAAAAGAAAAGAGAAACAAAAAACAACATTATCCCCTTACTTAGAACTCAACCAATAAATAAAGTTTATCATGTCATTGAATAATCATTTATGTATATTTTAACCCACTCTAAAAAAAATACACTTGGAGGAAAATTTGATTGTTTGATCTACCTGTTACACATTTCCAAATGTGCTTGATTTCTCTCCTTCCATGTGGTCTAAAACAAGCCCAAAAGAGGGCCTTTTTTGCCTTCTTCCCAACACGGACCCATGCCAAATCAAGAAATTCCCTCTTGCTAAAGAGTGCATCAACCAAGCTCTTCCAAACAAAGAATAAACTAGTAGCCACAAGATTCTTACTTTAGAACAATAAAGGAGAATATGATCAATAGATCATTCTTCACCTTTACGCATAGAACATCCGTTCGGAAACATTAATCCACTCCTTTTAAGCTCATCTAATGCTAACATCCTCCCCCAAACTGCTTCCCAAGGAAAGGACCCACTTCTTCTGGTTCCATAACATTGCGTTTAATTGATTCCAAGGCCCAGTTATCATGGTTTACATACTAAAATTGGCACCCTTAACATCAATGATTCCCAAAGGTGGGGAAGAAGTTATGGGTGAGGGAGCTCTTGGCATCAGCTTGCTCATAACTATAACAGATTCCAATACATGACCGTTTGCAGGCCCAATTGGAAATGATTGATCCATTGAGAAAACATATATAGTCATCGAGTCCATGCTTGAGGAATCCAATCCACAGAAGCAAAAACTTCATTTGCTTTACTGCTAGGAGAAACTAGCAGAAAGACCTATTGTTTTAGTAATCTGTTGTACCCTTGAAGAAGGCACACAAATTAATAGATCAGATACAAAGTGAAAAAGAAAGTTAAACAAATGAAACAAAACCTGGTTCACTAATATTCAATGTACTAGTGACCTCTATGATCAAATATTTCCAAAGGAACCCAACTTTATTCTATTATCCATGGCATATAAACAATATTCTCAGATGTTTTCTAACCATATTTCATCATATTCATGCATTCTACTAAATGTGTATTTGTGCATCAATTAATAAATGAAATAATATGTGCCAGGCTATTATAAGTATTCATAAAGAATTCTTGTCCTCCTTCAAGTCGCTCATGAGTCGTGAGGATGACAACATTGTTTTAGTGTTGTCTTAAAAAATACTTTCTCAGATTATGTTTTACCATATTTTATTTTTTAGCTTTCTTAAAAAATCCTTCATCAGATAATGTTGAACTATATTTTATTTTTTAGCTTTTCTTGTAAGATCCTGTCCTAAGCTACTATAATCAGCCATCTAGAGCATGTAATACTTTATACTAACTAATACCTCCCCAAGCAAAGGTCCCTTCTCCTGTAAGCTATTGCTCCCAAAAGCACAAGGAAGAGCTAATAGCAAAAGTAAAGCTAGATGCCAGTCCAAGCCTATATCATGCAGGCAGCAAATAGCTCAAACCCATTTTTATGTAAGGTTTCAGCCCTCCCATTCTGAATCAAAGAAGCCAATTCAACAGCTAAGGTAAAAGCCTCAGATTTAGTCCTAGTAGCCAGAAATTTTAGGCTTTCAAGATGCTCCACTGGTTTTCAGTTAGTTAATTTGGATTCAATTAAAGCTTATAACAGTTTGAGGGCACACTTAGATTGAAGTACACAGCAAGTAACTTCACCCTACGAAATCACAAGACATCAATATTGGCCAAGAAGGTAATTAAGTAATAGTTGAAAGAAATGCTCAAAAAAATGTCATGGTCGGTCCAGTATGCACTCTCATACCTCACCCATAATGCTAATCATGCCAAAGAAGGCTCATGCCTTTGTGCATGGATGAGTATTACATGCTTTCTCTTCTCCAATAAAATTTTATACACAGCATTATCTTGCTCTTCCGAAGATCACAATAAAGAAATAGTGTCCTTTATTGATGGTAGCTGTTTAATTGACATCTTGAAAGTTGAGCAGCCCATTATGTCACCAATATAGACTTTTAAGTTGGGATAACCTTCAGGCAAATGGTCAAAGGCATACCTGGGAAGACTTCATTTCTTCAAAGGAGATGATTGGGTATGGTTTCCATATAAGGAGCATGAAAGATCATCTAGCTTCAAATCCCATGCAAATGGCTTAAAGAAACACATAACATTCTTTCATAACAAGTTAATAGATAAGTCATTGAGAGACAAAGAAAGAGACAGATTACGGTGGAGAGGACATAGGTGATTGATGCACCACAAACTTTCTTTTCCTACTTTTGCAATCTGGTTGGGGTTCCTCCATGCAGCCATTTGGAAAAAGAACCATAACAAATTGTTTTAAGCTTAGGGCTAAAAGTGAGATGCAAATAGTCTCATGCATTAGATGTCTCAAGAGTTTTTTATACATGCATATTTATATATACACATATGTGTGTGTCTACATGTACATGCATACATACATACATATATATAAACACAAACAATCCTTTATTTATAAATTTTTGGGATGGGTTAGAATGTACATTGGAAATTACTCAATATCCATAGTAGACTTCATTGATCGGTTGAGCTCTAAGTAAGGAGAGGCTATTATTTTTTGTGTCTCTCTCTGCTTTGTATGGCCTTTTGGTGTCTTTGTATACACTGTGTAAACTTTTGTGCGCTCTTTTTGTAGGCGCTTGTAATGGATTTGGTCTTTTCTCATAAAAGACACATACACACACACACACACAGATATATATATATATATTTCAAAATGGGTAAAGCTATCAAGAATGCACACTTAGCAAATGGCTACAAAATCTCCCTTGTAATCAACAGCATGTGCAAACTTTGAGGCACACATCATATCACCAATTTGGAGATAATAAGCTTTATAGTCTTCTTACACTATAGCAGGCCATCTAGAGTTGTTATAATCTACCGTATCATATAAATTTTATAACGTCATTTTCCAATTCACCAGATTTTGTATATGCCTCTGGAATTGTATGAAAAAGGCCCACATGTTGGTGGCCCTTCACTTGGTACCAACGTGACCTACTTGAAAATTTCCTCACATATTCGAATTTTTTTTTAGACTAAATTTCTGCAGTGGCCATCTTAGTGATGACTTCTTGATGAAATCTTTGTTCCATCGATTGACAATCCATAAACGCAAATTAGGACAATCTCCATAACGCATATTCGCCTTCCCTAAAACTAGTTTTTCATACTATATCCAGAAATGATTTTTACCATTCTCTCGTGTTTCCTGCTCACATCATTGAATCAATATAACAAATTTTGCAGCGGAAATAGAACTTCAAAATTTTCATTTCCTTTTACTCCTTCCGGCTCGATAAAAGCAAAATTATCGTAAGAAACAATCATAATGCCTCATTCTCCCCAGAACCAAAAGGAATCCTTTTTTTTTCTCCGCAGCATCTTCGGCAGCCAACCAGAAAGCAAAAAAATAAACAATGACATAACGAAAATCTTTCAGAGAACTCACTTTTCTGGTTCTTTAAGCGCCTGGAGACCTTGTTACGGATGTAGCAGTAGTAGCTGAAGGCAACAAGCAACGACGCCAGGGCGACAGACGCCAGAACCACGATTGCAACTAGCGCTGTGCGCTCCTTCCTTCGATAACTCTCATCCGCCTCCATTGCTTTGGTTAAAAAAGCCAAACCCTAACCCTGGAAAAAGCTTGAAGCAATTCGGAGGAGAGAGAAGCGGAGATCTCAGGCCAGACCCCTGAAGTGAACCACTCACTCTCTATTCTCTCTGTTTTTGTCTCGTTTTGTGGCGCGGAGAATTTTGTTGGAGTGGCGCAGGGGTTTTGCACTAAGGTCCCTATGCTTTGATATATTTATGTTAAGACTGGTCCTATGCAAATTTTAATTGTATATACCCTTGCTTTTGAAAAAGTTGTCCAAAAAAAACACATCGCTTTTTCATTGCTTTCTATTCTTGTTTTTAACCAAAAATGGAAGCCCAAATCAATTTTATAATTTTTAAAGGAGATATATATATGTAATTTTATAAATAAATAAAAATAGAAACTTTTATTAAAATTAAAAAAGATTTTGACTTCTTACATTACATTAAAGGCTAATATTAATATTATAAAAAAATTAATTAAATAAGAAAATTCTGCTTATGTAAGTTAAAATATAATTTTTATAAATAAAAAATAGTTTTTAAATTTTATATTAAGCACTTTTTTAAGTTATAAGTTTTTTAAATAAAATTAACTAAAAAAAAAAAAAAATCAACTTTTCAAGAGTGAATTCAAACAACACCCTAATTATATTGGTTTGAAATGTGTTTATTTTTCTAATATTTTATTAAAAGTAATTTGCTTTCAAATTTTAAATTGTTTATTTTTTATTTTTTTATGATTTATTATAATTTTTTTATTAAACAAAAAAAAACTAAAACATTTTACTTTTTTTAAATAAAAAAATAACATATTAATTTTTATTTTTTTATTTTTTAATACTTAATAAAAATAAACAGTTTAATACTTAATACTATTAAGTATTAGTTTGATTTTTTACTTAATTTTAAATTAAACTTAAAAGTAAATAGAGTTTAATAATATTAAATATTAAATTATTTATTTTTATAATATTTTATTTTGAGTAGGCACTAAAAAGTAGAAGAAAAATTAATATATTATTTTTTTTATTTAAAAAAAATTAATATTTTACTTTTTTCTATTTAATCAAAAATTTATAATAAATGATTAAAAATTAAAATCTAAAAGCAAATTACGTTTAATAAAAAATAAAAAAATAAAAAAACAAAAACTCAATTTTAAGTTCTATTCAGAGTTAAAGTAAAAAAAAAAAAAAAAAAAAAAAAAAAAAAAAAAAAAAAAAAAACAAAGAAGAAAAAAAAAATTATGGGGTCAAAGTACTAATGCTTAGAATTAGATGTGCCCTAAATGAAATATGACTAATTAGTGAAAGGGGACACGTTAAGCACATCTACACTTTCAAAATTAAGATAAATGCAATAATATTCTTTATATGCGTTTTTAAAAGAAAAGCGAGGACGCATGGAAGTAGGATTCAGCTAACGTGGGGCTACAAGTATAAAAGAGTAAAGTTGGGGGGGAGGGGGTGGGCCGGCACGTGCAGAAGTGAGTCAGTGAGGAGCAAAAGGACAAAATGAATAATGGAGTGCATTCCACAAACGCAATGTGGAGTGTGGACCAACCGAGCAAGGGTGTTGTCACTTGTGACCACAGTGGGGAGGTTGACACGTGTCAAGCAGAGGCATTTTAGTAATTGAAGAACTTAAAGACGACGTTTGAAAGAGAGGGTGTAGGGTTTGTAGCATGAGGGTGAGTGGAGGCTGCAAGGGAAGTAAATATTCTGTCGCTTCGAGCAAAAACATTTAACAAAACATGGGTCGCACTTTCCCCACAGCATTAGTGGGGCATGAAAAGGGTCACAAGCAAGCGTCATCGGATGTCGACGTCCCAACTCCGACAACAAATCTAATCATACCGTTAATTCATACTTTAAAAATAAAAATTATAATTTTAAGAAAGGGTACACCATTTTCAGTATTTTTTTTAAATAAATAATAATTTTTATATAAAATACAAAAATACTTAGGATATATTTGCAAAGATTTTAAAAATAATTGTTCTTTAAAAACAATTTTAAAATAAAATTTTATTTAAAAACTTTAAATATTTTTAACTTAATTTTTTATGTTTTCAATTTTTTCAATAAAAAATAAATTATATATATAATGTTTTACTTATAATTATTTTTTTATTTCTCAGATTATTTTAATTAACCATATAAAATAAGTAAAAGCAATTAAACTAGAAGTCATTCTATTTTATGTTTTTAAAAATAAAAAATTATTTTTTGTTTTTCAAAATAAATAATTGTCTCCTGTTTTAAATGTCTAAGAGGAAAAACAAAATATAAGTAGTACAATTTTTTTTCTACCTCGGACACAAATTAAACAAGAGAATTTAAGGTTTTATTTGAAAAATGTTGTTGAGAATAGTTCTAGAAGATAATTTTTAAAATTGTTCTATAGTGTTTTATACAACAAAAATTTGTTTGACAACATAAAACATTTTTAATATATGTTAAAATTTTAAAAATAATTTATATACATAATATTTTTTTTTAATCATCAGCATAATTATTTTTTAAAACAATCCTTCAAAAATAAATAAAAACAAATAAAAAATATAATATTTTCTAATTGTAAAAAACATTTTCTTATTTTTTTATTTTTAATAATAAAAATAGAATTTTCGAATTTTCTTATTACTATTCAAAACCAAGCCAAAAGTGGCCTTGAACTTACGTGTGATGTGACATAAATTATGGACTGAGCTAATAAAGCATGAAGATTACCCAAAATAAACAAATAAAAGTTCAGAGGCCGGAACCAAAACCACCACTAACAAAAATTATTCATCCAAGCGTGAAAATTAAGTTTATAATCAAATACGGGAGTAGAGTCTACGTTATCTAATGATCATTTAATTTAAATTACCATCATTGGACATTGGTATTGGAATGCAATACCAATACCAGAGTATGGCTGATTACTAAAGTCAACCACCAACCATTTGAGGGCAATAGCAGAGTACCCTACAAAGTGCATCTTGCATGGAAATGGAAATCCAACCAACCATGAGGAGATCAAATTCCAACAACAAAGAGATGTGCCATATATATATATATAACCAATCAATAGAGGGGAAAAAGGATTTTTGTTTCACTTAGTCTCAGATTAAGCTTCCAACTAACATTCAATTAAATTCTATTTCAGACAAGGATGCATAAATTCCCATCCCTATAACAACAGAAGGTAAAGCAAAGGCCAAATCAAATAACTACTTCTCAACTCTCAGCTGGAATGCAGCCATTACCCAAAAATGATGATGGAAATTCATAAGCAACTTTAAAGAGAATGAGGAAAATTAGGAATACCCTTCAACAAGGGGTTTTATGTAAGAATCTACTTTTAAGATATGAGCTGACCACTGAATCACATTATTGGGCATGCAACTTAATGTAGTGGTCTGCAGCCATGGATAATGACTGTATCGAAACTGGGAATCCTGGCCCCATCTGCATGTAATAAAAACATGATGGATTACTTCGAGTAGAGAACTATGTACAAGTCAACAAAATAATTTACATGGCAACAATTAGTAGCAGGATAGATGAGCATCCTGAATGCAAAGGCACAACCATCTTGGTTGATATGCCAATCAAAAAAGAAAATGCGATCCTTCTGATCCTCAGCCTAGGGATAATGCAGCTAAAATAAATAAAAAATAATGGGCACCCAAAATGCATTGATTCCAGAACAAGGGACTCATCATCGTTCAGCTAGAGCTAAATTAACACAGAAGTAGATGAGTGGGGTTTGAGAAACTACTGAATGCAAGTGATTGGGATCACCTAGCTCTTTTTGTAACATAGTCTCATTATACAAGCTACTTGGCCTAGTCTGTTTAAATATGAAGTTGCATAAAGATAAGTTGCTGATTTTTGGCCACGGAATAAACTAGGATTCCTGTCATTCTATAGCTGCCACATAAAATAATACAAGTGCAAAAAGAAAATAGCTGAAAACAATTTTGAGGTCTTACCGTACTGCATAAATGGAAGGCGTTCACATACCCAGCATACTTGGAAGCTGCAAAAAGGGGGCAAAACATTCATCAAAGCATGAAAAGGTCCAATCTACATTCTATCACCAGTTGAAACACCAAGTTCTATCATATACAATAAGTAAGAAGTCAAACCATGTTGGCCTTCAATCATAAACCACTATCAGAATAAAGAATATTACCAGTCAAGAAATAAGAGAAGTTGATGTTGTTGCAAGTGGAGATTTTCAGTAATAAAAATGACTTGCATATCAAAATGACTTTGATAACAAAAAAAGGAAGTAAAACTACATGAGATTCCACAGCATCATGTAGAATGGTCTGACTCAAGGTTTGGCAATCTCTACCCCAACCACAATGCAGCTTAGTTAGTGAGTTTGAGTTGACTAACTAGACCTGTTCATCCTCATTCAAGCCCATTGTATGAAATAATTTTGTACATGAGATCTATATGAATTTATTCAACCATTACATGCAGCTGATTCTTGTAATCACTAACTATATCTGCTTTGTTCAGCATTGCTACTGCAGCTTAAAGCTACTATGATTTGCTTGGGCCTATGGTTTGACTTCAGATGTACAGAAATGCCAAAGAAAATCAGTGATACTGAGAAATGGAAGATACTTCATAGCTTTGATTTCTTTATCGAGAAAACTAAAAGACAAATTTGAGTCAAGAGTTTGTTGAACAGTAGTTACAGAGGTATTTCTACAGCATGGCAGAACCACAAGACCACTTATCTTTGGGGATATGAAGACACCATGATAGCATATGCATCATACTTTGCACCTAATATCATTTTAGGCAATGAAAAGCAAACTCCCAACTATAAAACATCCACTCACTCTTCTTTAGGCCTGCTGGCTTTGCAAGCAAAAGGGCATTCACAAATGCACCAATGTTCTCCCGTAGAACCTTTTCTGAGAAACTCACCTGTAAATCATTATTTTTTCCTTGTCAGAAGGGGCATTCATATCCCTGTTAAACTAATCATATAATGAGAAAAATAACACTGTACCTTTCCAAGCCCAACATGCACAATTGCAGTTTTGTCCATTTTAAATTCCACACGACCTCGTTTTGCCTCTCCTACTGCCTTAGCAATATCAACAGTCACAGAACCTCGCTGCACAATATATTAGTACAAATAATTGTTAGGGCCATTATTAGCCATCTCTTGATTCCATCCATCAAGCAAGAAAGTGAAAGATAATAAACTCACATTAGCATTTGGCATCAAACTACGAAGAATCCTTGATATCTGCAAAATGATGAATATAACCTCATATATGAAGGGTTGTTAATTCTATTAATTGCATATTTCACAATATCCAACTTCCCAAACCTTTGTAAGACGGGGCATCATTTGAGGAGTTGCAATACACCTGTCGAAATTGAGCTTGCCACCCCCTACATATATTTAAGTATGGGTTTCAAAAGTCAATTCCTCAGTTGATTGTACTTCAAATAAGAGATCTACATTTATAGTTAGAAAAACAAATGACAAAGAATTCTGTTTTGCAGCTGTGAGGACCAACTGTGAGGAACACACCAACACAAGGAATCATCTGAAATAAACTTCCTTAATAACTAGACACACACATAAAGGCGATATCAAATGACAAAGAGGCTGAAACCAATCAGAATGTTGTTTTGCATCTGCCCACAGGATGAGCTGTGTGGAGCATACGAGCACAAGAAACCATCAAAAGAAAAAACTGTAATTTTAAATATCAAAATCAAACTTGATAGGCATTACCGACTATCCTAGATAGAACTATCTCCTATTACTGATTCAGTCCAGCCACTGTTTACCAGTCAATGACATGAAAAGAAGACAATTAAAAAAATAAACCTTTAATACAATTGAAGCCTATTGAAAATATAATAAATTTTAAAAAATGTTTACACTTTCTCTAAAGAGTGAACTACTGAAAGGAGCAAATAAGATTTGGCAAGAACATGCTATTTTCTTATAAAAAGAAAAAAGAAAGACCAAACTTAAATTTTCCTAACTAGCAAGATATAGATTGGACAGGAGAAAGTTTTAGACCCCATTTGGCTCTTCTTTTTTTCTTTTTTTTTTTGATAGGAATCGACAAAGAAATATATTGATAGAATTAAAAAGTACAAAAGAAGGATGAGGAATCCTCCCACAAAAGCAAACTAAACCATTCCTTAACCATAAAAAAACTTTAGTGTTCTTGATCACACATGAACGCACTTTAAAACAGTATAATTTCAAGACTTGAAACCTCTTTTCAGTAAAGTTGGGGGCAAAATGCCACTTTAAAAGAGATTACAACATACAAGGAGAAATTTATGAACTTATATTTTCACCCTCCTCTTTTTACACTGATCTTTTCACAAGTGAATGACATTTGTTCTCAAAAATCATTTTTCTTCAGTTCTATGTTAATCATGTCATTTCAAATGTTAGACATTAAACACAGTCAGAAAGTCCATCTCATAAACCAATAATTCAAAAAATATCAGAAGATAGAGAGAGAAAAAAATCATATAGGATTTGTTACTTGCTAAAAGCCCACTTATTTCATAGGTAAATCATGTATTACAGAAGCTGCTGGATGAAGGTTGCAGGGATGGAGATGTTTGGATAATGGCAGAAAGCAAAAGCACAAGAAACACAGATTTGGACAGAGAAAAGGAAGAGCCCCATGGGGTGGAAATTGCCTTTTGAACTTCTAGTAAGTAGTATACATCCATAGCACTAATTAATCACCTTGGTGGAGATTCTTGATTTCATCAATAAGATCATCACCACCAACAATATCAGCTCCTGCAGCCCTAGCTTCTTCTGCAGCTGTTCCTTCAGCAAAGACAGCCACCCTGACAACCTGAGAAAAGATAATACTTATCAAATAAACAAACTAGAATGTAATTTACAAAAATGGTACATTCATAGTCTAGAATAAGCTTGGATGGTACCTTCCCAGAACCATGAGGCAGAGTTGCAGCACCCCTAACCGTCTGCACTTCAATTCAGATAATAGTTAAGTGTAACCTCTAGAACAAAAAAGATTGAAAATGAATATAATAATGCCTCAGAAATATGTAAGCAATGCAAATCAACAGGAGAAAAAATGATGAGAATTTTTCATGTTTTCTGTAAGAAACTAAAATAGCATTTCCTTGTCTTATTAATTACCATAGCTGTCAACTTGTAAACATATCATGCATCATTTTCCTATTTGTTCCTTATTGAGCATCATATGTATCGTGCACCATAAGTTTTGCGACATATTGTAAAATAAAACAGAAAAATATGAGGAAAGCTCTGTCTTGAACGAAGACAAATCCATCTCTATTTTACTCATTGCAGAGATTCAGCAACAGTATGCTTCTGTAGACTGCATAGCATCAGAAGGTTCATATGTGAATTTCTTGATATAACTTTGCTTAAAAGGTTCTACTGATTTTATTTTTTTTCCCTGGCTTAAGAGCGTGAGAGATGAATAGAGGAGATGCAGAAGAAGAGAGAGGAGAAAGAAGACAGAGATGAAGGGTGGGCTCAAAGCATTTTTCTGGGAGTCCTCCCCATAAGAGAAGCAAGGCTCCTCAAATATTCATTATTATTAATCTGTCTCAAAGTATACCCTTTTTTCCACAACCTGGCCTTAATTTATATGCTACACAAGATACTACAATCAATTAATCAATTAAGGACCTTCTAAAACCATTCTGTCTTATAAGCAAATAAAAATATACGAGAGGACATCAAAAATAAGAGGGACAACCATGGTGCACAAGGAACATAATACACAAGCACACAACTTTTTTATAAGCAAATGAAAATATACAAGAACCCTGGCACACAACGAACATAACACACAAAACACACACACACCAAAGGCAAAAAGTACACAACCAGTGCCAAACGCCTTTAGCCCGCCCTTAACCTATCTATGAAGTCTATAAAGATGAGACACTCTTCCCTAGGAAATCCTTGAACCAAACAAACAGGGATTTTAGGAGTAATTCTTTAACATTCAGCCCTAGCAGTTCCAAGTTTCGAAAATTCTTCTATTCCACCCCTTCATATGCACCAAAATAAACTCAAGGTGCCATTCTCCACATGTTCCTCCTCTTTCTATAGAGCTTCCATGCCAAATAGACAAAGTCTTCACGGATTTGGGCGACACCTAAGAGACACCAAATGAAGGGAATAGCAAGGAGGAAGTTAGAAGAATTCTAAAACTCTTCCACATGATATAGTAGCCTATTTAGCTAGCCTCAGTTTGTATTTTTTTTATCAGAAGCCTCAGTTTATATTCCTAACACTCTAAAATGTCCCAAAATGAAATATCATACATAATCAAATAACAAACTCCAACTAAAACTGAAATCACTTCAGTTATGAACATGCCAACATATTGTGGATCTGGCACCCACAAAGCCTCCAAAGGCATATTGTTTTAGCAGGATCCACTTGACTATTTGTATATTAGGACACATAACATTAAATTCAATTTTGATGGATGCTCCTTAAACAATATTGAACCAAAATAGGATCAAAGGCTTTTTCTAGGATTAACTGGTAGCATTATCTATGCTTTCTTCAAGCCATACAGCTAAAGTTGAGCCATTGGAGCAGAACTCAGCATCCTCTCAATTGGCATTAGGCAGTAAACAGCATGGATATAGGGACCTCATTATGGAGGTTGATTCCTTGTCTGCCAGAATTTGAACAAGTCTAGATCATGAGAAACATTGGCTCATGAAAGAGTTTTTTGAATAGGGTGCCCTATAAGTTCATGCAGAACATTAACTATTGGGGAGATGATTTCTAGCTTCTTTTTCTTTTTCTTTTTCTTTTTTTTTTTTCTTTTTGATAGGTAAACAAAATAAATGTATTACAAGCTCTAACTAAAGGTGCACCATAGATTTCTAGCTCAATAAAGATTATAACTTTGCAAATAGTTGGTGGGCAGTTTCACCAGCCTTGATTGGTTCCTGCATTTTGGCGGTTGTGCTCATGTTATTTGATCCTTAAGCTCTTCCCTCTTGATTTAATATCATGAGAAAAAAGGGTGTTTTATCTAATTTTTAGAGAGTATAAACTCCTAATGACATCCAGTGTCCTTAGATTAGTATCTATCTGGAATTATGCAAATGACCAGATCAAGTAATGATGTTAAAATACAGAAAACAAAAGAATAAAAAAATTAATAACAACAAAGCTATATCCATAGACCTTCAGACAAACCTAACATTTTCAGGCGAAATGCTCCCATATAGAAAGAAGAACAGATACATATTTAAATGCACCAACTACTATGTCATGACTGCATGTCAGGAGTATCCAGCTAACGTTACAATTTTAATTTGAGAACCATGTGATGGCATCACAATATCTAGTGCATAGATTGAATAGTGACTTGGGATTGATCAATCTAGTTTGAATTGGACCATGATCAAACATCATACATATTATCTCACAAAATTTTCTATAATCTAATGCATTTTCTAGGAATTTGATCCAAACAACATATGCACTGGTCAATCATATTCTATTCCATGGTACATGATATCAGAAATAATATTAAAAAATACTTTAGACAAATTAGCAAGTACCATGTCACTTCGGCGTCGATCAATACCCAATCTCACATGTGCTTCAATAGTTTCATCAAAGTTCCGATTTGCATTAGCCTGAACAATAGCTAGAAATAACACAGAGAAATTAGTAATAACCAAAAATGTTTATAAAAATATGAATAAAATATTCATGTTTATATGGCATGTTATAAGCAAGCAAAAATAACATACCAGCTCCAAAGTGATTAACGGCTCAAATCTTCAAATTTTTAAATGTTACTGATGATTTTGATTTTATAAGAAGAAAAATTAAAATTTAGGGAGAAAACCAGGAAAAATATTTATGGGGTAACCATGACAATTAATGGATGTACCGATTGATAGTGCACACAGATTATTTCCCCACGTAATAAATAGTAATCCTGTATTCTGATAAATGATTTTATGGCTCACAATCCTAGCTATCCTGATTCAATAATAAAATACACTCCTAGAGGTAACATAGGAAATGAGGACCACAGTGGCTGATATACAGCAGTTTTGAGTAAAACTATATCAGGATAAAATTCAGTGAATTCCTTTTTTTATCTTTTTACAAGAAACGTGTAATTGGAGATCATAACAAGCCACCTTGCCACACTGCATCTCTTAAGTCTCATTATTCTCCTGCAGATATTTCTACTATTTTTTTTTTTTTCTATTAGCTAGTACTTTTGTTCGCAATTTCTATAACCCTCCCACCAAACTAATTGGCCTCTGGTCTTTTAAATCCTCTGCACCCCCCTTCCTTGGGACTAACACTATAAAACTGACATTTAAGCTTCTTTCAAAGGAAGTTAACTCAAACTCCCAAAGAATTCGCATCACCTCCTTTTTTACAAAATTCCAGCAAAATTGCCAAAAAAAAAAATTAATAAGGACTCATAGGATATTTCTCCAAGTTACTAAAACTTTGAAAAAGAAAAATTCCTAGCAACACCACTAAAAAAATACTACTATAGCTCAAACTACTTTAAGAAATAAACCCTTGCATCAAATAGATGCATCACCTATATTTACTTAAAGATATGGTCTCAAAACCAAGTTGCAATGAAAAACAACCCCTTCCTAATAAGAGCCCAACCAATCCACAAAATCAACTAAAGATGAAGGACCAAAACCTATTAAACAACTTGAACCATGCCTAGAGATTACAAAGAAAAGAGTGTTTCAACCCTTAAAAAGATTGTTCCTCACTTTCAAATGATCTACTATTCCTTTCCTTCCAAACTGTCCAAAAGATGCATGAGGGAGTAGCACGCTATGCCTTTTTCTGTTTTTACCCATGAAAGAGTCATGTCGTCCTAATAATGTCTCTCTGATCGTTGATGGTAACATCTAGGACATGCCAAACAAGGAAAACAGTAAATACCATAAAACCCTTCCCCACGTAACCTCCCAAGCAAAAAATCCAACTTCCGATGGCACCCAAGAATTCCAAATAACACCTATTGAAAAAGATAATGAACTTATTGGCTCTAAAGATGAGCAGAGGAATTTGACAGAAAACTTGTCATTCTTGGACTTTGTCCAGATCACCCTACCTTCCTCTCCCCTACACACCCTCCTCTGTTGCAGGTTTCACATAGTTGACCCTAACTATCTAAGAAATAAGCCTTTTTTTTATGGGCAAAATGAGATAATATATTAGAAGCGTCAGAAAAAACACATTGAGGTACACATGAGGTATACAAATAGCACCAAATAGATGAGCAAAAAGATAGAGAGTAAACAAAATAATCTCTCTCCTTAGAAAGCACCCACCCAATCTACAAAGCCTATCATGAACATAGTGGAATCATCTATGTAGACTCTAGCCTTGTCCAAAAAATTACACAGAAAGAAGGATTTGATAATTTGATCTGACTGTTTTACTACATTAAAACTCCTCCTATTTCTTTCCTTCCATAACCTCCTAAACAGGCACAAAGAGCAGCCCTCCATCCTTTCTTCCACTTCTTCCCATAAAAGAGCCATGTCAGCTCAGAAGTGTTCCTCTTACAGGGGAATGCATTACCTGAGCTACTCCAAACAGAGAACGAAAATGTGTCAATACATTCTTGTTTTGAAGTAGTGAAGAGCATATGATCAGCCAACTTTTTCTTCCCTTTTACACGTAACATCTATTCAGAATATCCCATCCCTTCCTTTGAAGCTAGTCAAGAGTTAAAATTCTTACTTCCACAAGCAAATATAAGCCATTGCTGTTCTAACTGTTGCCACTCTTTACTCTTATTTCCAAAATTCAGTCCATAACAGAGAATTTAGCATGCATTACTAGGATGAGTGAGCTCTTCCTTAAGTAGTGGAAGTTAAAGGATTGAAACACGTAGCATCAGAAGATTACATCAATGGGTTTCAAAATAATTTTAAGAACAATAGCTCTTGCCACAATTTAGATTTCACTGTAGACGAAGATAAAAAAAAAAAAAATCAATCTAACTAATTATTTTTTTTTAGCATTGCTACAGCATCAGTTTTCTTCAATTCTCCTATTCATTTCTGACACACATATTCTAGATAATTTCATCTTCAACCACCTTCTTCTAAAGAAGCACATATAAAATTATTGTTTATTCTTTCACTCATTAAGTGTCCCCCATTTCAACTCAATTCCAAATGTAGTATGTCTATGATCCAAACACAAATCTTAAACTTCAAAGAAAAACATCCAGAATCATTTTCAAACGGAATTCATGCCTAAGATTCAAACCGTTTGGCCTGCAATTTGGCTACACCTGCTCTGTTTAGTGCTATACTTACAGCTTCAATAACCCTAAAAATTGATCAACATAAGAAAATATATTCAAGTTTCACAACTATTCGAACTAAAAATCATTGGCAATTGTACTTCATTATAGTGAGAAGGTTACACCGACCTTCACTTCTCTAATGGCATCCATCAAATCAAGAATAACCTTCTGTTCCTCCTTCTTCTCTACCTTTATCAGCCTAGGAAATGGAAAAGCCTTCTCTTCTTCAACTCGAAAAACCCTTCTTCTGATCCGATTCTCTGCCTCAATTCTGATCCTTTCTTTCTCCATCTCCTCACTCTCTTTTTTCCCCACTTCCTCCTCCGCCTCCGCCTCCGCTGTAACTCTGTCCTCCGGCAGCGGCGCCACCCGGGTCGCATACGACACGGGCGAGATCGAAGGCGCGTCCTTCACGTACCGGATGTCTTCTCGAGTCCACATCGATCGACTCTCCGCGCTGCCCCAGTCGGACTCGGGCTGCCTCGGCTGCCGTGGGAGCGGCGGCTGCGGCGGCGGTGTTTGGGGTTGAGGATTTTCTGGGCTTGGTGAGGATTGGTCTTTCGGTTTCATAGCGTAGGAAACGCTTTGGATTGGCACCGATTGAGTGCTCCTCTTTAGGGGCTCATCGGGTTGAGGCGGGTCCGGGTTTGATGATGATGACGATGATGAACAGAGAGATCTGTGAAACCCTAGAAGTGAAGCTCTTGCTCTGGTGGTGCAATGGCGGCGAGCATGAGAGAAGAGAAGCTCTAATGCCGCCATTGATTCAGCTGGCTGAGCGAGACAGCGTTACGAGGGTTTTTACGGGGTTTTAGAGACGCGCTTCGCTAACATAGCGCTGGGCATTGCTGTAGTAACGACACAAATTTTATTTTCCTTCCTTCATTTTACAAAATAAAATTTTAATTATTTTTTAACGATAAATTAATTCAATATATTTAAAACATTTTTAATAATTCTGGAATCATTTTTTAATGTGGGGGATTATTATTATGAAAAAAAAAAATTATATTATGATAGTAAAAACCTTTATTTTTATAAAATAAAAGAAATTATTGTATGGCTCTAAAAAGACTCTAAGGGCTGTTTGGAAGTGACTACTAAAAACACTTTTAACATATAATACTTTTATTAGTAGCATTTCTTCAAACTCTTTAATCTACCAATCAAGCAACCAACCCACTCCATATCAATATTGTACGAGTGTTTATATGTTTCTTCAAATTCATTTTATTTATTTTTTTTAATTATATAAAATTAAATAATTTAAAAATATGTAAATTTTTAATTAATTTTAATTATATTTCATTTATTTTTATATTTTTCACCGTGAAACCAAATATAAAAAAACCATTTTCTTTAACATTTTTTTCTTTCTTTTCTTGGTACTTTTCGTGTACTTTTCGTGAATCAAACATAACATTAGGATTTGTCGTCAAGAAAAACAAGAATTGAGAGAAGGAAGAAGAAGATAGATGTGAAAGAGAATAACAAAGAAGATATTTTAAATATATTGGATGTGTTAATAGAATTGATGTTTTAAAATGGATGTGTAGAGTGAATGGGTGGATGCAACTACAATTCTATTCAAGCTTCATGAGTCACCTGATTTCCTACTAAAGGTCTTAAGATAAAACAAAGGAACCCTCTACTTCTGTTGAAAGCAACAGGAGGAAGGAGTTTAGTACCATACATCATATTCAGCAGAAATATATACATGAGAATTGAAAATAAAACCACTAAAAACATAACCTGAGACCACAATCATATCACAAGATCAAATATACATTTCTTATTTCAATTGAATGATAAGTATATCACATTGATTGGGAGCATTCCCATTTTTCTTCCCTTCTTAGGGCCAATTTCCCACTTCTCATCAACAGATTACATTACATTAAAACTAAAATGGCTTTCAATTTAACACATATCACCTGAAATGTCAGCAAACAGCATTCCTGATTTGTTAACTTTTTCTCTTCCTCTTTTTTTTGCCAATCTCCAAATTGTTAAAAGAAAACAAATGAAACTATTATATGAATCAAATGTAACTGGAGTTCCCCAATAGTAAATCAAGCATGTCATCCGGAGTAAGAAGTGTTGTACCACCAATAATCAATTCTATATCAGGTCTTCCACTTTCAGACAATGCCTCTTGAGCTTCACGTACCTTTTGACACATTCAGAGGACAAAATCTCTTGTTACTGTTATGGTAATTTAAAAACAGAAAGAGCTAGTGTGCATTGTAGTGATAGAACATTGAGCCAAGTCTAGTCATTTGGAGAAGTTAATTGAGAATGGAAAGTGTAATAGGTTTTTGTGGTTGGAATGCTTGAAATTTGACAAATAATGAGAGAATAGACTTTAAATAAATACATAAATAAGCTAGAAGAGTTTAAGGAATTCAGACCTCAAGACCGTTGATTCCTCCAATAACAAAAACCAGAATAACATTCTGGTCAGCAAGACTTGGTTTTGCCTGCATGATTCAAACAACTGAGTTCAGAATTTTTGAACCATTAAAGGAAGGTGTTTATTTGTTTTATTAGTAGTTCCCTTTTTTAGGGGTGGAGGTGTTCGGAATACCTGTCCAAGGCCAAATCTTCCAAACCCACTTTTGAAAAGCCGCCCCACAGTAGAGGAATGGTAATCCAATCCGGGTACCTCATACTTGCCAAGTACCCTTGTTAGAAGTTTATAAAGCAGTCCTTTTCTCGTGGAGGGATCACCACTGAAGTCATTATCCAAGGCCAATGCCCCTTCTCTTAAGGGTATATTCCTCCTCTTCAAACTCGACAGCTTATGAAGGACTTTGAAAAGGTTATCCACCCTGTCACGCAATTCCAACTTCAGCTGCATGTCACCATAAACATGCTCTTTATTATTATTATTATTATCAGCATCTTCATCACCCCAGTTACCCCATTGATCATCATCAAACTCATCAAGTTTTAATTGATCCAAAGAATCCTCTTTGGCTTCCTCTGATTTGATCTTGTTTATGTTGGCTTCAAGCTCTTCTGTTAAACCATCAAGAAACTTCAGTTTTGCTATTGCTGGGTTTTCAAGAACTGCATCCACAATAGCTTCTTTCAACAAGTGCTCCTCTTGCCAAGAAAAAGGGCCACCAGAACCAGATGTTGGAAAATTCTCACCAGCCAAAATATATCCTGTAATTGTTAGAAGCAAAGCATCTTGAAAAGAGAGTAGGCCTTCCGAGGGCTCCATCTTTCCATTCTTCTGTTCATGTGATCCCACTAAAACACTCTTATTGATAAGATCACCAATCTGAGCTGCAAGACTCTGGCTCGTGTCTCCAGCACTTACACTCAATATTTTCTCAGCACTGGTAAACACATCCCATCTGGAAGAATGTAATTCATCAAGAGTGAAGAGTGTGGCTGCTGCTAACTGAATAATTCCTTTGTTTCTCAGTAAACATGATTGGCTTTTAGTCAGAGCTTTAATCATAGGTTGCAAATCAGATTTTGTGGCAAAACCAGGACGCATTTTCACATTCGCAGTCATTTTCTCCCGACGCAAAGTTTCTTGAAGCCACTTCTTTACTAGGATGGTTCCATCTTTCATTCTTCTATCTAGTATGGTTTCCAGGTATGGCGTTCCATGAAAATTTTCCATAGCAACAAAAGATCCACTCAGAAGCTCAATCTCAGATTGAGGGGACTTTTCAGAGTGAAGTTTGGCACTGAGATTAACCAAATCTACAATTTGAGCATCAGAGCTACCAGAATTCCACCCACATATAAAAGCTTCAATGCTTTCCAAAAGTCGGAAATTATCTCTTGTGGAATCTTCTTCACAGAGAATTTTGCCAAGTGGTATCTGAACATCAAGAGGACGTCGGTGCAGGTTACCATAGCGATGTTTGGGTTGGGTTTGTGAGCCTTTTATGTGAGTAGAAGATGTTGTTCTTTCCCTACGGGGCAGAGATGAAAAAATACGATCCACAAGGGAGTCCCCATGGCAGCATGGAGTATAAAGATCAAGAGTGCGATCAATGAGTAATAACCCTGCGGATCGTTTACGTCGACCAACATCATAAAGACTTGACATGTCTGTCAAAATCTTCCCAACTGTTTTTGACAAATTGCCAAAGGAAAATATCTCCATTTTCAGATCCATCTGCATGTTTAGGAGAAAGAAATTCATAAAATCAGAAACAAATGAGAATGCCTTTAAAGGTGAAAGTGTAGCACCAAGATCTAATCCGTCACAAGTAGAAAACTGAGCCTAAAATATCAAAAAATAAGCCCTTTGATCTTGTATTTTCATACCTAGAAAATTCAAATAATTAAAATAGTTTAAAATAAAAACATATGAAAATAAAACATATAAACAATTTTAAAAAATATATAAATATTTTTTACACATTAGAAGAAATCATCATAAGTTGGACTAAGACGAAACAAGGTTAATATTCCCTAACTGATTAGATTAAATAAGAGCAGGGCATGGTTCTGTGAAAAGAAATGGTCAAGTAACTAAAATAAGTAAAAGGGGATGAAATGAAGATACCTATGTATCAAGACTATATTGGAGGATAAATACAAAGATAAACAGTACAAGGGGATTAGTAAAAATATTCTAAAACACCAGCACTGGAAAAAAGGAATAAATTCAGGTTTAAGCATGTAGAGCACATCTGACCTTGGTAGCCAGGTGGTACAGAAAATGCGCAGTAAGAGTTGCCCCAGGGGGGATGTCATCGCCATCAGGAGGCAATCCAGTACTTAATGGAGGCAATCCAGGACTAAGGGAATCCTCATGTTCAGTTGATAAGTATGCTTCAGCAACTGCTCCCTCTGAAGGCAAGATGAAGACTCTTGGTGAAAAAGGACACAAAATCATAGGAAAGTGATGGACAGAAACAACCAATTTTTGCCCTACATCTTCCATGCGACCTACTGAATTATCTCGATATAAATCTCTTGGACTTGGCCTAGCTTCAATTTGAGAAATGCTCTCTTCAATAGGACCAAGTTGTGACCATCCCTCATCTTCCAGGGTCAAATTCTCCAGCAAGCTAGTGTCTCCTGACTGTCTGGACTTTGTCTCACATTTCTTAATAAGCTCCTCATAATCTAGAACAAGCAAGGATTCATATTCATGAAAAGCATCTGGACCCAGAGGTGAATCAGGATATGCTGAATGAGCTATCTGCAATTGTTGTGCAGTTAATAATACTTGATCAAAATAAAACAAATAAATAAAACAGATGAAGTAAACAAACCATGAAATATAATTTGATAACCTTTCAAATGTTGCTACAGCAGTATTATATTTCTAAGTTACAAGTTTAAGTTGCAGGATATTTCAATAATCATGTCATCCTATGTATTCAATCTATGACACCAACGTAGGTGCATGACCTTGCATTTCAGTTTATCAGTATAGAATGTGGAAAGAATTGAAATACCACCATCCACAGCAAGACCTTTTTAGTTGTATGCATATATTAGGACATGTTAATAATAAATACATGATCTATTTCCACTATTTATAATATGCATTAATAGCAAATTTCATCTATACAAATGCCAGGTTGAAAGACAACCATATATGTTGCAAAGTTAATTATTTGCATTTTTTTTTATAAATAAGAGAATATATTAAAAGTGCTAAAAGAACTAGTACACGAGAGTACAAAGTTAATTATTTGCATAGAGTAAGGCAAATCCAAATTAATAAAATCAAGCAACCAAATACAATAATGACAAAGAAGCACCTCTGAGATAGACGTAAATATTGTGCAATGGCGAACACCTTGATGTGTGCTCAGACAACGTAAGATATACCGATGTGCATCACTCAGAAGACGTGATGTGATGACCACAATTTTCCTCACGGGATCAAAATTTGGTTTCCAGTCAACCACCTACAGAAAGGGTTGAAATGGGAAAATTATAACATCATCCATAAGCTACCATAAGTAAATAGTTTCAGATACAAAGAATATAAGAACATGCTAGAGGTACCAATATTAAATTATGTAATATCACATCCTAAAATGGTTGTAACTGCAACACAGGACACTTAGAACATTGGTGGATTGTGAATGGTATTCGGATCCTGTAATGTTATTTTATTTTGCTGCTTTAGTTCCACTTGTGTGCCTGGTCCTGGTGTACAACAGCCAAAACCACAAAGAGCAGGTCCCTTAGTACCTAGATATTTGAGGTTACTTTTGGATATTTGGACTTGAAAAATAGAGGAATCCATCTTTGGCAAAATAGAAATATATTCTGCAGTACTCCAGCACAGCACATTAAAACAATGAAATGTGCATCTATTCAAATATTATCACAGAGCATATAAAATACTTTCAAAAATTACTAAATTGGCAATGAGTTTCTTGGTCCAGAAACCTTGTAGCATATCTTTCTTCAGAACTTTCGAGGAGTGGGAAATTTATTCTCTACATGAAATGGTGTATGGATTGCATTCACTTTTCAAGCATAATGCAAACATCCACAACTCATTGAATGAAGAAGGGAGGGATGGGGATTAGTTATTGTCAATCAATTCATTTCAAGAGTGAAAAATTTGCCAATTAGTTGAAAGTCGGTCATGAAAAGTTCATGAAGCACCAACAACAAAGTAGACAACAAATGTCACAAATAGCTTATATTAAACTAAAAAAAAAAAGAAAAAAAGATTGTCCTTACTGTATCAAGGGGAGACATGTTCTCCAAGCTGCAAACAGCCCGCACTCCAAGTTGCAGTAACAAGGGGAATGCACCAAGGAACTGGAAACTCTCTGTGCATCCACCATCTAGGTAAAGAGTGGCACCCTCAATGTGATCTGATATCTAAAAAGATAAAGAGAAATCGGAATGCGTCATTTGTCAACCCATAAAATCAGGTTGATTCCATACAAAAACAATTAAAGGAGAGGTAAAGTTTAGAATACATGGGGTATCTGGTCTACTCAACCGACAATTTTCTAAAAGGGCAAGAAAAGAAAAATCCCACTAGGATAAGTACCCCACATAGCAAAGACTCTCTTTTGCACCAGTTCCAACAGAGACCACTGCCACTCACCACCACCCCTCCCCCCAGCCCAACAAATTCCTGCCCACGATACACAACTAATTATCCTCAAATATTCTTCTATTGTGTTCCTTTCATCTGCACCAAAGTTGACTGTGAGGAACCAATCCTCATGCTAATTTCTTGAATCCACTTCTTGCCAGAAGGCACCATCCCCATAAAGAAAAAGAAAACAAAAGGATAAAAGGGAAACAATTAAAAAAATAAAAAATAAAAAACAAATAAAGAAAAGCACAACCTTATCCAATCTGTCCAAGGTTGCTTCATTAAGAAATACACATTGGAAAGCATATGGGTCCATTTAGAAATGAGAACAGGAGATGCCAATAGGCAAAGCACAAACATGTGAAGAACACCTTTCCTGTGGATGCCACACTGTAAAAGCCAATTTCTTATTTAACTTTTATAAACAGAAACTTTTTTTAATAAGCATTTTAATTGAATTCCAGCGCGTCATTGCAAATTTTTATTAAAAAGGCAAAAAGAAAATTCTAATTTCATGAGAGATATGCTAATTATTTGCTCAAAGAGAGGGACGAGTAGTTTCAAAAGCTGAAAGGGATTAAACACTATTACAGAGAGGAATCCCTATAGATTCAATAACAGCAGGCCACCTGCCACAATCCCATGCTTGTTAACACACCATCAAAGCAAATTACCAGTCTGGAAGTCTCCAATGATTCATGCAACAACGACAAGGGAGAAGTGTGGGGTGGGGTGAAAAACTCAATAAATTCAGAGAGTAAAAAACTGGGCCCTCTAGTTAAGAAAGTACTGGGGGGTGTAGAAGATGCCAGTAAATGAATCTACCAGGCCAGAAGTTTGTCTTCTAAAATATTACCATTAATATCAAGAAACTAGGTTCTGAAATAAAAGAGGATTTGGAGGACTTATTTCATTTCCCAGAACAAACTGATTGCAATTAAGGGGCCAATCAGTTGAATATGAAAAGTTCTTAGTATGGTACCTAAAAACTGCCATATAATACCATAAAAATGACACTTGATAAAAATAAAATAAAATCAAAGTAAAAGATCAAAAAAGAAACAGCAGTGGCATTTTTGTTGATAGCTCTATATTTTATATGATTACATCAAACAACCATCATTGCATAGACCACTCAAATAAGAAGAAGATCCTCAGATGGGGGAAAAACACACTTACTTGGTTAATAGAATCAAGGCAGGACTTGATCACATCAACCAAAGCCATTTTTCAGGCAGCAGTCTTCAGTACATGAAAGCAAGCAACCTGTAAGATAATCAAGAATCTGTTAAGAGTGAAAGAACAAAGATATTATCCATTGGTTGGCCTAGCCAACGGTAATCTTAAATCCACCAAGAAGTTCATCTTTCATCTAGACTGCAACCTACAGAACAACCAAGGATAAGAACACTAAGGTCAGGCATAGGAAAAGAAAGTCATCGATTTTCCAGAGAACCAACTTTGCCAATGTCTTTCAAGGAAAAAGTTTTGTGAAGTTTTGCTTGATTGCTCAATTTATCAATACCATGGGAAGTCATATGTATGAGCTCAACAGAGAGAGAGAGAGAGAGAGAGAGAGAGAGGAGGCGGGGGACAAAAGAAAGAAAGAAAAAAATACAACCAAAAAAAAAAAAAGAAAAAGCATAGACATTCATGTCATCCCAGAATTCCCAAGATCAGTCATTCCCTACTCTAACCAGTGTGCCCTAGGATCATAGAGAAAAACTTAAGTTTCTCGACAGGATAACCCATTATCAGCTTCTAGAGAAAGAATGAAAAAAAGGAGCTTTAATGGAATGAAATCAGAATAGTCATACGGGCCTCCAACCAGGATGCTACATAAAGAAACCTACCAGTTCTAGCATTGGAATGTCAGTGATGAAAACAAAAAAAAAAAGATACATCTTTTCATCTCAGAATTCCCTTTCCTATAATTGCAACAATGACTTCTCATAACCTCTCATCACTCGCAGAGGGAAAACACACACATGCAGACACACACACAAAAACCAATCAAATTCCATATAAACCCATGCAAATTTCAATCAAGGACAAACTTTCTCATCGTTTGTGCAGTGGCAAGATTGATTAGAAGTTCATTCCAAGCAATTCACAGAGGACAAAGGGCTCCTACAAAGATAAAGGATGGGATTTAGAACATTCTTCATCAAGTGCTTACGTTACCATGATCAATGACATTTATAATTGGGATGCAAATAAGTTAATGCAAGGAGACAAGAGATCCTAATTGTTTTACAGATACTCTATAGCTACATCTATACATAAATGTATGAAGAGTTTGTAGACCCCCATTATATCACTTATTTCCCTTCACATTCCACATCTTTATTATACCTATAACAATCATAATGAATTCACCTTGATGATTTTAACAAATTCACAGACATTTTTATAACTTAGTGGTTATGAATTCATCTTGTTATTTACGTTTCTCATATTTTCTCTAAATCCATCTTTATGCAAGAAAACATTCCCAAATAGCAAACATCGTCAATCCTAAAAAATTTCAGTCTTAACTGTAACCCAAACTTGCAATGGTTCCACCGCTGTTCAAAGATAAACCCCAGAACAGAAATAGCATTTCCAAGTCATAAAGCAATCAGATAAAATGAAGAAAAATACAAGAAAAATCATATTTTGATTCCTATGTTACCTCTCCCTTTCTTTACCGCCAAAAATCCAAAACAAAAATAAATAAAAATTAACTAAGCCAAAGGGTCCTATGAGTTTTACGTGAAGTTACATTTTCTGTATTTTCCTTCATTTTCTCAGCATCCAAACGACTGTTTGTAACCTAGAAATTGATTGAATTGCGAACCGAGATTGGAGCAGTACCTTGATTCAAAGATCGATCGTAACGTACCGTTTGGAGAAGAAATAATTGAATGCTTCCGTGTAAATAGGGATCGAGGCTTCTTGTGCTGCAACCAAACCCTACAGCGGTTTACAGCATGAGTATTGCATCAGGCTTCATCCAGGTGAAAATGGGCTGAGTCTGGGCCGGCCCAATTTTTAGACTGTTGGGCTGTAAGTTGGGTGAGTTCTAATACAAGTCATAAGCCTTTTTTATCAAATTTTATACCTTTCATGGTTTGTCCACTCAAAGCTCAACTCAACCCACTTTGCTCGAAACAATTTTCAATCCATCATCATTGTTGAAGACTGAAGTCAGTTTTAGATTTTACAAAATTTAATAAATAATTCAACTTTTTATTTATATAGATATATTTATTAATATATTAATTTTATAATTAATTAATTACGTATATCTAAAAATATTTTAGAATAATATTTATTATTTTATTTACTGAACTAATATTTGAAAAACTTAGGATATGTTTGAGAACTGTTTTTTAAAACGGTTTTCTATTCTCCAAAACAAAAAACATGTTTAATAATAAAAAATTATTTTCCATTTTTTATTTTTAAGAACATAAAATAAAGTGTTTTGATCTTATTGTTTTCACTTGTTTTCTAATGGTTATTTTAAGCAATGATTATATAAACATATATAATAATTAAAAATAAAATACTAGATATAAAAATTATTTTTAAAACATATTTAAAAATAGATTAAAAATATTTTAAGTTTTCAAACAAACTTTTGTTTTACAAAATATCATAGAATAATTTTAAAAAACTATTTTTTAAAATTATTTTAAAAAATAGTTACCAAACAATGCCTTAATGCACCTTTAACTATTTTATCATTTTAATTCAAAATAAATATATAATAATAATAAGTATCTCATTTTTAAAATTTTATTTCTCATATCATCCCTTTTAATATTACTTTTCTCTTTCTTTAAATCAACTAATTATAGGCTCTCAATCATTCTATAAATAGTTTGTGTCTTCTTATTTAAAATAAAAACTATTTTGTTATTTCAATATTATTTCACATAATTAAAATATTATTTAATGACATTCACCTAATTTTCAAAATCATTATATTATTGTTATATCAAATTTATATCATATAACCAAAAAAAAACAAAAGTCTTGGTTTCAATCTCCTTATATTATCCTTTTACACATGTATATAAATATTTCTTACAATATTAATTCTATATTTCAAAAGAGTTAATTCATTATCTAATAACTACTCATTTCCAATTTGACTTAGATTATATTTGGTTGGTCGAATTAGATGAGGATACAGATACCCTAAGATATTATTTCTATAAAATATCTTTTCTCATACTAATGTTTGGATGCCTTAAGGAATTAAACATTAGATAGGAAAATATATCAATTGGAATGTTTGATCACTTGATATAAGGATTGGATATTTAAATATTTCAATTATATCTTATATTTTTTATATTTATAATATTATTGTGACACCTTAAGCCCTGAGGCTAAGGGCAACTTTATCAATTTCGCACATTCAATATAAAAGTAAAATATGCAAAAATGATTAAATAATAAAAAAAGAACAAAAATATAGATTCTCCTTTTAGAGTGAGTTAAAACTATCTTTCCAATATAGAAGTTTAATGATTCACATAAGTATAAAGTACTAATTTAGTTCAAATTACATAACACATAACCTAAACCAACATATCTAAACAAAGGTGTCGGCCAAACATAAACTAAACTAATAAGAACCCTTTTTGTCCCCAATGTCACTCATTGCCATCTACAATTGGGATACATGGAAGGGGCTTTCAAAAGTAAGGGTAATGAACTTTATCTAAGTAAGGAATATACTAATAATTTCTTTTGTTAAATAAAAGTAACATAACACACAATATAACCTTCAAATATACAAAACATAAATATTTTTTTTTTCCAAACTAATGGGACCTTTCTGAAATAGATGATCCTTCAATTCGAAAAGGACTAGCCAATCATATGGTAACATTGGGTTGGTGACTACTACACCATCCTCGTATAACTAAGTGATGAAGTCAACTACACAACTAGTCAAATATTAGCATTCATAATAGGAGTGATATTTTTTACAATGTAAAATTCTCTTCATATCATAAAATATTTTTCTACCCTTTCATAAACATAACATTTTAGAGAATATTTAAGGGTCATAATTCCTTATTTGATATAAAAGTAAAAATTGGACTGAACAAAGAAATTGATTAAACTTAGGATTTATTTAAATAAATAAAATAAATTTCATTAATACAAACCTATTTTAACTTAACGAAAATTTTATATCACATGCTATTAATTTATTCCTATAATAATTAATTTTGTATTCAAAAAATTTATTCTTTTCTTTATCCTAATTTACATACAGTATTATACATACACGTGATATTCGATTTTTCTTACTTGTATCATTATCCACCAATCACACCAAAACAAATATCATCAGTTTTTTTAACTCTTACATAATAAAACCTTTTTATTATATTATAAATTCTATTAACCTTCTTTTTATTTTTTCCTATTTTCCTTTATTATTCATATTTGCAACCTTTTTTCTTTATCCAATTAGTGAATCATCTAGATGCGTCTATCATTCTATTGCATTGTAGAAGTTGATGCGGATGCTCTAGTTTTTAATTTGATGTGGTCCCCCTGAAATTTTTTGCAGGCTTTCAGATCCTCCATCTCGTTCTATATCACAAGTGAATGGCAAGGCAGATATCTCTACTCTTCAAAATTTTACTGCTCTACATATTGATGCTTTCATTGTTGGAAATCAGAAGACCGCTATTGCAGCCGAGGCTAGCGGAGGGGCCTGAACACCTATATCTTTTTCTAACTTTTTGTGATTCCCCCCATCGGCTTCTAAACCCATTAAAATTTTCTGGCATGAATTCCTAGATGGTGTACCCCCTGTTCATGGTGACCTTCTTACAAGAAACACAAGATTTTGGTGGTATGGATGGTACTTTGTCATCTTAAATGTAATAGTATCATGGATTTGTTTCTTATCACTCTGTAACACTATCACTTCCAGATTTGAACCCATCTCTTCCCCAACTTCATCCTTCCATTTACCACTCTTACTCATTTCATTTGTTGGGCTAAGTTTTTCCAGCTCAACCCATCTACTAGGGTATTTTATATTTGGGTATTATATATATATATATATATATAGCATTAGGGTTTTGGCATGATAAGAAAAGAGGGTGATTGAGGAAAGGAAAGAAAATCAGGTTGTTTTCTAAATTTTTGAGGAATTGACAGTTTCCTTTATTAACCTTTTAAGGAATTTTTGTGGTATGATTTATCTCTAATTTTCTTATGTTCATTGTTTTTTAGGGTGATGGATTCTCACCTCAAGCATTGAGATATTTATATAAGTTTTTAAGGTAAAGAAACTTATAAGGACTTAATTATTGTATCCCCATTTAATTGAAGTAGAAAAAATTTTCTTAATAGTTTTTTTACCTTCATTTAGAGAGTTTTTCCATGTTATATTTTGTGTTCCTTTTTGATTGATTGTTCTTGAATTATTATTGTTCATTCTTGTTATGTGGTTATTATTATTAAGTTATGGTTATTATCATGGATGAATTTTTAACCTTAATTGGTCAAATACTCTAAGGTGACGTTTGTTTTTTTTGTTTAATTTTAAATAGAATTTATATTTAACTTAATATTAAATAATATTTAATAGTGTTAAGTATTAAATTTTTTGTTTTTTTATATACTAAAAACCAATATCTTAATGTTTTAATGTATTAAAAAAATATAATTTAACGTATTTCTATAAAATTCAAAATAATAAAATTGTTATAATAAATAATTTATCATTATTATCCTTACAAAAAATAATTAATATATTTATTTTTATATAATTAAAATAAAATATTTAAACTTAACAATCTAAAATATAATGGATTGATAAACCTAAATCAAATTAAAGAAAAAACATAACAATTCAAGTACATATTTTCAAATATCCAAAAGTATTATATTTTATGCTAATATTTAAATATTGTATTTCTTGCAATGGTAAAAAGCTAAAAACTTTAGAATTCTTTTGTATGGCATCAATTTGTCACTATAGGCAAGTTTTAAGGTTATTGCATCAAGATACCCTCCAAGACTTGGGCCTTCCAACTAGTCCTCAAAGTAAAAGAGAGCATTGCCTACAATCCCTACTGTTGAATTTATCTGAAATAACACCATTTCATCCATGAGGCTGCAAATATCATATATTCAAATAAGATACGGAAGTGCAGAATATTCAAAACCATGTCTAATGGAGAGAATGTACGAGAAAAATCAAACTAACAATGTAGTACTTGAAAAAGAAAAGAACTCTTAAGAACAGCAACAACATATGATTAGACAAAAGTAAATCATGTTCTAGCATTTGTTCTCAACATAGCTATGAGAAAGCACCTATGGGAAGGCGGTATGTTCTCTACAATAGTGGAATTATTTCAAAACAAAAACATACAAGCATTATTTTCTGCAATATCAGGACAAGGAATGTCTATTTACAAACTTGCAATAAAAATGTCTCATGAAATGTTTCAGCAACTTGAATAGACTAGATACCGAATAATTTTGTATTACAAATTCCTATATTAGCAAATAAAATGGAATTAAGAACAAGAACATATTTACATACAATGCATTTCTATTGCTTTTTCCTACTGAAAATAGATATAAAAAATAATGAGTTATTTCTCAAAGATACTTTCCCATAAGTCACGTGTCATATCATTTAGTTCATGTTCTGTAAGTTCATAGAAATTACCAACAAAGAAACCCCACTCATGGACACCTATGAAAATAGTAAAACCCTAGCCTAATGACATAAACCCAGCTCAAAAGTGATGAAATTAAATAAAGCTATAACATGGGTCAAGCATCAAAGTCTCAATGTAGGTTTGAATATCTTGGTTTTTAATAGAAATAAGCAAATAAAAAAAAACAGCCGCCTGAAGGTAATAATCCACTTGTGGGGCGGCAGACCATTGAAAATTTGGCAAACCATACTTAAAATATTATCTGGAAAAATTATCTTCAACCATTGACAACCCCACACCCAACCTTTCCCTTGCAGCCAAGCACGTTCTTGGTACATAATTTATTTCTTCAATCTCAATCTCAACGTAAAGGGGGTTATCTCTAATCTTAAACAAAAGTTGACTTCTGAAGTTAAATAAAAGATCTTTTGACACAATCAAAATTTTGGAGTGAAGACTGAGCTGTTTTTATATTTGCATACAATGCATTTTTATTGCTTTTTCCTACTGAAAATAGATATAAAAAACCTCCATCCATGATAAACTCATAAAATAAGGAGGGATAACAAATCTTCAAAAAAAGTAGCAAGGTGAAAATGTATTCAAAAAAGGGTTTGTCCACAAAAAGAAATGTGTGCATACATCTACAAAACTCAGTACAGGGAGAGAGAGAATGGAAGAAAAGGAAATAAGAAATTATACCAGTGCCCAAATTTCGTATTTATACAATCCCTTCCTATCCTCGAGGCAAATATAAGGTCTTCATCAAGTTGTAGTTCTGGGAGCAAATCAAGCTCCATAGGCTTGGAAGGAATAATTTTATTCCCAGAAACCAGGTTTTCATCAAGTTGTGATTCTAGGAGTAAATCAAACTCCTCATGCTTAGGAGGAATAATTTTATTTTTGATTATCACTTCACACACGCACATACATACATTTGATTATTACAACAAAAAAGTTTGTTTCCAACAACCAAGTATAAGTGACTGACAGAGCTTCACTTTGCTCATTGGACAAGTGAATGATAGGGGCAACAAAAAACAACTCAAGCAAATAGAAAACAGCCCACAAAATCACACAAAAGGTTCCTCAAAGCTAGAATCGAATCACACAAATGCATCCACAAAACCCATGAGCATCTCTACAAAATTCGTTGAACTTGTAAACCCATCAAACCCACTTCCACAAAATCAAAATTCCCCACAAAACCCCAAAATAAACCATTGGCATGAGAATCATAAAGAATCGTACCAGAGAAGATATTAATAAACCATTTCCAAACAGAAAACAACCATTCTACCTATGGTTTAACCCTATTGTTGAGAAAGAGCAAGAACGAAAGATGAAACCTAAATAGAGAGAGAAAATGGGGAAGAAATTACCTAGAGAAAGCTTGGTGATGGTCGTGGAACCAATGAGCTACACAAGGATGAGGTGAGGGTTGGGGATCGCTGGTTGCAATTGAGACTAGAGAGCTACAAGGGATGGGCTAGGGTTGGGCGTTAGGCATCGGATTGCAATCGTAATTTGGGGGAGTTTTAAAAAGCTTGTTTTTTCTATTTAGCAAAAAATTTTAAAAATTCAGTAATAAGTTATCAAAAACTAGAAAAACAAACAACCTAAATTCTGAAAGCAAATTACTTTCAATAAAAAGCCAAAAAAACAAATGCCACCTAAATCTAAAGTAATAAATAATGAAATCTAGAAAATGAACAAGTCCTAGAGATTACAATTGAAGTTTCTCAACAACCAAATACTTACCTATGGTTGTTCAAATTTTCATTGATGTTTAAAGACATCAAAGAAGAATTGTGAGCGCCTCTCTTTGAAATCCTCTAATTTGCTTGATGGTCACCTATGGAATGTCTTAGTTCATATTGGGATTTTTTAAGGGGAAATGAGCTGGATTAAGATGGGATTTTATATCTCTAGATTAGTATGTCAATGCATGGGGTTTTTTTATCCTGCATGAGGAAGATTAGAAATAAACTCCAAATAAGTTATCCTCCTTTATTTTCTATCCAATTACAATCCAAACAAGGGAGTCGAAATTTAAATCCTATCTCACCATCTAATCTAACTGACCAAACACAATCTTAGTTAAAATTAAAATGTTAATTAATTTATTAATTTTAATGTTAAATATGTAAAAATAAAAATTTCTTCTTAATAATAACCATTAAAATTATTATTTTGTTAGAGGGTTCCTTTTTTCCTTTTTTGTTAAATTTTTCATCAAAATACACTTTTCAATTATTATATCTCATGTATAAGGAATTAAAAAAAAAAAAAAGACAAAAGATGATATATCTTATTACTGATCTTATCTCATATTTGGATGAAGAGGAGATAAGTAATGATATAACTTCTCTTATTCTATTTGACCTTAAAAAAAAAGTTAAGGGTATGTTTGAAAATTGTTCTTTAAAACAATTTTTTATTATTTAGAATAGAAAATAATTTTCTAACTTAAAAAACACATTTGACAATTTTATTTACAGAGGTTCTTTTAAGAATTTATAGTGAAAATATGTTATTTTTAGACCAAATTTAAATTATTTTTTAGGTGTTTTTTGTGGAATATTTTTAAAATTTTGGCATTACACAATACATAATATTCTTATAAAGAAAAAGTTGATAATATGGTTTTCATGTTTGAATTTTATTAATAAAAATAATTGACAAAAGCCTTCTTTTAGAGTTGTTTTTAAAAAGTTGTCCAGCGAACCCAATTAGCTTATGCATTAAAAATCATCAGGAGGAAATGTTAACATTTGTCGTGCAATTTTGCCCACAAAAATGGATGACCGTGAAGAAGTTTATTCTAATGTCTTTGTCACTTGCCATTGTGGGAGCACACAAAATTAATTAAAATTAGATTATATAATGTCAGACAATTCAATATATTGATGAGACATTAATATTTTCTTTTAAAAAAAAAAAGATTTTTTAAGATTAGAAACATTTTTTTAATACTTAGAATCCCTTTCCTCTTAAAATTAGATACTTATTAAAGTTTTAAAAATCTAGAAGTACACTTAAAATTAATTTTTGGATAGTCGTTTATTAATTCAAAACTTAATTTTTAATTATATATTGTGTTATATACATTTATAAAGTTTTAAAATCTAGAGATACACTTACGATGAATTTTTGGATGGTACTTGATATTGTATTAATTCAAAATTTACTCTTTAATTATATATTTGATAGGCAATCTTAAAGACTTGTAATCTTAAAATCTGTGGTGTCATAATTATTTCTTAAGTAGGATTTAATGTATGTTCTTATGGACTAGAGTTTGTCAATTAATCATAAAATATGAGGATATGAGACTTAAGGATAGTAGAGGTAATCTTAAAAGGTTAATAGCTTTTATCTCATTAAATTATAGACATTGGTTTATGGTAAGTCTACATACAGTGGATAGTAGGTCACAAACTCGAAAAATCGATTAAATCCAATGTCATCAATTTTCATTTTGATATAATTTCATAAGGTATTAAAGTGCAATTAACTCTCTATAGTAAGTGTTGAGTTAACTTCAACACTGTATTAGGATGAAACAAATATTTTCCTATAAGTCTCAATGATTCCTATTCAACTTCATAGTCTTTGTTAGTATAAAGGTTTAAGAGAATTAGAATGTAATTACACTTGTGTATAAGAACATTTTGATAAAAGTATAATTTGCACAAAAACTTATAATTATTTATTTGAGGTTTTATGAAGAATTAATATTTTATGTCCATAAAAATGTATTGGTAGAAGCACAAGGTTGCACAAAAATTAATGATTATTTATTTTGGGTTTTTTCTTAATTGAATTAATTAATTAATTGAAATCTAACAAAATTAATTAATTAATTAGGACTCAATGAATTAAATTAAATGACCCTATCCTGGGTTGGACTAAAGTCATTTAAGCATATTAGAATGACTAAATAAACCTCTGTATGGTTTATGATTAGTTAACCCATTCACATTTGAAGTGGGCCAGAGAGGGTTGGTATAAAACCCATACTCGTCTTCAACATGCAATTCAAACCTTTGACAAATATAAAGTTCCCTAAACCCATTTCATACCCATCCCAATCGGAACGAGTCCCTAGTTGTAACCCTTAATTTGTAGAAAGAAGTATAACAGTTTAAAAAATAAAAAATCTTTCTCCAAGGAAGCATCATAGTTAAAAACTTAAAGAAGCTTGTTGATGATTAGTGATTACTCCAAAGTTGTGTTATAATTGAATGTGGTGTGTCCTTTGTGCAAAGTAGTAAACTTTTTTTTTCTTTTAAATTAAAATTAATAGTCCTCCTAAAATTTTAAAAATAGGAATTTGTGCTAAGTAAAAATTACATAAAATTTGCCTTTTAAAAAGATGAATTCTTGTCAATATGCCATTCTTGAACTCTACTTTTTTTTTTTCTTTTTTTTTTAAGTTTTATATAAATAAATAAATAAAATTTATAGTAAACTTATCTTTTGAAAGAAAAATAAAATTTATATTCACAATGTATATGTTTTTTCGGAAGGCGAGTTCTTTATAAAAAAAATTCAACATTAAACTTATCAAATTTTGAAAAGCCAATTCCTTTTTAAAGCTTAATAAGAGTTTCTATGTTTTACTTATTTAATTTTGTTCAAGAAATTTATGGTTTAAAAAAACAAGCTTAATATGAAATAAGAAAAGTGATATTTCTTATAGAAACTTTAATTTGGTCTATATAAGAAGTTCTTTTATATTTAATAAATATTATTTAATATTAGTATTATTCCTATAAAAATTATGACTTTAACTTTAACTTTTAACTTCTTACAAAAATAAAAATTTGAAACTATCCCAAACAAACTCTACGCATTGTTTGACTGATTTTTAAAAACCCAAAAACTCGTTCTTAATCTCGATAAAAGTTTTGTGTATGTCAGACCAATTTTATTTTAAAAGGTTATTACTTAAAAAAAGCATGATATAGAGGCCAACAAAATTATTTTTTATAAGAATTTTATTTTGATTCATATAAAAAGGTTTTTATTTTTGATAAGCGAATATTATTTTTAAAAATGATGATCTTATTTTTAATTTTAGTTTTGGTTTTAGTTTCATTGTTCAATTCAAACAAAAAAAAAATTCAAGAAAATATAAAAGAAAACGAGAGCCTAGTATGAAAAGTAAAATGATTTATTGGTATTCTGAAAAAGGGTCCACGTGATAATTTTGCCATACAGTTGGATGTTTTGAGAATAATAATGTTTTTAAAAATAGCCCTTTTATCATATTATCATCACCGAAAACTCAAGCATTGGTCAAGCTTGTGCCACCTGTTGTCTCCAGGCATCTCTCTTCCCCACAATTATATTAGCTTGGTGGGTCACATGGACGCCAACAACAACAACCCCATCTTAAATACTTTCTCACTCATCACGGATTTTCTAATTGGCCGGCCCTATAATTTGAAGCCTCTCGAGTTGAGACCATGTGGGCGGCTTCACTCTCTCAGACACTGTGCATATTCCCACCCCACCACCACACTTTCCCTTTCTCTCCCAAAACCCGGACCCGACTCACCATCCCCCCAAAACTCAGTAGAAACTCCCTGCTTGCCCTCTCTTTCAAGGCTCCTGTAACCATGGGAACATCACAGAGTCAACCATCATGGGATCAGATTCTCGGTAGCAACAACTGGGAAGGCTTGCTTGAGCCCCTCAACCTCAGTCTCCGAGAGCTCATTATTAGATGCGGGGACTTCTGCCAGGCAACTTATGACTCATTCATCAATGATCAGAACTCCAGATACTGCGGCGCGTGCCGCTACGGCATGAAATTCTTGTTGGAAAAAGTCATGCTCATAGAGGCCTCTGATTATGAAGTCTCCGCTTACCTCTACGCCACCGCCCGTGTCAGCGTCCCTGAAGCTTTCATGCTCCACTCAATGTCCCGGGAGTCCTGGGATCGAGAGTCCAATTGGATTGGGTACATCGCCGTGACCACCGATGAAGTGAGTAGAGCCCGGGGACGACGTGAAATTTACGTGGCGTGGCGTGGAACGACAAGAGACTATGAATGGGTAGACGTGTTAGGGGCTGAGCTTGAGTCAGCCGAGGAATTGTTACGGCCTCAAGAGGGTATTAAGAATGAGAAGGGGAGTAGCAGTAGTGACAGTGGTGATGAAGATGATGACGAAAATGTAAAGGTCATGCGGGGTTGGCTCACAATCTACACTTCAGGTGACCCCAGATCTCCATTCACAAAAGCAAGCGCCAGAAAACAGTTCCAATCAAATATTAAACGCTTGATGAATAAGTATAAAGACGAGAAAGTAAGCATCATCGTCACAGGTCACAGCCTGGGTGCGAGTCTAGCAGTATTGAGCTCATTCGACATAGTTGAAAACGAGATCGTCCCGCCCGATGTCATAGTATCAGCCATCGTCTTCGGTTGCCCGGAAGTAGGGAACAGGGCATTCAATAACCAGATCAAGCAACACTCCAACCTCCACATCCTCCATGTAAGGAACACTATCGACCTTATACCGCACTACCCGAGCATGATCCTCGGCTATGTGAAGACGGGAACTGAGCTAGTCATCGACACGAGGAAGTCTCCAGACTTGAAGGATTCGAAGAACCCCGGTGACTGGCACAACTTGCAGGCAATGGTGCATGTGGTGTCTGGTTGGAATGGGCCAAATGCAGAGTTTGAACTCAAGGTGAAGAGGAGCTTGGCCTTGGTGAACAAGTCCTGTAATTTTCTCAAGGATGAGTGCTTGGTTCCAGCGTCATGGTGGGTGGAGAAGAACAAAGGGATGATGAGGACAGCAGATGGAGAATGGGTGACAGAATCACCCGCCGAAGAGGACCGTCCAGTTCCCCCTGTTCTTGATTTCTAGCCAGACCCATTCTCATGTCGTGTTTGACTTGTATTGTAATCTATCTCATCCTTCCATTTGATAGATCTTGATGTTCTATCCACCACATTTGAAATTATGTGATTGTTTTTATCTAAAACTGCACCCATACATGGTCTCTGCAGCTTCTAATATTAATACATAATTTGTACTGGTCAATGCTTGCATTTGACTTAAAAAAACTTAATAAATACCTACCTAAACTCAATGCATGCATTATAAAAGTATTACACTAATTTAAACAAAAAAAAAAAACAATTTTAGATGATATAAAATTGATCTGGTCACATATCTAATAAGAACATACAATCCAATATATATATATATATATGTATATATATATATATGTATGTACATATATATATATATGTATGTACGTAGCTAATTAGGTACCGATAATGTAATAACTAACTTTCATTCATAATTTAATAGTCAGCAGAGGACTATGGATTCCTCACATTATAAAAGCATTACACTAATTTAAACAAAAAAAAAACCTTTTAGATGATATAAAATTGACTTGGTCACATATATGACAAGAACATACAATCTAGTCGTTATATATATATATATATATATCTGTATGTATATATGTGTGTGTATATATACATAGCTGGTTAAATACCAATGATGCAATAACTAACTTTCATTCATAACTTAACAGTCAGTGGAGGACTATGGATTCCTCACTTAACAGTCAATGGAAAGCATAGAAGGGTGACACAATTGTTGAACTAAAGCCTCTCTCGTGAACATTAGGGAAAGATAAGTGCAACCTACAGCTACTGAGTTCCAACACGAGTGGTCCACGCACACCATCTGATAACACTGTTCATCCCTACCCAGGTGTGTCTATTTCATATCCATTTAAATGGTCCCTTGGATTCTCCATCTTAACAACAAAACAAACCTACCTTGCCTTGTCCCTATTTATGGCTTCACACTTCACAGTCTCTTTCGGGGATCGTGTCAATTAGCAAAACAAGAAAATTGTGCCAATTCTCATGTTCTCACTATAGATGGCTAAAATTTCTATGGCCATATATCCTTGAAATAGACTTGCCAACCACTGAAGTGAATTGTTCTCTGGCATGACTTGCATGGATGCTCAGAAGTAGAAATTTTCTAAGCTTTGGTGGTGGTGACTTTTGCTAATAAGTGACCATGTCTAATTAAACTAGGTCAGTGGCCATTAAGTTATCACCTAACGACAGCTATTTTAAAAAGGGTTTCCAGTCTTTATAGTACTTAAAAATAAAATATCTTTTAACAAAAATTTTCAAATATTAAAAAGATTAGAAAGGCTTCATAGGATCGTTACCAAACTGATTCTTTAACTTTTAGTCTAACCATTTTAGGCCATATTTAGCATTGATATGGAGCAAGAATGGCGACAATGATGAAGGAACTGATCATAAACTCTGTGTTTTGCTCATAAACTGCACTTCCATTGGCGTGGGTTCTCCTTTGGTAACTACCAGTCAAGAACTCAACTAGATATATCCTTATTGATTTGTCCATATATGTCATACATATCTTTATGGACTGGTCCGTGCATGTATACCCACCCATGGCTCATGCCTTCCAAGGTGTAGTTGTCTCTTGAAGTGTGCTTACATGCTGCATTTAAAGCATGTAGGGGACCTCTCATTCTTGCTATTCATAACTATGAATTATTGGCAGCTGATTTTGGTTACGTATTCATATTGCTCTCATATACTTGTATTCCATTTTCTATATTTTCCACTTTTATAACAAAACTTTTGTTTCTCTTATTTGGGGTTACTAAGTCCACTGCATTTTCTAGATTAATAGAAGGAAAATAAAAAATTAAATTTAAAGTTAATAAATTATTTTTATATGTTATTTTAAACTTATTTATTTTTACTTAAAATCTTTTATATTAAGATAAAATAATTTGAAAGCATATAAAATTTTAATTAATTTAATTATTTTGATTTTCTTTCATTCATTTCACTATAAAACCAAACACAAGAAAAAAAAAATTAATATTTTTTTATTTCCTTAATATTTTGGGAACCAAATATAACATAAGACTATATTTGGTTTTCAAAAAATTTGAAGGAAAATGTAAAGAAAAATAAAATAAAATATAAAGGAAATGTAGTAAGAAAGAAAATATGAAAAAAAAAAAAAAAAAAAAAAGTTTAAAGTCAATAACTTATCTTTATATTATTTTCACTCTTTGATATAAAAATAAAATAATTTAAAAATATATAAGATTTTAACTAATTTTTATTATTATATATATGGTATTACAATAATATGAAAAAATGGAAAGAATAACATAGAATAATTGCAAATTAATTTCAATTATTCTTATTACCCATTATCTTAATAATTGCCATAATCTCCTTTAGTAATCCAAACTTACCAAAACTTTAACATTGAACAAGCCATCATGCTGGCCACCCAAAACAATGCCATAATATACGGTTTCAACAAATTATGCAAACAAATATTCAAACTTTTGCTTTCAAACATGCTCTCTCAAGTTGGAGAGGGGCATATTTGCTGGCACTGTTGAAATTGGAATATATTAAGTGATAAGCAATCTCAATAGCTATTTTTTTTTTTTTTTTCACAAAATGATAATCAAGCTCAATATATTTTGATCACATAGGGGCTCATACACATGCAATGCAATAATATTATCATAAAAGAATTTATTAGGCTGGGAGAGGATAATGCCAATATCTCAGAGTAGATAAGATAGCTAAGTTATTTTCGTGGTTTTGGAAATGGTTCTGTACTTAGCTTTAGAACTAGAATAAGCTAGAAATAGTGGGTTGCTTCTTTGAGCACCAAGAAAATGCAAAATCCAACTATATTGCATCTTGTCATTGGACAACCTGCCCAATCTACATCACAAAAACCATATAAAGTAATAAGACACTAACAAATGAACCAAACGCCGAAATGTTGTCCCCTTTAGATAACAGTCTGCTCTTTACAGCCTTTTGATAAACAAATTTAGGTTCATTAAAATGCTGATCAATTTTATTAACGACATGGCTAATGTTTGGTTGTGTGAAGGTCAAGGTTTTACTTCAATGCCCAAGAAGTAATATGCAAGTTGCCCAAATCTTTAGTAGTAAATTCACTATCAAGTTTTTGAATAACTTCTATAATAAAATTATTATCATTTCTTGCTATTATAATATCATCAACATAAACAAGGGAAGAGTGAGGTCATTTGTATGAGAAATAAATAGCAAGAAGTCAATTTTGATACAAATTAAAGAAGCCAAGATGGAGCAATGACCGGGACAAACCATCAATCTAAGCACGCAGCTTGTTTAAAATTGTATGAAGATTTTTTTAAGAGATGTGTATAATATGGAAATTTGGAATTAGTGAAACTAGGTGGTTGTGCCATATATACATTTAAAAAAGAAAATTTCCTTGCAAAAATATATTTTTAATATTAAATTGACACAAATACCAATTAAGAAAAAGGGAGAGAAAGATTACTGAATTAATCATTGTCAATTGCACCACTGGTCTGAGCGTTTCAACAAAATAGAGGTTAGAAACCTGAGTGTACCCTTGCAATAAGTCACGCCTTAAAGGATGAATAGATTCATCTTCTCTATATGATTCTATATAGTACCTACTTTGATCCAATGACGTTAGTGTACGTGAGTGGGATTAATTAGGAATGAGCTACCACATTTTGTTGTCATGAAAAGATTGAAGTTCTTCCTTCATTATGGAAGCCCACCAAAGGTCCTTTAAGGCTATTTGAGGAGTTCCAGATTCAATTCGTGATGGACTAGTGACTATAATGAAGAGCTTATGGGGCTTTACTAAAGGATTAAAAGCTGCCTTTTGTAAGTGTCACTAACATGTTTTTTAGATGAGCTTCCTTCTCAGCCATGATTGGTAAAAGCTATTCCTCTAATGAAGACCACACCTTGAAGGATTCTCACCAATTATAATGCTTTGAACTTCCTTCATACTGACAAGCATTCACATAGTAAGGAGGCCATCATTGTTAATCCACAAAGTACATGTATTGCGGGTTGAGTTTGCCTCTTTCATCTTTAATTTTTTTTTAAGGTTTGTCATGACCTAAGAGATGATGGTCAACACCAAGGCTTCACCCTAAAGGAAGAATTTGAGAATGCACAACAAAAAGTAGTTGTCATGCCCATCTTTAGAGAGATTAAGCTTGAGCATTGATTTAATGGTTTGATGGTTAGGATAGGTTTGTTTTGGGTTGAATATATAGGTCATGGCTTAATCTATTTTCGCTTGTTGGTTAGGCTATGATTAATTGCCCTAATCTCCTTTAGTAATCTAGTTAACACTTTCCGAAACTTTAGCTTTGACCAAGCCTTCACGCTAGGTGAATATGCAGTTTTCACATATTATGCAAGCTAATACTTAAAACTTTCATTTCTAATATATGTTATCGTTTCATTCAATGAACTAAGGGGTGGGGGAATAGGTGTGTTTTCTTTAACAAATTCAAGGCATCCCCCAACATATATTATCTTACTTTAAAATTTCTCAAGATTATATTCCTTTCTTTGAACAACTCTTCAACAAAAATTAAAAATCACATGCAAACATGAATGCAACAACACTCTCCCAACAATTTATAAATGGAAGTCACATGCATGCAAATGTTTCAACACTTCCCAACACAAATTTATAAGCACAAATTCCTCCTTAATATATTTACAATTACTTCTTGATATCTTTATATATCAAATTGAATAGAAAATTATTCAACAATATCCAAAAGATAATCACACCAATTTCGACTCATATATATTTCATCCATTCATCATATCAATAAATTAAATGGAAATAAATTAAAGAGTAGAATGAGAGAAAGTGAGAAAATAACACTAGATTTTATATGAAAAATCTTCTAAAAGATCAAAAACCCCAAGCCTATCAATTATAAAAAAAATTCCACTATGAAAAACAACCAATGTGTATAAGGATTTATCTAACTCAACACCAATCTTTTTACGAATTATTTGACTAACGCCTTTTCACTTCAGCTGCATGCCTTCATCTTCCGAAACATACTTGAAGTCTACACCAAGTTTGATTTTAGCCTCTTCTTGAAGCTCAATCCAAAAAAAAAAGAAAAAAAAAAAAAGAACTTTCACCAAAATCCAAATAAATGATAAAAATGTATTTCACCAAGTCCCATTAATTGATCATAACAATATCGTGGAAATGTTGCACAGACCCATATATATAGGAATGGAAATAGATCACCTTGATACTAAACCGAATCGAGTCTAGGATCTTCTTGGAAATGGGAAGATCTAGGATAGGTGGCCAACCTCCTAGAGAGAGCAATGTGCATGGACCATGTGAGTAAGGATGCAGCTTCGTGGACCGCTTGTTAGGCTTGATAGGTACCAACCCGCACTAAGGTTGTTAACATATTGTAACGGTAAGTCATTTGGACACTCATCAGTCCGAAAGGAATTTGTTAGATGGAGGATGGATATCAAACTTAAGTCTTTACTCAATCCCCAGACTCAAAACCTTCTTTTTTTCCTTTCTTGGTGAGAATAGGGGTGAGCGGTACTTTCCATGTGTTCAACATTTCTAGTCTTTAAGCTCTAATCAGCCACTTGATTTGTAGTGGGCAGTAGAATAAAAACCCTCTCTCTGGGTTATCTTTTCTTCAACCACCGTTGGTTTATGCTTAACAGACTCTACATTCTGGTCAATGAACGCTTGAGGGTGGTCGTAGATCAACTAGAAATCACATCCCCAAGCACTTCTTGAATGGGAAAAATCAACCCATTTTCAAGAAAATCCATTAGAAAAACAATTTGGAAATCAAAGTAAAAAGGGAATTTTCTTGGCAACCAAGCATCACTAATTTGACATAGAGACTGAGAGCTCAAGAGGATGAAGAAAGCAGTTGTTAGTCTCACCTTCCCCAAAACAAGAAGCATTTCTAGGTTTAAAAGGAAAAATGCCCTTGATCCACCAGTTAAGAAAAAATCAAATAAGAAAAAAAACTAGATTGAACTTACCAAAATTTGGATTGATCTTGGAACAAGACACTTAAACACTTAATAAAAAAAACAAAGAGCTTCCCAAGCCTCCTTAACCCAAAAAAAAAAATTTCAAGAAAAATAATAATTTAAAAAACTTGGTTGATTCAATTTTATCCATCTATAACCTCAATTACATACCTTAGTATTTTTTTAGTAAATTCAACATCTTGATTTTCATTAGGCAAATAGTCCAAGGAAGGATTTGGCATAAAGAGTAAGAGCTTAAGAGGTGAAGAAAATGGTTGCATGTTTCACCTTCCCAAAACAGGAAGCATTTTTAGATTTAAAAGGAAAGAAGCACCTTGTTCCAACAGTTAAGAAAAAATCAACTAAGAAAAAAAACTAGATCGAACTTACCAAAATTTGGATTGATCTTAGAACGGAACACTTAAACACTTAGCAAAATGAAAAAATAAAAAATAAAAAAAATGCACTTCTCAAGCCTCCCTAACTCCTTAAAAAAAATATTTCAAGAAAAAAATAAATTTGAAAAACTTAGTTGATTTAATTTCATCAATCTACAACCCCAACTACATACCTTAGTCTTTTAGTAAATTCAATATTTTAATTTTCATTAGGCAAGTAATTTAAGGAAGGATTTGAAAATTTGAGTTAAAAGACATTTAGAAAAATTTGTCTAGAATTACCATTTTATCTAAACATTCACAATGACATTAGGAAAAGGAATATCTGTTTCAAGATGCATGTTTTAACGTACACCTTTGAGTTTATAGCCAGATTCTCTCTCCGATTAATTTTAGGAACTGAACTGATGAAGGTCATATGAAATTGCAAAATCAATTTATATCTTTCCAGAGAAAGCTGTATTTTATTATTGGGATTGCATCTTGCAGATGTACACAGGGACTTTAGAAGAAAGACTACTTGAGATTATAGTCCCTTCCTGATAGTCTTAGTATTTACTATTGACAGGTCATGGATATATGAGTCCTCAGTTGAGAGATATCGATCCAACAGTACAAGTGCATTGATATCTTACTATGCCTTCAGTAATTGTAATGTGATTCATCAAACTTATCTACTGAGGTTTACTTAACTTGAATGCTGACTCATTTGTTTTCATGGGCTATCAGAAATAATTAGTTGCACAAATGAAACAGAACTTGGGCCAAACCGAGGACTTTTGACATGGCTGAGGTGACTGATATTTGAGCAATTTAGACTTATTTATGGATGATGGGCCCAATTTCCTTTAGAACATTCTGCTGAAAATGTTTTTCAACCCTACCTGTCAAATTCTAATCCATGAAAAGTTTTGGGCTCTATCAATGATAAAAGAGGTCCTTTATTTCTTCAGTCCACACTAGTAGATATCATAGTCACATTTTTGTACCTGAAATGATGTTTCTCTTGCTGACCCTGGCTCCTTTAATAGCTTGTATGGTTCCAGCAGCATTGAATGTTTCTTCTGCTGGCCCTGTCCTCTCTTTCTCTCCCCCATCCTTGTGGATATGTCCACAAATGGATGAAGAGATAAATATGAATTAGAACTTAGAACCATGACTAGTTCATAGAATGCTACATTAGGTGTTTGGGCACTTCTAATTAAATGTAAGAGTTCAATTCCAGTGAATTTAGTACATTAATTTGCATGACAGTTGCTGCCAATTCCCATATCCTGACCAAGCATCATAAAACTGCTCTAAACCATCTGATTTCTAGGCATCGAAACAGGCCCTAGATTGAAAGTAATGCAGTAGAAAAGTGCACTGCACTTTCCTGTCAGGATAATGTGACTCGTTCAAGTGCATTAAAATCATTTGTTTGACCCCAAATGCTTCCAAATTAACACCTAATTCACTTGACAATAATACCCTCAATTCCTACCCCCATTAAGAGTTCAAATTAATCAAAGGGGAAAAAAATTTCAACCACCTACCTTTGATCTTAGCTCTTCAAATTGTGTCGATGCTTCTTTTGTTTTGAAAATTTTAGAATAGCAGTCCAAGATGGATTCCAACTTAAATCAAGCTTAATTTGATTACTGGCACATGTTCATTAAAATGATTCGAGTCAATAAATTTTGCCACCATCATTATGAAGATTCAAGGCCAAAGTCTCAGGTAAATATTAGTCTGAGAACAAACTGCATTCCCATGGAACAAGTCTAGCCCAACTATGTCAGCTGTCATTTATCTGAACTCCATTAATTCAAAAAAAATTAAAAAGAATATGAAAATATCCCGGCCATGGATGCGCCAATACCCACACGGGTCAAGGTGTAAAGAAAAGAAGAATTCTGAAATGTTGAAAAGCCTCTCTTAATTATCGAGGACAGGTTATACAATATTTATATTTTGAGGATATTTATTATCCTTTACATGAGGAATCCCATTTGATGGGGCTCCCCACATAAATTATTATTTCCTTTTGAACCAACTTCACAAACGATAGATATGACCTGTTGGGACTCATAGACAAGAAACACATGAGAAGTAAATGGCTATGATCACCATCTCCACCATCAAAGAGAGATGGAAGCTTTCTATAACTGCAAGCTTCATGGGCTGCATCATCCCAGTACTGTTCCTCAACCACAGCCATGACAGTTCAAATCTTTCTGCTCTTCTAGGCATACGGATGGAGCCTTCTGAACCATCTAAGCTCAATAAACACTCGGATTCAGCCCTTCAAAACACATCCACATCCCCAACATCTTTTGGTCAGTTTCCCACACCTAATGTGGAGTTCTCTCAAATATCTAAGTTCACCGGGTTTCCAGATTCAGCTCCTCAAATCATGAATACATCGGTATCATTCTCTGAACCACCTAGGCCTAACACGGAGTTCTCTGAACCATCTAAGCCTAAGATGGAATTCTCTGGGCCATCTAAACTCACTGATTACCCAAGTTCAGCTCTTCAAAACACAACCACATCCACATTATCTTTTGATCAGTTTCCCAGTCCGGACATGGAGACAGCTAGGCCGGAAATGGAGCTCTCTGAACCATCTAAGCCTAACATGGACTACCATGAGACATCTAAGATCATTGAGAACCCAAAACTGATGAACCATAGTAATGAAAAGTGTGACATCTTCGATGGGAAATGGGTTTATGATTCAGAAGGAAAGCCTCTCTATGGCCCTCAGTGTCCTTTCCTTCATGATCAAGTGCGCTGCAGGAGGAACGGGCGACCAGACTCCGACTACGAGAAATGGAGTTGGCAACCAAATGAATGTGAAATTCCAAGGTACATGACCTTAAAGAATACAAACTTGAAGTTAAGATGTTTTGTTTCATGTTAGTGTAACTAAGTCGATATTGACAAAGTTGTCTTCTAAGGTTTAATGTCACAGACATGTTCGAGAGGCTTAGAGGGAAGCGATTGATTATGATTGGAGATTCCCTCAATGGCAATATGTGGGCATCTCTTGCGTGCCTTCTTTATTCCGCTATTCCACCTTCTCGATCTCATATTGAAACTAACCGCATCCCGCGCTCCTTCAGATCAAAGGTAAGAGAGCTATTTAATCTAGTAGTAGAGGTGTTTTTCCTTCTCTTCCGCCTCCTTTTTCTCCTCCAATTTCAGTAGTACTATTCTCCAATGATCTTAATTTACCTTTTTGGGACGATGATGCAGTCCTTTAACTGAGGTTTTTTCTGTTGAAAGGATTATAACTGTTCCGTGGAGTTTTACATGAACCCGTTTCTAGTGCAAATATATGTCAATAAAACAGATGGTACTAGGGTTCTAAGGCTCGACCAAATTTCAGACTCAGCTGGGCGTTGGCAAGGCGCAGACATCATGGTATTCAACACTGGACATTGGTGGATGCACAAAGGGCGGTTTAAATCGTAAGCTCTCTGATCAACAAAATGTGAATTATGATGACTACTTTCGAAATGGAGTTTAAGCTAACGAGGGAAAATTTTGCAGGTGGGATCTTTTTCAATATAAGGGAAAATTGGTGGAGGAGATGGAGAGAGCATCAGCATTTGGGATGGGCTTGAGGACTTGGGCGAGGTGGGTGGATCGCTACGTGGACCGGACCAAAACAACAGTCTTTTTCCGGAGCCTCTCACCACAGCACAGTGGGCAGCATTACTGCTACAATCAGTCTCAACCCATCTTGGATGAATTCCTATTGCCACCATTTCCAAACTCCATGGCTAGAATTGTTGAGGGAAGGATCAGAAGGATGAGGACACCAGTGAGGTACTTGAACATCACCAAGCTATCCCAGTATCGAAAAGATGCACATCCATCAATCTATTCATCCAAACGAGAGAAGCTGATGATTAATCAAAAGCAATCTCCTGATTGTAGCCACTGGTGTCTGCCAGGACTCCCAGATACATGGAACATGTTATTGTATGTGTCAATGGTCTCTAGCAACTCGAGTTCTTGGCATCTCATGGTTTGATTGTTGTTACATTGGGTCATAGATTTTTGGAATGCTTTTGTTCTTGACAACAAAATTGAAAATAAAAAATTTATTCTATCATTGGGATTTTGATTCTTCTCTTCTACATGCTATTACGATTCATCTCGATTTCCATCTTACTTTCATTCCTATTCCCACCTACTGATGGCAGCCCAAAAGTTTAAATATGGTCATGATTTCTTGATCACATTGCCCTTCCTGCAAAAGTTGGTGTAGCCTCAACAACACAAGTCTTCTCAAGCTGCACCTCATCATTGTACAGTGATTTTCTATTCCCAGCTCAATGACATAATTACTCTCAACTGAATCTGTATTCTAGCCGCATTATTATGATCTTTCTGTAAAATTTGAGTCGTTGAATCCAAACCATAAAGATCATTTTTCTCTCTTGATTTTAGGCGTTCTTGTTCCTTCATAGGGAAGTTAGAGTTCCCCGCGAGTTATGACTATCCTCTTAGCAAATGTAGTTTGGGAAATACCTATTAGAAATAACATTACGTGGGGGGTGGTGGTTGAACAACTTAAGGGGGAAGATTAGCATGACAAACTTAACAATAGAACTTCCTTGGTATAAGCCGCAGATTCTTCCATAACAATTTAATAATAAAAGTAATAACAAATTAATAATATTCCCCATAAAATATCTATAAAGAATATTAAAAATATGTTGGGGCGTGCCAGAAATTTGTACGCACAAATTTCTTAAATTTGGTCCTGCAAAAGTAGCAAAACAAATAAGAAAATAATGCGAACAAAATATTTATTGAAATTAAAAATATTATGGGTACAATCTCAAAAATAATATATTTTTTTCCAAAAGAATATTTTTCCTCTGATTCTTTTGCCTTGATCACACTTCGGAAGACGACGATGACGTTTTTTTTATTTCGAAGATCAATCGAGGACTAGGCTTATTCTCAAATAACCTTGTTGAATGGCGAAGAACGCATGTAGTAGCTCTTTTGCCGTTTACCGAACTTATAGGGAGATTTGATGAAGTTCTTTCTTTTGTTGCGAAGCCCATTTTCTCATATGAAGTTGCTTTTGGATTTTCTCCTTATGATTTTTCTTTCCGGAAACTTATTCATAAGAGGATATGCATAGTGTACTTTTTTTTTTTTTTTTGAAGACCAAATTAGTGGTAATTTAATCCACTAATTTTTTTATGTCTACAAATGCCTCCACTTCAAGATGCATCACCTACATGCATTGTCATGTGGATGGGGTGAGTCTTGAAGTTTTTTTTTTTTTTCAAAGAAATATTTTAATAGGAAGTTTCCTTTTTTTTTGTCAAAAAAATATTTCTTTCCCACTTTTTTTTCCAAACTCCACTTCGTTTTCCTACTTGCTTTATACTTTGAATCATCTTCTAATTCATTTTCCTTCTTGCTTTACACTTTCAGTCCTCCTCCAATTTGTCATCCCTATATACATTTTTTATATATAAAGGGGACAATAGTTGAGAAACTGGACTTGAACTTTTTGAGAAAGCTCTTTTGATCTTTGTGTGTTCTTTAACCCAACTTAAGAAACCCGACTTGAATTCACCACAAGAAATCTTCACCTCGTCAAACTTGTAAGTCACATGTCATTCATATATATTTGAAAAAAAAAAAACACTTACAAGTTTAAAGAGGTGAAGATTTCTCACGGTGAATTCAAGTCAGGTTTCTCAAGTTGGGTTGAAGAACACCCAAAGATCAAAAGAGTTCTCTAAAAAAGTTCAAGTCTAGTTTCTCAACTATTGTCCCTTTTATATAAAAAAAAAATGTATATAGGGATGACAAATGGGAATAGGACTGAAAGTATAAAGCAAGAAGGAAAATAAATTAGAAGATGATTCAAAGTATAAAGCAAGTAGGAAAACGAAGTGGAGTTTGGAAAAAAAAAAAAAGTGGGAAAAAAAATAGGAAATTTCCTATTAAAATATTTCTTTGAAAAAAAAAATTATTTCAAAACTCACCCCATTCACATGACAATGCATGTACATGATGCATCTTAAGGTGGGGGCATTTGTAAACATAAAAAAAATTAGTGAATTAAATTACCACTAATTTGGTCTTAAAAAAAAAGGGGGTACATTATGCATATCTTGTTTCTCTAATCTCCAACTATAAAAAGGATAATAATAATAATAATAAGAAAATTATTATTATTATTATTATTATCTTGTTGGTAAAACCTTCCGGAGAATAAAATTTGCTAAAATCAATGAACTAAATCTCTTGAATTAAGCAACTAAAATTCGGGAATTTAAAATTCAAATTCCCCATCTTCACAAGTGTCTTCTATCAAGAAGAAAGGAGGAAAATTCATAAATCAAAAAGATTCAGAAATGAAAATATTAAGGAGAAAATCCAAAAGCAACTTCGTATAGGAAAAAGGGTTTCACAACAAAAGAAAGAGCTTCATCAAATCAAGGGTTTCACAACAAAAGAAAAAGTTTCATTAAATCTCCTTGCAAGTTTAGTAAACGACAAAAGAGCTGCTACACGCGTTCTTCCTCATTCAATAAGGTCATTCGGGAATAAGCCACTTATGACCCTCGATTGATCTTCGAAATAAAGAAAACATCATCATCGTCTTCCAAAGTGTGATCAAGACAAAAGAATCAGAGGGAAAATATTCTTTTGGAAAGAATATTATTTTTGAGATTGTATCCACAATATTTTTTTAATTTCAATAAATATTTTGTTCACATTATTTTCCTATTTGTTTTACTAATTTTGGAGGACAAAATTTATGAAATTTGTATGCACAAATTTCAGTCTTGCAAAATTAGCAAAATAAATAGGAAAATAATGTGAACAAAATATTTACTGAAATTAAAAGGTATAATCTCAAAAATAATATTCTTTTCCAAAAGAATATTTTTCCTTTGATTCTTTTGTCTTGATCACACTTTGGAAGACGACGACTACGTTTTCTTAATTTCAAATATCAATCGAGGGCCAGACTTATTCCCGAATGACCTTGTTGAATGACAAAGAACGAGTGTAGCAATTCTTTTGTCATTTACCGAACTTGTAGGGAGATTTGATGAAGCTCTTTCTTTTGTTGTGAAGCTCTTTCTTTTGAAGCTCTTTCTTTTGTTGTGAAGCCTCTTTTTCCGTACGAAGTTACCTTTGGATTTTCTCCTTAAAATTTTCCTTTCTAGATTTTTCTGATTTTTTTTATAAAAGACACTTCTATTTATAGGTGAAGATAGAGAATTTGAATTTCAAATTCCCGAATTTTAGTTGCTTAATTCAAGGGATTTAGTTCCTTAGCAAATTTTCTGGAGGTTTTAGTAAGATATAATAATAATAATAATAATTTTCTTATTATTATTATTATCTTTTTTATAGTTGAAGATTAGGGAAACTTATCCATAAAAGGATATGCATAGCGTACGTTTTTTTTTAAGACCAAATTAGTGGTAATTTAATCATTTTTATGTCTACAAATATCTATAAAGAAATATTAAAAATATGTTGGGGAGTGATTCTTTGAATTCTAAAAATTATATATTTGACAAAATTTACGAAACACTTTCAAAAAATTTGAAAAATCACATGTAGTGTTGAAAAAGAACTTACAATATTTTATAAATAAATGTTTGATAGATGATTTTCTAAAAAATTCTAGTAGAAAAAATATTTTCATTAAAAATACTTTGAGTAGAAACACTGCTAAATGCATTCTTATAGAGTCCCTTTGATAATAATTTTAGAAAGTGTTTTTAGCTTTAAAAAAATGTTTTTGAAAAAAAAAATTTGGTATTTGCCAATTTTTTTATTTTTTTTTTTCAAACAAAACACATTTTTAAAAGTCTAAAAAATTATATATTGGAAAATCACTTTGTATTGTTTTCTAAGCGATTTTTTTAGTACACTTTTAGAGAAAATATTTTCGTTAAAAATACTTGGGATAAAAATATTATCAAACACTAAATATAATGTTAAAACAAACCCTCTTAAAAGAATTATGAAAAAAAAAGAAAAAAAAACTTATTTCATTATATATAAGTAATAGGAATTCAAAACTGTAAGAATTTTTTACAAGAATTTTAAGAAGCACTTCTAATTTAAAAAATATTTTGAAAATATGTCAAATATTTAATAAAATTTAAAAAATACTTTTAAAATTTTTTTTAATCATTTATATTATTCACTAAAAATACATTTTATAGATAATTCTTCTAAAAAAACACTTTTAAAAAATATATTTTTCTTAAAAATAATTTTATGAAAATACCGTTCAACACACTCTCACTAAATTTTTATAAGATGAAGTCAATACATTGAAATGAAATTAAAACCACCATCTCTCATCTCATTTCATTTGTAGAGAAAATTTTACACGAGTTTTAAGGACAACCAATAAACCCACGCAAAGGGAGAAAGGGGCAAAAAAAAAAAAGCACATTTATTTCTTTACCAATTTTATGCTTTAAAGCAACTTTAACATGATGTCTTTCTTTAACCCTAAAAATTCCTTCTTGTTTTCTCTCTCTTAAATTCATATAGCTATTCTCTCTCCATACCATACCCATGACTTGCCTTTCTATGCCCACAAATGGGTTTAAGTTGCCGTCTAAAAGAATAATTTACAAAATGGGTTTAAACAACCTCAATCCTTCATGTGTTGGAGCAAGGCCAAGCAAGGCAGTTCCTGATCCTGATCTATTAAAGACCGGAATGTTCCTATAACATTTGTGTAAGAATAGTAGCCATTTATTATTGGGTATGTTGATAAATTATTTTAAGGTAAAAAAACAAAATTAATATATAAAAATTAGAAATTATTATTCATGACTAGTTGAAATTATGACTTAGAATTGACTTTCTATACCCCGATGTCATTCACCACATCCTAATAGCGTATTGTCTTGTCATGGATGAATGGATAGTCTTAGAAATTCCAAGTCCTAAACCAATTTTCCTTTTTAAAAAAAAATCAAATATTATGCAATTATAAATACCTTCTATCCACCCAACCAAATAAAATAATTCTCAAATCAAAGACAATAAATTTGGAGTGTTTTGTGAGTTTCACTTTGCCTTTGGGAGTCAATTAAAATGGTAATAATTGATCCATTAGCTCAAAAATAAATCCAAATGCATAATGAAATTAGATTTTTTGTTAGATTTTTTTAGGAATAGTAGTGGAACTGGTGTTTTTAGGTACTCGTTCTTAATGAGATAGATTTGGGATAAAAATAAATAAGTCTAAAATCTCGGACAAGTTTAAAGATTTTTTCAAAATTTAAGGAAATTTTAAAGTGGATTTAGGTATAACTACCTTGTCATGCTATATACTGTCTTAAAAAAAATAATTAATTTAGTTCATTTTTTATTTTTAATAAAATATTACATTTCATAAAAATAAATTTTAAATATCATAATATTTATTTATTTAAAAATTATATTCACCTTCTTCCAAGATTTAAAATTTTAAAAATAAAAAATTTATAAATAAAAACAATTAAGTAGCGCAAGATATGGGTATGAAAATATCCTACACTGAGCCTATTCTACCATTTTTAATGTCTTTTTTTCATGAGAGTGAGAATAAATATAAGGAAATGGAATATGGTTAAGATGGAGTGATCCCTCCCGAACTCCACTCGTTGCCATTCTTAAATACGATTACACCTTCTTTGGCTGAGATTACCACTTCACCTGAAATTTTTCTTTTTAGGGTGGTTGAAAGTCACTCTTGGCATGTTGCCCGTTACTTGCTTACAAGCCTACAAGGTGACTTATCAAAATGTGTGACCACCTTTCAAGTCCCCATCAAGCGGAAGCCACCATTTTTAATCATTTTCTCTTGGATTTTTATATTTATAATATTATTGTACTAATTGGAATGTGAATAGAAAAACTTTATCAAATCATATCACAATACCCACTGACCAAAATCTTGGGAGTGTGTCGATTTCGAGCAATTGTTGTAGACAGCAAGTGTGAGTGGTTGGCAAATCCATTTATCTTGGAGCTGGAAGAATGTTACGTCCAAGTATTGTTAGCCTTTTCAGGGCTATGAAATTGTCCAATTCGAATTTGGACAAGATGTCCATCTTCAATTGACTGTTGGGGTTTTCTAGAATCAGCTAAATACCGGAAAATTAGATACATAAGACCAGAAATATAAATATGGTAGATACTTTTCGGCTTTAAAATTCTAAGCTTCTGACTAGCGTTAGGGTTTCAAATTGGAATGAACAAGGGGGAGAGGAGGACCTGAACCAGATTGGACTCGTGTCTGTTTCGTCCAGGAGCTTTACAATTATTTATATTCTTTATTTTTATTTATTTTATTAGTTTATCTTCATTATTGTTTATTTTATTTCATATTTGTTATTTTTTAACTTTATAATTTTAAAAACTTATGATTTTAATTTAAATTAATAACAACATTATAATTTTAAATAAAATTTTGAAAATATTATTCTTCATTATTTAAATAACTTTCTGATTTTAAAATAAAATTTTTATTTAAAGATAAATTTTAAAATTTCTTATTTTAAATTAAACTTTCAAATTTAATTTTAATTTTATTATTTTTTTGAATTTAATGACCCATCCAAATCTAAAAACATTGCCAAAAATATCAGATTTTTATATTTATTTTACAATCATTTTTTAAATAATATTTTAAAAAAAATCCCCATTCCAGGATAAGCCATTGGCTCGAGGCCCAATAGGGGCAAGAATAGCTAATATTGTGAAGCAACACCCACAACTTTATTGAATAGTATAGGGTTAATTCATAAAGCAGACGGACTCATGAGACAGTAAATGACTAGAGATGCACGCAGGTTTCATTTTTTCAGGTCAACAAGACACACCCAAGTCGTGTAATACGACAAACTCCTCTTCAACCCTTCACAACACAGACTATATAACAATAGAGTTCCAAACATGATGACTTCCAAACATTTTTTGTCCTCTGTTGTGTCCACCATGGTTTCATTATTTCTTTCCTCGAAGTTTCACTCCAAGAGCCCTCTCCAACTTGACAATTATCTGTTGATTTGGAATAGCTTTACCAGATTCATACTCTTGAATTATTTGAGGTTTCTCATTGATCATCTGCAAACAAGCTCCACTTCATTATGCAGTTCTATACGAGTGCAATGGTGAGGATACATATTGGATAAGGGAGAAAGATTTACCTGAGCAAGTTGAGACTGGGTAAGTTTCTTGTCCATTCGAGCTTGCATGATACTTTTCTTCAGCTCAGTTGGTACTCGATCATCTGTGTGCAAAAATTAGATGATCCATAACTACAATGTCAAATATGTCAATACATGTAAAAGAAATATTTTTCCAACAAAAATAATTGCGCAACAAACAGAAGGCAAGATATCTGCAGAACCATCTGAAAATTGAACACTTCACAAGGAAGAAGCAAAAACATATAATCTTCAAGGACAGTATATTAAACCAAATGATAATGTTGGGGGACAAAAAGGACGAAACAATTCCATAAATGTAGCCAAGTATCTGAAATTGAGTAGACAGCACAAAATATTTAGTGCCATGATCACCAATACTCAGTACCAAATGGGCAAAATCTAGAAAAATGTCAGACCATCGCACACAGAAAAGCCAGTTTGTGAAATTATACCTTGTTATTTGAACACTCTGTAGAAAGCATAGCTTATGAGCTCCATGCTCATCAACATTCAATACCAAATTAGGACAAATTTAGTAAAATATTGAAGATTCATACACCCCATGGTACTGATATTACTCAGTAGGGGAAGAATTAGTGGTTGTGTTGTATTATTACCTACTATGCATATTTTTACTCAGAAAGCATATCAGATTTATTCATTTATTTATTCATAGTTCTCCTCACAAATAATCAGGGGTTATGAGTGAAAAAATTCACACAATGTGCTAGTTGAAGGGCACCAACATAGGAAAGAATGTGTAGAATCTCCACACTTAAAAACCCAACCAAAAAAAAAAAAAAAAATTAATACTTCTAGTTCCAACCATGCTCTCTCCAAAATACATTTTAAAAACAACCCATAAGGATTTTAAACCTTTATATAGGGAAGCTAAAACCCTAAAACCAGACAACCTACCCAAGATCATTCTATTCTAAATTCTGGACCTATCTCCAGTAAAACAATAAAAATATAGCATAATAAAGCAGTAAAACTAAAAAATGATCAACTACTCATAAGAACCTACTCCTAACCCCAAATGACTCGTTATATCACAATTTAGTTGCCTGCTATGATACAAGGAATCTCTTCAAATTCACCCCAAATATCCATGTCAGCACAGTATGACCTGCAGGTTTGGGATTCTTGTCAGATGCATTCATCCTGCTTTTGATACCTATGCTTTTCACCAGTTTTTACCCCCACATTATAATAGATAAATATGAAATAGATTTTTTATTTTAAGTATTAAGGGTAAGAGAGGAGGGAGATGAGCATTTTTATATAAATTTTCAATTTTTCTTTAAACAACTGGATGGGTGAGGCTAAAGAGAAGCTGGTCATGTGTCATATTATTGATATGTGACATCATCTTACCACATGGCATTTTTATTTGTCATATGTGTTTTACATTATAAATTGTTTGACACATGACAAATTTTTCACTTCACCACTTGGCACACTTGTCAATCCAAGATTGACCATTCATTGACACATGGCAAGAATGAGTGGGTAAATTTTGCCCCTCTATGGTAGGTTAAGTAAGCTAAACTCAAAACCATTTTATTATAATCAGGTTTTTGTAAATAGTAAATTAGTTCCCACCTAAGGTCAACCATGTACAATGAGCCAAGGTGAAATTTTTAAAATTTTAAATTGCTAAAAATAATAAAATGATATTAACAACATATCAAAAAGTAATTAACCTTAATCAGGTTTCATTTTGGTTGGCAAGGTTAAGGAGCTAAACTTGGATCCAGTTTGTTTATAATTGGACTAGTTTTGGGTTGCCCATTTAGATAAGGGAATTGTGGCAGGAAGTAGCATGTGGGAAGAAATATAGTTTCAATATCCTACTTTAATTGGTCCTAAACAAGGCTTTGTTACATAAATGGGTATAGAGTTTTACCATGGCAAAAAAGATAAGTTGTCAAGGAAGGTCATCGGGGGAGTTTTAGGGAAGCAAATAGTAGCTGTCTTGGGGTGGGACAACAGGTGACATTGGGATCTTTGGGAGCAATTAGAGAAGGATAGAATGCCTTACTTCCTAGGATTTGTGTGGAAAACAAGCTTTCCAATCAGGAGATGGGCGAGGGTTGTGGTGTGCGAATGTCATGATGGTTCAGTTAACTGGGTTGAGGTCGGCCGAGCTATGGCGAAAAGGCAAGGGCATAAAGGAGTGGTGACAATCGTCCCATTCGCCGGTGGAAAAGGACTATTCTTTGTAAAAACCTTAGAGGAAGCTTTCTCACTACACGATTTAAGGTTCATCAGGATTAAAGGCGGAATTACAGTCTTGTTGAGAAGATGGTCGCCTAAGGAAAATTCAAAAGTAGAGGGGAAATTCAGGGAAGGTTGGATTGATTTACGGGAATTACCATTTCACCTTTGGTCTGAGGTTCATTTGAAGAAAATTATGGAGCAGTGGGGGACGGTGACAAAGATCGATTGCGAACGTTGAAACGGTTTGATTTAAGCAAAGCTAGGGTGAGAGTTGTAATGAAAGAACGATCAATTCTTCCTGCTTTGATTGAGGTGTTAGATGGAGGTTGGGAATTTACAGTTTCAATCGCAGTGGCTGGGAAGAAAGACGGTAGGTAGGGTAGAGAAATGGGTGAGTCAACTCGGCAAATGACTAAGGATCACATAGGGACAGATGGCAAAAAGTGGGCTGAGGAAGCTAGATCAACGGCTAGAAAAGGGTCTTCTGTTGGGGCAGTTGGCAGAACAAAAGAGTGGAGAGAGAGTCAAAAGGCTGAGAATGCTCTTGGGAGGACACGTGGAATAAACAAGACGAAAGTGGGGAACAGCTGGTCCCAACTTCCAATGTCTTTCAGTTTGAATTCAAAGGACCAGAGAGCAGGGTCTGCTAGGCCAAGGCAGACTGGAGGAGAATAGGCTGGAGGGGACAAAGCCCAATCAACATTTGAGGTTGGGCTTCGGGCCTCCAAACACTTGACAAGGGCCCATTCTTCTAGTAAGCCTATTCCAGAAATTAACGTGGGCTGGAAGAGGGAAGTCCCTAGGAAAGGCCCGATTCAATTGTTGGGCCAAAGGCTAGGAGGCAATTAAGACAGTTATACACAGGGCCCTTTACATAGAGATGTTCTTTCTGCAAAGGGAAAGGTGAAGGCAGGCGACGAAGACTTTGAATCTCAACAGAGGGGCTCCGCGTTGAAGTGCGGTTCAAAGAAGCTGTGGAATGCTCTGCTTCCTTCAAGCTCTAGAAGCCGACAAGGGGGTCAAAGCAGAAGCGAACCACTCACGACTAAGAGATCGCGGCCAAGTAGCGACGCTCTTTCAATGGAAGACGTTTTTGAAGCGGGAACACAGTTGGTTCAAGGCTTCAATGCTAGTCCAAACCGTTCGTTGGGCTTCAAAAAAGCTATTTCGAGGAAGGAACCAAGCCGACGAAGGAAAACGAGGAGCAAAGGAATCTTCATAGGGCTTTTTTTGTGTCAAAAAGGAAGGAGAAAGTGCGGAATCTTGCTAAAGGAGAAGACGGAGCTGGTTTTAAGGGTTTGGTGGGTTGTCCTCATAGTGGATCTTCAGTCACGGTTCATCCTTCTCTTCCCGCAACCAGAGAAAAAGGGCTCAACCTTGAGGGGTACTGTGGAATGACGGCAGTGAAGAATCTCGAGGTTTCTTCTCATCTTTTCTTTCAGCCATCTCTGCTTTTTCTTTCTCCTTTCTCTGGCTTGGCTCCTCCTTTGCCGAGTCCTTCTGCTCCCGATCTATCCACTTCAGACTTTCAATCCCAGTTTCCTACAAAAAATCGAGTGTCTTCTGAATTTTTTTCAAAAAAAATTGACGTTGGGGCTTTTAGTCTGGGGTCTGTTGGCAATCCTAACCATGATGATGTGGAGACCCAGATGGCTAATTTGAATATTTTGTCTGAGAGTTTTAACTCTGTTGTAGAGCAAACCAAGCACGCCTCCTGGGGTCCTTGTTCTGGGTATAGTTAGCCAAGGAGATGCGAAGTTCTCCCAAATGGGTGGGTTCCAAATAGAGGGTCTTTCCCTCAACAAAATGGCTAAAGTTTGTGAGGTCTTAAGCTCATTGGATATTAAGGTGTATTCAAGACAGAAGAACAGACAGTTGAGATTTGTAGGCGTTGGTTTGGAGGTGTAGGGTCAATGAGGTGGTTTTATGAAGATCATAAGCTGGAATATCAGAGGTTTGGGATCTAGGAAAAAGCGAAGGGTGGTTAAGGATTTTTTTAGGCTCCAGAATCCGGATGTAGTGATGTTTCAGGAAACAAAAAGAGAGGAGTGCGACAGAAGGTTTGTAGGTAGCGTCTGGTCGGTTAGGAATAAGAAGTGGGATGCCCTCCCTGCGTGCGGGGCTTCAAGAGGGATTTTGATCATTTGGGACTCAAAGAAAATGAGCAATGAGGAAGTGGTATTTAGGTCTTTTTCTGTCTTAGTCAAATTTTTGTTGAATGGAAGTGGACCATTGTGGTTGTCAGCAATTTATGGTCCAAACAACCCCTTAATTAGGAAGGATTTTTGGGTGGAGTTGGTAGACCTTTTTGGCCTTACTTTTCCTTCTTGGTGCGTGGGACGAGACTTCAATGTTATAAGGAGAAGATCAGAAAAATTGGGTGGCTCTAGATTCACTTCCAGCATGAGGGATTTTGATGGTTTTATAAGAGAATGTGAATTACATGATCCCCCATTACGGAATGCCTCTTTTACTTGGTCAAATATGCAAGAGTCACCGGTGTGCAAGAGACTAGATCGGTTTCTCTTTTCAAATGAGTGGGAGCTTTCCTTCCCTCAAAGCCTTCAAAAAGTTCTTCCAAGATGGACATCGGATCACTAGCCGATTGTCTTGGATACCAATCCTTTCAAGTGGGGACCAACACCTTTTAGGTTTGAGAACATGTGGTTACAACATCCAAGTTTCAAAGAGTGCTTTAGTAGTTGGTGGAGAGAATTTGAAGGAAATGGTTGGGAAGGTCACAAGTTCATGAGGAAGTTACAATTCGTTAAGGCAAAACTGAAAGATTGGAATAAGAATACTTTTGGAATGCTAAAGGAGAGGAAAAAGACCATCTTGGATGAAATAGCTAACATTGATGTCATTGAACAAGAAGGGGTTCTCTCTTCCGATCTTTCTGCTCTAAGAGTTGTTAGAAAAGGGGAGCTAAAGGAAATAATTTTGAGAGAAGAAATTCATTGGAGACAAAAAGCTAAGGTAAAATGGGTTAAGGATGGGGATTGCAATTCAAAGTTGTTTACAAAGTGGCCAACGGGAGACGAAATAGGAATTCCATCAAATTCTTGGAGAATGAAAGAGGTTTGGTGTTGGACAAGCCCGAGAGCATCACAGAGGAGATATTATTTTATTTCAAAAAGCTCTACTCGAGTCTTCCTGGAGAGTCATGGAGAGTAGAAGGTATTGATTGGTCCCCTATATCAGAAGAAAGTGCTTCTAGGCTGGATTCCCCTTTCTCCGAAGAAGAGATCTTTAATGCCATTTTTCAATTAGACAGAGATAAGGTGTCAGGGCCTGATGGTTTCACCATTGTAGTATTTCAGGATTGTTGGGATGTGATCAAGGAAGACTTAATGAGGGTGTTTGCAGAGTTTCATAGTAGCGGGATTATTAATCAAAACACTAACGCCTCATTCATAGTTCTTTTGCCCAAAAAGAGTCAGTCAAAGAAGATCTCGGATTTTAGACCTATCAGCCTGATCACTTGTCTCTATAAGGTAATACCAAAATTCTTGTCAGAGCGATTAAGAGGAGTACTACATGAGACCATCCACTCTACTTAAGGTGCTTTTGTTCAAGGGAGACAAATTCTGGATGCAGTTCTTATAGCCAATGAGATTGTGGATGAGAAAAGGCGGTCAAGGAAGGAAGGAGTTATCTTCAAGATAGACTTTGAAAAGGCTTATGACCATGTGAAATGGGATTTTTTGGATCATGTGTTGGAGAAGAAGGGATTTAGTTCTAAATGGAGGATTTGGATGAAAGGTTGTTTGCCGTCGGTCTCTTATACTGTTCTAGTGAATGGTAATGCTAAAGGGTGGGTCAAGGCATATAGAGGTTTAAGGCAAGGTGACCCTTTATCCCCTTTCCTGTTCACTATTGTTGCAGATGTGTTGAGTAGAATGTTGTTGAAAGCTGAGGAAAGAAGTATGCTGAAGGGTTTCAGGGTTGGTAGGAATGGATTTAGGGTGTCCCATTTGCAATTCGCAGATGATACCATCCTCTTTGCTAACTCTTATGAGGAAGAACTACAAACTCTTAAGAGTTTGTTGTTAGTGTTTGGACAAGTTTCTGGGCTTAAGGTCAATCTTGACAAGAGTAACCTTTTAAGCATCAACCTACATCAGAATCATCTCTCTAGGCTAGCCTTGATGCTTGACTGCAAGGCTTCAGATTGGCCTATACTTTATCTGGGTCTTCCTTTGGGAGGAAATCCAACTGCTTGTGGATTCTGGGATCCAGTGGTTGACAGAATCTCTAGGAGATTAGATGGGTGGCAAAAGGCTTACTTATCTTTCGAAGGCAGGATAACTCTTGTACACTCATGCCTCTCCAACATCCCTAACTACTTTCTTTCTCTGTTTAAGATTCCCGCTTCAGTAGCTGCAAAAGTTGAGAGGATGCAAAGGGATTTTCTTTGGTCAGGGGTTGGGGAAGGCAAAAGAGATCATCTTGTTAGCTGGGATGCAGTGTGTAAGCCGAGGGTAAAAGGGGGTTTGGGGTTTGGGAAGATTCCTTTAAGGAATCGCGCTCTTTTAGGGAAATGGCTGTGGAGGTTTCCTAGGGAAAGTACAGCTCTGTGGCATCAGGTCATTCTTAGTATCTACGGGACACACTCAAATGGTTGGGATGCCAACACCTCAGTTAGATGGTCACATCGTTGTCCTTGGAAGGCCATTGCACAAGTCTTTCAGGATTTTTCCAAGTACACTCGGTTTGTTGTAGGAGATGGGGAAAGAATTCGCTTTTGGGAAGATTTGTGGTGGGGGGACCAGATCTTCAAAGATCAATATCCAAGCCTATTTAGAGTAGTCACGGATAAAAATATTCTTATATATTTAGTTCTCGGTTCTGTTCACCCTTTCTCATGGAACTTTAATTTTCGTCGTAATCTATCCGATTCTGAGATAGAAGATCTAGAACGCCTCATGCGTTCTCTTGATTGTTTACATTTATCCACTTCCGCTTTAGATGAGAGATCTTGGTCCTTATTATCTTCAGGATTGTTTACAGTGAAGTCTTTCTGTACAGCCTTGTCCCAAATGCCTGATTCATCTCCATTTTTCCCCACCAAGTTTGTATGGAATTCTCAAGTACCTTTCAAAGTTAAGGCCTTTTTCTGACTTGTGGCACACAAGAAGGTAAATACTAATGACATGCTACAATTGAGGAGACCCCACAAAGCTCCTAGTCCTGACATTTGTAAGTTATGCATGGAGCAAGGAGAATCAGCAAATCATCTCTTCCTTCATTGTTCTCTGTCGTTGGGGTTGTGGCATAGACTTTTTCAGCTAGTCAAGATGGATTGGGTTCCTCCGAGAAGCATTTCAGACATGATGTTAATCAATTTTAAGGGTTTTGGCAAGTCCAAAAGGGGGTTAATTATGTGGCAAAACGCGTGCATAGCCTTAATTTGGGTAGTGTGGAGGGAAAGAAATGCTAGGATCTTTGAGGACAAAGCTAGGAGTTAAGAGAATCTTTGGGACTCCATTCATCTCCTTGCTTCTCTTTGGGCTTTTTGTTCCACGGTTTTTAAGGGCATTCCCCTTAACGTATTACAACTAGATTGGCTAGCAGTGTGTAATCCCAACGGGACAGTATAGTCAAGGGTGCTTGTGCGTGGTTGACATAGAGTAGTATCTTGTTTTCTTCTTGTGTTATTTCTTTTTGTGTTGTTTTATTTCTCCTTTCTTGGGAGGATTCTTCATCCTCCTTTTGTACATCTTTTTCTATCAATATAAGCATGGTGTTGTTTCCAATCAAAAAAAAAAAAAACAGGCTTAAGACTCAATTTCTAAATCATACTTGGAGCAGGGAGGTTCCTCTTTTTCCAATCTATTCTTCACCAGAGCAAGAAGCTCAATCGACAAACAACAGGAATATTGAAGGTGCCACAAGCCCTAGAACACAAGGTTAACCAGATGCTTGATTGAGAATTAGAGATATTGAATCATTATTGTTTTGTATTCAGGTAGTGGTGGTTCTAACAATAAAGGAAGCCAAAAACTAGTGTGGTATCTAGGATGGTTGCTTCTCATTAAAGGCTCAAATGTTGGCATCTCTTTCCCACAAAGAATGGTTGCTTAGGAGGTTTCAGAGAAAATTCTTCAACTTTAGATTAGCTTAGGAAATTAAAATTCTACTTTTTTGTGGGAAAATAAAATAAAAAATGAATTTTTATATTTCCGTAAGTAAAAGGAAACACCAATAAATTTCCAGGCAATTTATTAAAGAAAAAACCAAGATATACTCACGAGCAAGATTCTCCGTTTCTTCATCAAGCTTCCTTGTGTTTAAAGAGGTGCTGCTAGAAGCAGCTTTGTTTGTCCCAGCATGAGCTACAAGAGATGGCAATAACTATCAGAAAGGATGTTCAAGGATCTAAGATATAATGAAACGAGATCACAAGATTAAAGACCTATTAAACGTCGTATAATTATCAGTCATAAACTGTATCAAGTGGACAACCCACATCATTAAAGATGAGAGAGAGAGAGAGTTAAAAAAGAGTAGGAAGGGAAAGAAGGGGATCAGATGGGACCATGTTCCATTTGAAAACGACAGCTGGTCAAGCAATAATTTAGTCACATACAAATAACAGGTCATTAATATTCCATAACTGCATTGGCAATCAAAGTATTATTACAATTGTCAAATGAAACAACTCATCATCAACTGGTAGGCAAAAAAGCAGCACTTCTATGAGTTAGGCACACACACTCAAATAAGATTGATTAACAAGGACAGGAAGGCATCACCTACCACACGCGAAAGGGGGCATGAATGTCATCACCTACACACTCAATCAGATTATTATTTATTAATGTTATACCTTAGAATTCTAATTATCGTCTAAACATCGAATTAATGGGATGATTAATTAAGCAATTATATCAAATTATTATCAACAGTTATAAAATTATACTTAAAGTAAAAAATTAATAATTAAAATTATATAAATATGTAATTTAATATAATCTTACTAATAATAATAAAGGGCAGTGAGGTGTTTTTTGTTTTTTGTTTGTGTGTGCAGTAAGGAGATGTTTGGGATGAAGGCCACCATTCCCTTCTAACTATGAGAGAAAACACATGTAGAATCATGGACCTGGTCCAAGCTATCAGTTTGAGAAACTACCAGAAACCGGTACAATTTTGTCACTCAGCTATATGTTCACTTATGGGTCTGGCACAAGACCTTTTCTTCTTTGTATTTCAGCCACCATAAATCTGACTTCTACCATTTATTTGCATTTTCCTCAGCCAAGCTGTGTTTCCTCATTTCTTCTTCCTCTTTTACTGTGAAATTTGGTGGGCTTTTCTTTTTCCCCTTTTTTTTTTTTTTTCTTTTGTTGATAGGTAAACCAAGCAAATATATTGAAAGTGTTTGGAAAAAGCACACAAAGTACACAGAGCATACAAATAGCACCAGAAGGCAATCAAAAGGGAAAGAGAAACAAAAAACCACAACCTGATACAAAAACATCACCCTAACCTAGAAAGTCATAAAGACTTTAGATTGCCTTTCATGCTTGTAAACTGAAACCGCTTTTTGCAATCTTATTGAATCCTTGGATAAATTCAAACTTCATTTACCCACTGCTGCCAATTCCACTCTCCCTTGCCACTTCCTGAAATAAAGACCTTCTGCTGCTTTACAAATTACCAAATAAACCCACTCCTATAAATCCTTTATACAATTCCAGCCTCTCCCCTCTTCTCTATCCTTCCCATATCTAAGGAGAGCCAAACACCCGGCTCTAAACCTTGTGAAATTGGTGTTGTTTTCAGGCTTGCTCTCCCAGTCCAAATGTCCTTGTTTTATTTATTATTTCTTTCTGGAAACACCATGCTCATAACCTATTAAATCCAACTGGGATCCCCATTCCCCATGCAACTTTCTAGACTTGGAAAAAAGGTTTGATCCAATAAAAGGGAGAATAGGAAATTACTTTCTCATTTTGTAACTTCCTCCCACAAAACTACATCAAGAATGCAGTAAGTTTCATGGTGATCACAGACTGCAAATAGTCTAATGGAATTTCTCCACAACATTTCCTCTCAAGGGAAACCATTTCCACGATTCATTTTGTTGTCAAAAGAAATTTTCTCCTCTCAGCAACTTCTTCCAAGCTGCAGCTAGATTATTGCCAAAAGTAGGAATTGTAGGTGGTAAAGGCACTCCCCTCAAAGGGAGAAGATGTAGGAGTTGAAGGTATGTCGGCAAGTGGAGGGCTGTGTTGGTTTGTTTTGGACTCAAAGTCCTTTGATCTTTCCATAGAGGTGTTGGTGAGGGGTGGGAGTAGTTAAGAGGCATTATTGAGGCAAGAGGAAGAGGTCTCTCAGACTGGATTAGGTTCAGAGAGTTTTATTACACCGCCTGTTGGAAGGGGTGAAAACTTGCTACAGAGATGAAGTCTTAGCGAGGTAGAAAAAGCCTTGGGAGGGGGGTCAAAGGAAGTTCAAAGCTGGAGATGCGTTCAAATGGGGCTGGGAGGTTTTTGGTTTGTTTAGTTATAACCAAAGAGGCGAAGAGGTTTTTGTTGATCTTCCCTCAGGGAGAGGCCATCTTGGGGGATGGCCTGTTTTGGTGAAGAAGCTTCATTTTCTTAGAATTGTCCCCTCTTCTGAGGTTAGGGGAGTGGTTCCCCCTGTTGGGGTAAGGAGTTCTCCAAAGGAAGGGACTGCTTTTGGGTCCTTTGCAGAAGCAGTTAGGAAGGACCCGGGAGTGGTGGGAGAAGTTGTTTGGCTTCAATTGGGGGAGGGCGAGGTGAAATGTAGGGAGGAGAAGTTGAGGCATTGGACCCGCTACCAGATTTTTCTTGGACAAGAAACTTTGTGACTATTCTTTGGTCTTTGAAAGGGGGGGTGAAGATCTCTACCTTTGGGGGAGCTTTGCTCTTGTTTGACTTTGAAGATAGCTTTGAGGCAGAGAGGGCGCTGGCAAGGGGTGCAAGAAGGGTCAAGAAGAAAATTTTGCATCTGATAAGATAGCATCCTGAGGTTAGGTGTTTGCTTGAAGGGGGAGGTCTACAAAGGAACTTTGGGTGAGGGTGCTGGAACTCCCTTGGAACCTATGGGATCGAGAGGTGTTTAAGAAGCTAGGGGACTGGTGCGGGGGTTTTGTCACTGTGATGAAGATGTTGTGCTCGTCTCATCTACAGTGGGCGAGGATATTGGTTAAGTATGATGGGAGAGTTTTACCCAGATCATTGCAAGTAGTTGTGGGGTGTTCCAGTTTCTCCATTCAATTGTGGAGGGAAGCTCCACCCAGATTTTCGATGATGGCCTCAAGAAGCAGTTGCAGTGGGTCTTTCGGTCATGAGGAAAGGGAAGATGAGGGTAGTCCACACGCCGGCATGAGAGTAGGAAAGGAAGGGCAACTAGGGTGTCTTGCAGGCAATGTTGTATTGCAATCATTTGGCAGGGACGCTCAGTTAGAAGAGGCGGAAACTGTCAACTTTAAAAATTCTGCAAAAGTAGGGGAAGACCAAGAACAAGGTGAGAGGAGTAAAACTAAAGGAGGAGGGGCATGTTTGGTGGTGCCAAGTGTTGAGGGAGACTTTGGTGGGAAGGAGTCAAGGTTGCATCATTTGGGCAGACAATGGACGGGTGGGACCCAGGATCCTTTTAACCACGTGTCTTTTCAGACCCAAGGCCTTTGTGGGCTTATTGCTTCTGAGGCCCATAAGGCAATTGGATTTAAAGTGGGTGTTGAGGGTGGCTTCAGGCAAGAACCAAAAGGCCTTGTGGCTTCTTAGTCCAATGGCCTTACTAGGCCTTTTACTTCAACGACCCATAAGGCCACATGTTTCAAAGGGGGGGAATATTAAAAGTGAGCTAAACATAGGAAGAGGATTGTCTAGCAAGGGTGGAGGTCTTAAGGGGGGGTCGTGTTTCTCTAGACGTGGCTAAGGGAACGAAGGGTTTGCTAGGGCTTCTTGGTGACAGTGGTTCTTCTAAAGATTTCCATGAGACCAAGTGGAGAAGTCGTGTCAGAGATGCAATGAAAGGGCAAGTTCCATTGCCAATGTCAAGGTTGGTGTGGTCCCACATGGCACTCACCAACAAAACCCTCATGGCAGAGGCAAATCGATTTCCTCCTCTCTCTAACCTGGGGCTTATGGACTATGGGAGTCGACCGCTTAGGATGTTGCGTCAGTATGGTAGTCTATTGGAGAATTCAAGAAGTGATCCAAAGGATTCTTCGAGTAAGGAGTTGGTGATTAGGACTAGGAGTCGAAACCCTCTAAGGCATTGGAGCTTGCTTGCATTTCAGAGGGAGATGTTACCCTTCCTGGTAAGTATGTAAATTTTAACAACTATGTGGGGATGCTAGTAACAGGGTTCGAGAAGGAGATCAGCTCCTTTCTAAAGAATTTGGAGACAAAGGGTGTGGGGTTAAGGTCTCAAGTGGAAGGAGGAAGCACCGCTAAACATCCCATTTTGAGAGGGAATTACGTAAACTTGAGTGCTTGGTTAACTACATCAATTCTTCATGTACTTTTAGGGGAAAGGGAAGGAGCACTGGGGACTCAACACCCATGTTGTGAGGTTGTTGTTTTGTTTTTGTGTTGTTAGAGGGTTTGGGTGGAGGATGGATTCAATGGGTTAGGGTTTCTTGTTAAGGGTGGTCAATTTTGTTTCGCTTTTTTTTCTCTTGCTTGGCTTGTGGCCTTTTTGTATTACTTCGTGTGTTTTAATACGCCATTTTGCAAACGCTTTTAATATAATCTCCTTATTTACCTATTAAAAAAAAAAACCTTATTCCAAGCCCATAGAGCATTAAGAGGTACTTTCCTGCAAGTGCAAGTGGGAATTTCCCCTTAACAAATGGCACTTTGCACCAATTGGCTTATAGGGATGAACTTTATAATTATAAGAAGGGCTAGGGACGAAATGATATGACTGAAGATAACAACTTATCATACTTTTTTCTATGGATAAAATGGAGTGTATTAAAAAGAGAAAAGCGAAGTCTATTGATCACATCATTTTACATTGTAGTAACGTGAGGGTGTTATGGCAGCTTTTGTTCTCTCTTTCTGGTATTTCATGGGTGATTCACTCCTTTGTTAGAGACTCTCTTAAGTAGGCATGGCTGTTTTGTGAGAAGGAAACAGAAAAAGGTTTGGGGAGTAGCTCCTTTATGCCTTTTTTGGATAATTTGAAAGGAGAGAAACAAAAGATTGTTTGAGAGGGTGGAGCTCTTTGATATAACTAAAATGGCTAAATCTATGGTTCAAAAAGAAAGAGGAATGAGAGGGAGAGATGTTTACAGTTTTGGTAAATAAGAAGTATTTGACAAGGGAAATGAATAAACCCAGAATGGGGGGGTAACCGTCTTATTTAAGAGATTGGTGTTGATCAAGAAAGCAAACAACACTCTAAATTTCTAACAAATTGCATAGATACACATAAAGATGGTTTTCCACCCCCTTTTACCCCCTCACAAAGTTGATCTAAATCTGCATGTTTTTTGGATGGTTATTGGTGTTTTCCTGGTGTATAGTTTGTATGCATAACATATATAATGATTAATGCATTACAACTTTGTCCCAAAGATTCCAAAATGAAACAAAAAAAAAAAAAAAAAATGATAGTAAAATAAGATAGCTGTGTGGGGACAGCTTGGAGAACCATTCTTTTTCCCTTAAGCTCTAGCTAGGGTTATAATCTCCATTATTTCTTAGGGAATCATGCCCACTCACCACAATTGTCTCAGGTTCCTCTTAGCATTCTCTTGTCCTGAAGGTCATTGGCATGTATGACCATCAATTTTCATTCATACCTTTCTACCAATTTTCATCCTTATCTTAACTCCTCCCTTTGTTTTTACTGAAATAAGGTGTCATTCATTAAGTCTTGGTCCTGCTCTTGAGGCCTGGCTCAAGTGGTAAACGAATGGAGAGGGTTTGTGAGAGGTTCCAAGTTCATGTCCCAATGAGAACAAAAATTTACCTATAAAAAAAATGCATTATGTCTTGATCCTACTTATCCTAAAAAAATTCTTAAATTTCACCCAATAATTTTAATTCATAATCAACCAACTCTAGCTCCATACATAAAAATAATATTATCAAAAATCTTACAACATGAATTAATCATATCTACCTGTAACCATTACAGTTATGCATTATTAATGCCATTTTTTTCGTAAAGCCCACCATACAATCTCCATAGAGATTATATAATATGCTTAATGTCATTCAATAAATATGATATGGGGAGCATCTTCTTCTCTGTTAGCCTTCCCATCAATCTCCTAGCTACAGCCAATAACAACAAATGATATCCTAATAGTGCTGAACACCCACATCACATGTCTTGGTCTATGATTGACAACTCGCTCAGAGACTTGTACACCTTGATAACACATGTTGCAACTGTAAATATCACCTTTGTTCTTGTATAAGTACACAAGATTGATTTCTCCACATAAATCATGTGTTTTCCTGGTCCTAAAAAAAGGCTGATCACACATTTTTAGAGTGACTACATACATAATATTTTTTTCATGCAAAAAGTAGCCAGAGTAATTTCAACTATTCAGCAGGATTGAATTAGACCTTGCTATCTTCTAGAACAAGTTAGTCAATCAAACTTCACAACTGATGCATTCCCACACATCAAGAAGAGTACTACTAGGTCTTACAGCTCTTCCACCTTTGATTTTCATAACTTGAAAATCCTTACAGCTTGCAAGTACCTATGACATCTATTCATGTTTTCCTAGATTTCAGTGGATTGCATATTTTCAACAATCAATATAAGAAAACAGCTTCAATTTTTCTTTATAACAGTATCCTCACTTTTTATGCAGTAAATATGGTACAGGCCCAAACTTTTTCTTTTCCATATCCTCACAAGTCCATATAAAGTTTTCTCCACTATTATTCGCGAAACAAACAACTCACAAGACCAGAGTCCAACAAGAAAATAGAAACGTCAATTGGCAATCTATAACCTGTAAAATATCAATATCTGGATCATCAATTCATAAATTGGAAAGGACATAGTATAACAATACAGTTCTATTCGGAAAAATATAATGATCTATGGTAAACCCCAACTACAAAGGATCAAATAGATCAACAAGCAAAAAAAAAAAAAAAAAAAACCCTAAAACCAATATACGAACTAAAGCGGCTGCGTTCGTTTTGAAGGAAAATAGTTCCCTCGAAAAAAGCTAATCATGTTTCTTCGGTTGCTTGGAGGTGAAGAAAATCTCTTTTCACCTAGAACTCGGCTTTTCTCAGGGAAAATTTTCAAGGGAAGTACTTTCTCGAAAAACAAACAGGAAACATGGGGAAAGAAAACAAAGCAAGACAAAAAGGCTTACATTTTCTAAGGGTTTCGATCTCGGCGCCGCTGCGACGAGCAGCGTTGACAGCTTTCTCGTCCTTCTTGGCGGCAGCGTTCAGAGGCTTCTTCCGGATCACCACCGGTTCCCAGTCCTGCGTCAACGGTCCGACTCCTGCCATGGATATCGCTTTGTTCTTCTTCCTTGAAGCTGTTGGTCTTTAGGGTTTGGCTAAGAAAGGCTTTCTAGATTGACACAATGTATTTATACAAATATAAATATAAATATAAAATATAAAAAATAAATTTGTGAATGGGATGGTGCCCTACTAAATAAGAATATAGCTTATTCAATAGGATGGGTGATAACGACCTAGGGTCACTTCTCCCCTATATTCCAATGAAGGATCAAAATTATTATCACTTTTTGTTCCTTTGAATGTCATTTTATACGGCGACTTACTGAAATTAAGACTTAAAATTATTATCGGTCTTATTTACCCTTTGAATGACATCTTTTATAAAGTGACTTGTTAAAAATAAGATTTATAAATAATTAAAATTATTATCGGTCTTTTTTATCATTTGAATGACAACTTATACAACGACTTTTTAAAAATAAGACCTATGAAGGATCAAAATTATTATCGGTCTTTTTTACCCTTTGAATGACATCTTATACAGCGATTTGTTAAAAATAAGACCTATGAAGGATGAAAATTATTTCCGGTCTTTTTAATATTTTGAATGATATCTTATACAATGACCGGTTAAAAATAAGAAAAAAAAAATCTCTTTACTTCACTTCACATTTAATTGAAATTTAAAGGTTAACCACAATATGACTTGTTAATAAAAGAGAAAAAAATCACAATAAAACTTTAAATTATCACCTCGCCTATCTTTTTATCACGTCTCATTATACTTCTCAATGAATGATAACCTAAAAAAAATTTAAGAGAATTCTTTAAAAGGTACACTAATTTATTTCTCTTTGTAGACATTTTCGTTTTTGTTTAAGAAATTCCTTTTACAATGATTTCAAATTCAAGGGTTTTATTTAAATTTCTAGGGTTTTATTTTTGGTATATAGGAAATCATTTGCAATGATCTGGATTTCTAAGGTTTCATTTTAAGTATTTAAGAAAACAATGATTTCAATTTCTACCGTTTTACTTTAGGCATATGAAAATCCCCTTTAGAGTGATTCCAATTTCTAAAATTTCATTTTGGGTATTTTAAAAATCATTTACAATAATTTGTATTTTTAAGGTTTTATTTTGAGTATTTAAGAAATCCATTTTTCTTAAGATCTATTACAAAAACAAAGTAATGTAATTCAAAAATTTTGAACTTTGAATCTAATATTAATGAACCGACAATTTTCCAATTTCAGGGTTGATTTTTAGTGGGTTTTCCAAATATTCATATCTAGCCCTATTTTTCAAATTGTGGTTTTTTTATTTGATAATTGAGATATTTTTTATTTAAGTATATTGAACTGACAAATAACAAAATTTTCCATAAACTAGAATTCTTTGTTAAGGTCCTCGAACTCTTTTTGTTTCTATACAAAAATAGTTTAATTTTCAAGCTTTTTTTTTCCTTCAAGGCTCCATTTATGAAATATAGGAAAAAAATATTTGTCATGCATTTTCAATGGCTTTAAAAATAAAATATGTGTTTAATCCCGAAATTTGTTTATACATTTATTTAAATATGTTTTTATCATTTATTGGAGAAAAAAATAATAATAATAAAACATCGCTTCAAGAAATGATATAAATATATTAATATTGTATTACATTATGACAAGACCTAATTAGAAACTGATGAATTTGTTTATGAAAGTAACATTTATGGATCATTATACTACACTTCTTGACATGTTCTATGCCATAAACAAACCTTAGAAGTTAAATAGAGTATCAATTTGAATTCATAAGGCATGTAGGTTTTTTAAAATAAATAATTAAATATTTTGTTAGAAAGTATAGATTGATAATAGTTTAAAATTATTTTCTTGCAATTTTTACTGAATGATGGCAAAATGCAAGATAAACATTGTGACACAACTTATAACATTGGATGATAATGAAGTTTGGAATACCATTTATCAGATATGGAAAACACACAAAGTTCATGATGCTTTACTTTTGGTTCATTGAGATTATTTGAAAATGAGTAATGTGGGAATAATTATCATATTAATGAATTTGTTGTATTTCATTTATATATTGGTGATTTTTTTCCTTTTTGTTATGTCGGTTAGTGGGTGATTCATTGATATGTTGTATCTTCAAAGGAAAAAGTTAGTATAAAATGATTATCATACTAGAAAGTCAAATACTAAGCAAGGAAGAACTCAATTGTTTCAATATTTGTGACAAATATTTTATTTTCCTTCATGTAGTATGATAATAAATACTAGTAATCTTATTCAAAAGATTTGTATAGGTATTGTTCAATGCAAGTAGAAGTTTTTGTTAACTGTCTTGCTACAAATTTATAATATGTATCATAGTTTAATATGAATCAAGGTTACTTAGGTACGCCTCACTACTTAAATATTGTTGAAAATTTAGATTACTTATGACGACTCCATATTAATGTCAATTAATTGACCATTATTTATTGTATTGTCTGTTTAACAATTTTTTGTAAGGAAATACAACCATAACCAAATGTCTATTTGAAAGAAAAAATTGAATTGTTTGAAATTTATTGATGTCGAAATGCATCATATTGTAGTTTTTATACAGTGTAATGTTAGTGGATTTATATCGTAAGAGTAATCCGATAGGCCAAAAACCTTTGCAATATATTATCATTAATGATATACAACACACATACATGAGGCAAAGACCTCCAAATACATATTTATAATGTATTACATCAATTCAATTTTGTTAAAACAAGATTGAACTCTTCATCAACTTAATACACTCTTTTTTGAATAAGTTCTTGTACTTCTTTGTGGCTGCTACTATTTCGAGATGTCCCTTTGAAAAAACGACAATTGTTTTTAGTATCAACATATTGATAACAAAAATAGAAGTTTTTCAAATTATCATTTGACTCTAAAATCCTAACGGTTGCCTTTCCATCAATGCAAATTTGTATACATAATTATCATATATTAGATATGTATCTCTTCTTCCATTACTTATGGTCTTCCTAAATGACACACTTGGAGATGTCATGATATCTACATTATTAAATATCCATTATTAATTCATCAAATTAAAAAAAAAAAAAACTTGCATGACAATAACACCATGAAATAACTCATCAAAATAAAGTATTCAACTGTCTATCGTGACCTCTATTATTATATGAAATGCATAATAATTACAATAAATTGAAAATATCTAATGTCGTAAAGATGTGTATTTATTGTATATTAGATATCTAGATTGTATAATATAATAATTCACAACTATTAGTTCATAAAAAAGTTTAAATTTTTTTTCAAAATTAAGTTATGTCATAATATATTATAATATTAGTATATTTATAAGTATAATACATTTATGTTGTACATATACTTAATAACAAAAGTAATAGTTTTCAAAAATGTTTATTGATATCCAACATATAATATTATTATATTAACATCGTTCACTTCATGTATTAAAAGTTAGAAAATATGGAAACAAATAATAAAAAAACATTAAAGTCAAGCAAAAAACATGTCATACAAATGAAAAAAAATAAAAGTTATACAATTTTTAAGTTATTTCATTATAAAAAACTAAATTATATAAACATACATTTTCCTCAAATTTTTATTTATTTATTTATTTATTTAACAAACTAAGATTGTTATAGAAAAACTAATGAAAGAGCATTTTCGATATCTAAAAGAAAAATCAAATCCAAGATTAGTACGAGTGTCTTCCATCTATACAACAAAAAAAATAAACAAATATTTCTTAATTAAAAGAAAATGAATTTGGACATCAATTAGGTCTCAATTTAACCTTGTTTTCAAATACGATAATAATAGTTGATCTAATGGTTCAAAAAATAAAAACAAAACCATGGGAGCGCACGAAGTTGTTTTATGATGGATTTCTTACTAGATTTTCTTTAAAGATACACACGATATGGATAATAAGCTTTCCAAAAACTTCTTCACTTTCTCGTCTATGTCCAAAACTCTATTTGCCTTGGTTTTTTTTTTCTTGGGGGACTTATTAAAATGGGTAACCTTTTTGAGTAATTATTATCACTATCCCGCCTTATTTGGTAATTTTCCTTAAAATCTATATCTATATCTGTACATGTTATCTCTAAACATACATTACACCCTATATAACGATAGACCAATAGTTTTTTATAACAATAGTTCTTTGGTATTTTCAAAAATAAAATTGTATTTAAAAACTAAATTTTGAAAAATAATTTTTTATTTTTAAAAACAAAAAAATTACTTTTGGTTGAATTAATAAAAATAGTTTTACAAAAACAAAATTTAAAACTTGCATGTTTGGAAGTTATTTTTTAAATTGAGTATTTTTCAATTAACTTGATGTTCTAAATATAAATAATTTATAAATTTACACTTCATTAAAAAAAAAATTGTATCAATTTTTTTAAAAACATACACATTTTTATTTTTTAAAAATAAATCTTTACCTTGTAAATATGTTTACTTACATTAATGGTAAGCTCTTTGATTATTTTGAAAGCTTTTCTTATCATAAATAATATTTTCATTAAGAAAAAATGTTATCTAAATTATAAAATTTTGTTAACACAATCAACACAAATCTACAAATTCACTAATATATATATATGTACTTAAAAAATACCCTAATACCATGTTTTGTTGGTTAGATATGACATATGATAAGATAAAAAATGAAATATTATATATTATTTCATGTTTTATTGGTAATGAAATATGATAAATGATGAATATATTATCCACTTTTTTATTTTTTTAATCCATTTTACATGGGATATGTTAATCTCGTTGTAAGATATAGGATATATAAAAACATAACTTTCCTACTCTAAAGTCATCATTGGCCAACAAAATCTTTGTAAAATCATAAAAAACAAAACTTTCTCTCTCTAAAACTTCACAAGCCTAGAAAAATGCACCCTCCAAAACCATAAAAAAAACCTCAGTTGTCTCCAACTAAACTTTGGAAACACTAAAAAGATTACTGTATCTCTCTAAAACTTAAGGAAGCCATGAAAATAAAACTTTTTTTTTTTTTCTCTTTTCCAAATCATCCATGTACACAAAGGGTAAAAAATTCCGCAGGAAATATTGCTCTTTCTCTATACTTAGTTGTATGGAGCTCTCAAGAAGGGTAGGTGTGATAACATGGAAAATACCTTTTTGAAACCACGGAGAAAAAGTCTTTTTTTTTTTTTTTTTTTTTTTTTTTCATTTGAATAGTGCAAAAAATAGGTGAAAACACCTTTGAGTTATTTTAAAAAAACAAGAGATTTGGAACAAGAAAACATGAAGAATAGAAATAACATCCCTTGTCTAACATGTTTTTTATGTTTTCTAGAGGACAAAAATAGTTCTCCGAAACACTTCCTAAACAATCCCTTATGCTCGATTTGAAAATTATTTTAAAAAACGTGTCTCAAAAATAGATTTTTGAGAACAATTTTTGAAAAATATTTTTTGATGTGTTGTAGAATAAAAATTGTTTGAAAACCTATTTTTAATTGATTTTCTATATTTTTAAATATATTTTAAAATTAACTTTTATATTTGTTGTTTTATTTTTAATCATTCTCCATATGTATATTAAAACAATGATAAGAAAACTAGTTAAAACAATTGAAAACAAGTAAAATATGTACTTTGAAAAAACTATTTTCTATTTTTTGTTTTTCTTTATTGTCAAATGTGTTTTTTTTTTTTTTTTTTTGAAAAATAAAAAAAATATTATTTAAAAAAACAATTACCAAATAGAGTAAGTCATGCAATCTTAAAAACTTTAGCCATTCTCCTTTATGGATTCATTCTCCTATTCACAATGAGTATTTGATTCATATTCATCATTTCTCGTTTATAATAACTTTTTAGTTCATACTCACCCCTTCTCTTTTTTTTGTTTATGCTTGTTCAATCATAATTCCACAATTATCATTATTTTACATTTCATTTTCCAAACTGGAATATACTTCTGATTATCTTTATATGTTTCTCCTTTCTTTTAGCAAGAGAAACTCCAAAAAGTTCTAGTTGTATCTCTCGCATGTGAGTTCAATTCTTTCCTTTAAATTGCATGGTATTAGTATTTTTTTTTTTTCTTTTTTAAAAACCAATGTCTAGTAAGATGACACTTAAAGAGGGGAAAGGGATTTTGCCCTTTAAATTGCATGGTAGGGGGAGAGGAAAGGGTGTAATTAAAAATTTTAAATAAATATTTATATATTATACCCAACTTTCTTTACGAGTAGTTAGGGATAATTCATTCTTTCCCACAAAAGGTAACCCAGACATAATAAAGATATGTAACAAGACACAGAGATTTTTACGTGGAAAACCTTCACACTAATTGTTGAGATAAAAAAACCACGAAATTTAAGACTATTGATCTAAATCCACTATATAATATAAAGTTACACAAATTTACCAGATTGCTTCACCCTAAAGACTTACTTTCCAACACTTACAACTTGATTCACGTCCATGATGTAGCAACCTTTGATTGCTCTAGTGGATACACTTTAGTCTCGTTGAAAGGATGAAGGTCTTCAACCTAAGATTTAATATTTGAATCCTTCGAATAAGAAGTAAGGAATGGTGTGGCTCGTTAGGTTTTTTTATCAATGAAACCCTTTCAAAAATTTTAAAATCTCTTATCCTAAAAGGGTTATAATAAGGTATTTATAGACAAATATGCTAAAGTGGTTTGGTATCATAAGGTTTCTACATGAAATTTGCATGAAATTCTCAAAAATATCTTCCAAATCTTGACAGAAAAGTCATAAGGACTCAAGTGTACTTAACCACCACTCAAGCGCCTCAAACGCTTTAACAGTGTTAAGCACTTGAGCGGTCCCAGTGCTTGAGCATTGCTACCTACTCGAGCGTCTCCTATTTATATAAAATATTAATTTTCATTTTAAAAAATGTATCATTCCTCTTTATACGTCTTTGGAGTCTAACTTGCCCAAAGCTAAATCTTCATAAACATACTTGTGACTTCTTGATTAGACGAATAACAACACTTAATCTTCATTGGAGAGTAAGTTACCATCTAAAAAATTTTTTATGGTCTAATATTAATTGAAACAAAATTGTTAACTTACAAATAAGATTCAATCTTTCAACGAGATAGAATTGTTTTTTTTTTTTTTTCTTATTTCATTTAAATCTAATTTTTTATTATATATATTTTATCATCCATTACTTTTCCTTATGTTTTATTGTTCATTTTTTTCTTTTTCCTTTTAAATTAATAATAGTAAAAAAGACTAGTTAAAACATAATAATCATTGAAAATATAAACAATGATAATGTCAAAAGTAAATTATATTTAAAATATGCATTTTTCTCATTCAAAACATTATCACCGAAAGAAATTGGTGGTTTTTTTATAAGTACATAAATTCAAATTTTCAAAAGTTCCTTACTTCTAAGTCATAAGTTCAAGTTGCATGTCTTTTTTTATTAATCCCTTATTTTAATTATTTTCCACGAAATGCCTTTAGAAAAATACGTTTAAATCTATGTTAACTTTTCTTCATCCTTATTCATAGTTTTTAAATTACTTTTATTTCATTTATTAAAAAAGTATTAAGAATTTATATTCATTGAGTAATATTTATCAAAAACAAATAATTGAATTTTTTTGATAAGTATTATGTTAAAAAATTATTGGCATGTGCAAATAAAATAAAATAAAAAATAAAGTGAGAAAAAGGAAGAAAGCTTGATTGTAGATAGAATTAATTAGTGGAAAAAAATTTCTATTAATATTTAATTTTCATTGATTTTTTTTTTTCTATTTATAAGTAGCTTGATTTGAATAAAATTAATTTAGAGACAATTATGCTTTAGGGTAGATAAAACTGATGATGGATCTAAAGTCCACAAAAGGTGTAAAATTCAGTTCAAAGGTTAACAAAAATTTATAATTGAATTAAAGAATGCACCCTACTTTTTTTTTTCTTTTTTTGTACTCTTTTAATTCTTTAAAATAATTAAAATCTTTAATGATTAAAATCTTAATTTGAAAAGTTTGTTTCAATATATAACTTTAAATTATTTTTTAAATGATTTCAACATGATTTTTTATTTCATATAATAACAATATATACAGCATGAAAATTCTAAAATATATGCAAAAAATCTATAAAAAAACAATTATAGCTCTCGTTCAAATATAAGAAAATTACATTTTAAAAATGCTATTATTAATATTAAATTTTAATAAAAGTTTTATTATTTACTTTCAACAATATTACTAAAATGTTATATTATTAATAATAAAATAAAATAGGAAAATAAAAATAAATTTAAATTATAGAAAATATTTGTTTTTGCTTAACATTTAACTTATTCAATTATAAAATATAAAAATTAAATTAAATTATAAAAATTTAAAATTTAAAAAAGATATAATAAGAATTTTATTAATGTGTCTATTATGCTTTCCTTTTTCAAAATTTTTTAATAAAAAAAACAAAAAAATATTAAAAAATTTTCAAAAAAGAAAGTGAAAAGATAAAATAAATATAACACTCGGAGATCAAAAGGAGAGAGTAAAAGAGTGAAAATAAAGGAAGAAAAAAGGGAAAAAAAATATAAAAGTCAAAGGATAAGAAGGATGAGACGTATAAATATATTTACATTTTCTGATTTCCTTTAAGGGTATTTTTGTCTTTCATATTTCAAGTCTTTAACGTCTATTATACTAAATATGTGGACTTTAGATCCATTATTTCCTTTAACTAGCCCTAAATCATAATTGTCCCAAAAGTTTATACCAGAATCACGTAAATATACAATCATATTTTCCTAATAAATGAAGTAATATTTAGCCTTTATATTTAGGAAAAAATTTAAGGTGCTGAATTTTAAGTCTTGGTAATAAAAAGTTTATGGTAAAATTTAAGCTATGATATTAAAAGGTATAAATAGTGAAATTAAAGTTTAAAAAAAAATGAAATCAAGTATAAGTAATTAAATTAAAGTAAAAAAAGGCAAAATCACCAAACAATAACATAAAATTTAAAACAAAGCAATGAATATGAATATATGTGTGGGTTTATTTTGGGTATGTATTTAGATTTAACATAAAAATTTTGAAAAATTTAATTATTTTTATTTCCAGAAAGAGGAAGGGTAGTTTGGTAAATAAAGGAGATGAAGAGGGGGAAAGAAGTTGGGTGGTCAACACTAAAACAGAGAGGCAGAAGGCAAGAAGCTCTGTGAGAGGAGGAAAGGCCAAATCTTGGCGCGATCCCAAATTGCCCTCTTTTCTTTTCTTATTATATACAACATCATCTTCCTGTATACCCATTCCCTCTGTCTCCATCTCTATTGCTCACTGTTATCATGCGCACCCTAGGTACGTTAGCCTTCTTCCCTTCTCTTCCTTTTTCTCTCTACCAACTTTCTGATCTGCCCTCAACATTTCCTCTCTTAATTCCCACATATAAATTATTTGTTTGTTTATTTATTTGTTGTTGGGGTGTTGGTTTTCTCTCCCACTCACTTTGGTGGATCTCCAATGATAAGACCATGCTTCGATTCAATATGGGTTTTTTTTTTCCAATGTATTCTATTTTTTTGAAAAATTGAGGAGGTTTTCTTGTTTATTTAATTTTCTTAATTTCTTTTCTTTAATTTTTCTAATTTTCTTTGTAGGGAGTGGTTTTTTGGGCTCTTTTTAGGTTTGTTTGGTTGGTGGGGAAATAGAGGAAAATGGAAGAAAATTAAAATTTGAGTTTTAAATTTGATTATGCAATATTTGTATTAGGTGCCATTTTGTGGAGGGTTTGTTTTCTTTGGTTTCAAATAATGGAAAATTTGGAATCAAAATTTGATTTTCTCATCATCCAAACGAGCATTGTGGTTTTAGGTTAATCTTATTGCACATTGGTTATCTGAAGTTACTCATATGGTCAAATGATTTACTATAGAAACATATGGTTAGTACTCTTTGTTAGTGAAAGTTGAAATGTAGCTTGATTTTCAGTCTCATGAGCTATTGAAAGCTGGATTCTAACAAAATTTATTTCTGTTTGGTTTCAATTTTGTTTGTTCAATAGGTGCTGTTTGATAAGCTTTGTGCAAAGGATCAAATAGCTGCCATGCAGACTTATTATTGTCCATTCATCTCAGAGAATAAGATCCAGTTATTGCTCAACTGCATTTATAACTGTTTTCGCAGCCGTTAAGTTTGTTGCAAAGGCATTGTTGGCATTCTAATTTCTCGGTTTTAGTTAGTTTGATTAGCGATCCCTTCTTTACATCATGCCACCAATCCAGAGGCTTTATAATGCTTGCAAATCATCGTTTTCTCCCAATGGACCAGTGTCAGAAGAAGCTCTTGAAAAAGTCCGCACAATGTTAGGTAGCAAGAAAGGATCCTTTCATTGCCTCGAATTTTCTCTTAAGCTTGATCTAATTGTTTCGATAATTAAGTGTGATGGTATTTGGTATCTTGTATTTTCTTGTGCTTCAAAAGTTTTTAGTTTGCTAACTCTATCCTATAATCTAGTTCGTTAATCTATAGCCTTTAATCTAATTGGTTGAGCATGAGCCATAAACATGGATGTAGTTTATCGAGAAATCCTACTCCAAAAGAAAAAGAAAAAGAAAAAGAAAAATTCCACAAGAATAATTTGCCATACTCTCCTCAACAAGGTTAAAGATCTTCTATAAATTTTTTAATAAATTTAGCTCTTGCTTAGGTCAAAAACTGACTTCCTTATCATCTAAAATAAACCTAGAGGCCATTACCATTAGAGTTATCTAGAATTGTCCTTGTCCTTCTCTATGGACATTTAATAGACAACCATCAAGGAATCATCATCCACTATAAGGTTCATAATACCCATGGAACACTTCTTTGGGACCTTGGGAGATTGGGCTTTACGTTGAAATGGCCAAGCTAATGCCAATTGTCTTAGAGTTGACATGAACCATGTCACTCATGTGATCTTTAGTTCTTTGGCCTTTTAACTGGTGGAACTTCTTTTATTGGATGAAGGATCTTCTTATGCCCATTGTGTATGAGCATATGCATTTTTGTAGCCATCATGTTGAACCTGGCTATAAAAAAGGCAAGTCTTCCAAGTTACATATGACTCACTTTTATTGGTAAGACCTCACACCATATAGACTCTTTAAAGTCCTTACCAAAAAAGGAATGTGACTAAGCAACGAAAGCTTATTGGAATTGAGGTGTCGTTATCCTATGCTATTCGGAATGGATTTGGATGTTTCTCTATTTTAATGTTAGCTTCTCAACAAGCTCTTGCAAAGCTATATTCCAATTGCTACCTCCATCAGTGATCATGGTACATAACCACAGTTGGCAAGAGATATGTGTATGGAAAATCCTAGTATGTCGCTAATCTTCTTCTCTTTTCACCTTTGGGACAACTAACAGAGGTCACACTACAAGGTTATGACCTTACGTCATATCATCGTAATAATCACATTTGTCACTAAGTTCATCTTCATTGTGGGTCTCTTCTTTTTTTGGATGATTTTCCAATTTAGATTTTGGTTTTTCAAAACAAAAGTGTAAACGTTTGCTTAGGTACACATCATAATGATCGTGCCCACCACACTTAAAGCAAAAAGGAGTCTCACCTACCTTTTTGTCTCCAATACTCGTGACGTTCTACCCTTATTAACATCTCTATTAGCCACATTTGAAGCTTGTTGATTATTTTCCTCACCATTCACATGGTTAGAAGTTTGGGAAATTGTTGTGCTAAGTGGTTTGTTTGTTGTTTGGTTGGAGAAAGTACTCCCAATTTGTGACTTGGATGTTTGGAAGCTTGAAACTTAAGCCCTTCTATTTTAAGCGCTAGTTGATAAACATCATCCATGGTATAAGTGTGTGCAATTATCCACTCAAGTTGAATATCCATTTGTAGTCTAGCATTATAAATGGCTGTAAGTTGAGCCTCACTTTCTTGCATTTGATTCCAAATGCTCAATTCATGGAATTTGTCTGTATGTTCTTCAACTTAGTTCCTTGTTTGAGAGAAAACAATTTTGTGTTCGTAGTCAATTGGGAGAAAGTGCTTCTTCATCTTCAACTTCATCTCGTCCCATGTATCTATAGGTGGTTGGCTTATTCTACAAAGTTGATTCTCAATATTATTCCACCATAGACATGTTGCTCCTTTCAACTTCACCTTCACAATACAAACTTTTCTATTTTCGGGCATAGCATATCAACAAAGTATTCTTCCATTGACATAATCAAATCAAGAAAAGTTGTTGGATTTAACTTTCCATAACATTCAGCAATTTCAAGGCGTATCTTTTTTGTCAAATCTCATCTTGCACAAATAGTTTGCCCTTTCTTTGATTTCCCATCATCAAATTGCCTTCTTCATGTGGTCTATTGGGCAATTGTTCGAATTCATGACTTGCAATCTTATCTTCAATTGGTCGTTTTTCTTGGCTTTTTTCTAGTAACTTCATGATCTCATCAAGTTTGCTATTTAATTGTATTATAGCATTTTGATAGGATTGTTGTGTGACAGGGATTTCCTCTAAGTGTTGTAGCAATATCTTGATTTCTAGAAGTATTTTTTGAACTCATGCTTGCATAAGTTACTTCACTCCTCAATTGCATAGACCTTCACGCCAAGGACTTTTAATCTAATACCAAAAATGATGTAGGACAACCCTAGGATGATTGCCTACAATCAAATAGGTGAGTTAGGGTTTTTATTTTTTAGGTTTAAGGAAAGGAACAAGGGATAAAGTTTATGGTAGAGAAAAATAAAATAAAAAATATATAGAAAGAAGATACAAAGAATAAGAGATAGAAACCTTAGAGTTTCACTAAGACCTTTTAGGCGTTTCATTTAAAAAAAATCAACAGAGTTTGACAATTGAGAATTGCAATACTTGCAAAAAAACTAATATTATATAATCACCAATCAATTTTTTGGTTTATATCAATTAACTTTATTTATAGGTTTCTCTAAGAAATCTATAGTTTATTAAGATTTTAATGACCTATTATGAATTTAATTCTAATTCTCCTATAACCTAATTAGTTACTCTTAATTTGACTCCAATGAATACTAATCCTAATTTAATTTCAATTAATACTAATTGTAATTTAATTCCAACCAATGCCCATCCTTATCAAGGGGTTAATTTGAAACCATTCATTTTCTTTAAAATGCTCCTTACAATGTTAAACCATGAACTATTTCAGAAAGGTTAAACTAAAAAAGATCCAATAACTCTACCTAGAATTCCTTTCTAAGTGTGACATTATTGGGACCATACACTAAAGTAAGTTGAAAGACCATTTGTCCATTTGAATCCAGCTTGATTGATATTGAGAAAGAATCTAATATCATCTCTATGCAGCTAAATTTACTAGATTTCCATATTATGAATACCCCTCCTCTGGCCACACAAGTCAAAAGATTAGCCTAGTCCTTATTCTTAATGGTTTACACATTTCTCGCTAATCTTTTATCGCACTCTACTTTCCTTGTTTCCTTAAGTATCTCTATATAAAGATATAAATTCCCTAATTACCCTTCTTTTCTTTCTTTCCTCCAAACCACAAATGTTCTAGCTTATGATCCTGTTCCAAATCTTAGAAGCCCAACTACCAACTCCCTCTAAACATCACTCCCCTTGATAATAGATTTGTAAATCCTCCTAATGTTCTCTTTATCCTTAGACCTAACACTGCTATTGTTAAGGGAAATAAAATTCTCATTATGTTTGATAAGTTTGACATTCATAGAGGTTAAAATAGATTTAACACTTTCCATTTAGCTAAGAGCGAGCCCTTTAATGTGAAAACCTTCTAATGATGAAGAGTTTGGGTTTATATTTGTTCTTCAATAGGTGAAAGAACTTTCGTGGATGCACTAGGTAGGGGCCTGGGGAAAGTATCGCTTGTAAACATAGGGCAAGAGGGAGCTATGGAATAGTCCAATTCAACAAATTTGGGACAACCAATACTAGAGTCAAGTACTGCACCAATTTTTTTTTTTTTTATAAAAAGGTTAATTAAGGATAATGGATTTGATGGGGTTAGAGATGGCTATGTAGAATTGAGGATTAAAGGGCCAAAGGTGATTGAATGAAGAACTTTTAGGGCCACGGGGGATAGGTAAGAGGGAGTTTAGGATGGAAATGTATGAGCCATGGGTACCTCTCTTAACCTATTAAAAGACATATCACACCACCCATCTAAGTTCATGTCCTTAGTAATGACTACTAGACTTGAACTAATGAACCATAGTGAGAATTCCCTCCAATTCTCACATCCTCTAGGTCACAGTCTGTTTTCTTTTCTAGTGTGGTTTTGAGTGCCATAGGATCTAGGACCACCATTGCGTTATCTATCATAGACTACATTGCTTTTGAGGGAAATGTGCTCCTACCAATAAAATCTTTTGATCTTCTCAATGATTATTTTGCTAAGATTAAGGCTACCTCTTAGCTCAACAGATCCATAGTTCAATAGATGTTTTTTACATTGTAAATCCCTTAGGATCCTATAGTAGGAGGTAGCAATAGGTAATAGTCCATTGATGGAGGGAGGGAAACACCAATTTTGTAACCCTTGATGACTAAGAGATCTAGAAGAATTGGAGAGCAATTGCAAAGAGAAAGACTTTTGCGTCATTGTTTTAGGTTGGGTTCCTTGCCTTGTCATAGTTGTTTGTTTAGGCTTTTGAAATTTTATGATTATGTAATGGGCATCCCTTTACTATCATCTACTATTAGCCTACTCAATATCTTGGGCTCCCTTCAAAATAAAAAGTGCACTTCCTTTCCTTTAAAACCACCCTTTTCAGGCTAGATAGATAACTATGTTTGGCCTACACTACACCTCGGGCTCCTATTAGTGAAAAAGGCCTCCTTCCTTACCCTTAACTTCTCTTTTTCCACTCGCCTAAACTTGAGAAATTAGCCAACCTAGAGTTTGGATGGGAATTGGTCTGATTTGATCTTTGATGGATTGAAAAATATAAATTTTGAATTTGAAATAATGTGGTATAAGGTATAACTGTCCACCACTAGCTCCTTTCTATTACTACGTGACCTATAAGGCTATAACATTGAGTCATCTCAACCCTTCAACTCCAATCCCATCCTTGATTTTTTTTTTTTTGATAAGCAAACAGAGAATCTATTAAAGAGTGCCGGTGAAAGGGAGCGCAACCTGTGTACAAGATCTACTCCTATCCTTAATGATTCCCACACCTTACTAAGTCACATTGGCTTCTACCCTGAGTTAACCTAAGGATAACTCATTGACCATTTTCATCTTCTTCAACTAATGATACTATTGTTGTGAAAACCCAAGCCCAATTTGAGATTTTTAGTGTCATCAAAATCATTGTGTGGTCCTTTACCTTAATTTTTAGACGAATCTTGGAAAGATCAAATAACTTTGATGTGTGCCTATTGATTTCAAAGACCTTTTCCCTGCTCATTTGTCGGTTGCAATAGGTGCTTCTTAATCCACATGTCAAAAGACACTTTTTTCAACTCAATGCACCCCTTTTAGAATGTACCTAGAATCTTTGTATTTACCCTTGGTGACCTCTTGTACGCTTGAACCATTACTGCTTCGTATGCATAGATGAACCTCTTTTGATGGAGATATTTTGCTTTATCTATGGAATCAACAAAGAAAACCTCTTTACCACCAGGGAAAGAGGGAGATAAAGACTACTCCTTTCATCCCCAAATGCTTGGCCAAAGCTTTGCCTATTTTAATCTTGCTCATGTTTACTTCTGGGTTTTAGTAGACCGTTGCCCTAACCCATCTCCCCACTGTAGGGAATTAAATTGAATTCCCAACCTGTGAGAAACAAAATTGAGAAAACACACGCCAAAAATTCACATGCACAAGGCAGTATTTACGTGGTTCGGCAATTTGCCTACATCCACGGAGTTGCAGGGATATCACTATTATCAGGGAAAAAATCCAGAGTACAACCCACGGTTACCATAATATCATCCCATCATAACCTAGAATATTTATATAGAGATATTTCCAATAACCTTCCTTATTCTATAAGGAAGTCTAATATTACAATAATATATCAACTTGGAAATATTCTATATAATATTCTTTGCAAACAATAAGGAAACTATATTAATTAGGAATTTGGAACACTTCCTAATTAAACTAGGCTCCACAAAGCCCAACAAATCTCCCACTTGGAGACTAGTTCAATCACCAATAACAAACCGCTATCCCCAAGAAACAATCCCTCATCCCTGCAACTCATCCTCCTGTCCTCAAGCTAGAAGACCAATTGAAGCTGCGCACAGCTTCAACTTCTCAATAGTGACACTCTTAGTCAACATGTCTGCCGGGTTCTTAGATCCACAAATCTTCTCAAGTATTACCAGTTTATCTTCAACAAGGTACCGGATAAAGTGGTACTTTGTTTGTATGTGCTTCGACTTTGAATGAAAGGCCGAATTTTTGGCAAGAAAAATTGCACTCTGACTGTCACTGTGTAGAATGCCCATCTCCTGCTTCTTACCCAATTCATCTAAGAAACCATGTAACCAAATCATCTCCTTTCCAGCTTCAGTTGCTGCAACATACTCAGCTTCTGTAGTAGACAAAGTAACAATCTTTTGTAGATTTGAAGCCCATGATATAGCTGTACCACCTAGAGTAAAAACAAATCCAGTAGTACTCTTTCTACTATCAATATCTCCAGCAAAATCAGCATCTACATAACCCTGCAGTTTCAAACTTGCACCTGTGAAGCAAAGACATGTATCTACTGAACCCTTCAAATATCTTAGGATCCACTTGACTGCCTCCCAATGCTGCTTTCCAGGCCTACTCATGAATCTGCTCACAACTCCCACTGCATGTGCAATGTCTGGCCTTGTACACACCATAGCATACATCAAGCTGCCAATAGCTGAGGCATAGGGCACCTTGCTCATATGGTCCCTTTCTGCTTCTGTCTTCGGTGACTGTTCTTTGCTTAGTTTGAAATGACTACCCAAGGGTGTGCTCACTGGTTTAGCTTCATTCATGTTGAACCTACTGAGAACTCTTTTCACATACTCTGACTGTGAAAGCTTCAATGTACCATTAACCTTGTCTCTAATGATTCTCATACCAAGGATTTGCTTTGCAGCTCCCAAATCCTTCATTGCAAACTGTTTGGACAATTGCTTCTTCAGATTATTAATCTTCTCAATGCTAGACCCTGCAATAAGCATATCATCCACATACAACAGTAATATGATGTAAGAATTGTCAAAAGACTTAACATAGCAACAGTGATCAGCTTCACATCTCTTGAACCCAATTCTATGCATAAAACTGTCAAACTTCTTGTACCACTGTCTGGGAGCTTGTTTAAGGCCATACAAGCTCTTTCTCAGTTTGCATACTAGATTCTCTTGTCCCTGAACAATGAACCCTTCTGGCTGAATCATGTAAAGGTCTTCTTCCAAGTCACCATGAAGGAATGCTGTCTTCACATCTAACTGCTCAAGATGTAAGTTTTCTGCCGCCACCATTCCCAGTACAAGTCTGATTGTTGACATCTTCACAACTGGAGAAAATATCTCTGTGTAGTCAATGCCCTCCTTCTGTTGGAACCCTTTAACAACTAATCTGGCCTTATAACGTTTGCTACCATCATGCTCATTCTTTATTCTGTATACCCACTTGTTGTGCAAAGCCTTCTTTCCTACTGGCAATTCAGTCAGTTCCCATGTCTGATTCCCTAACAAGGAATCCATCTCATCCTTCATGGCTAACTCCCACTTGCTTGAATTCTCATCTTGCAAGGCTTCATCATAACACTCTGGCTCACCATTATCAGTTAACAGGAGATAATTTAAAACAGGTGAATAACGCTGTGGAGGTCTAATATTCCTAGAAGATCTGCGAACTTCAACTACAGGTGTACTTAGATCTACCTGTGAATTTACATTCTCCTTATCTTCTTCACCCCCCTTTTGGACAGTACTTTCAGTCAATTCATCTAAGTTGACAAACTCAGATTTCTTTTGATCTATCTCTGTAGCATCTGACACTACAGTTGACCTGTCCTTGTACATAACCTGTTCATTAAATATCACATTTCTACTTCTGATAATTTTCCTGTTTTGTTCATCCCAAAACCTATAGCCAAATTTCTCATCACCATAGCCAATGAAAAAACATATTTTAGACTTTGCATCAAGTTTACTACGAGCATCGGAATCAATATGAACATAAGAAACACAACCAAAAACTTTTAAATGTGAAAACTTTACCTCTTTACCGCTCCAAACCTCCTCAGGAAGTCTGAACTCCATGGGAACTGATGGTCCTCGATTTATTAGGTAAGCTGCAGTGCTAACAGCATCAGCCCAAAAAGTTTTTGGTAGTCCAGCATGCAACCTCATACTTCTAGCACGCTCATTTAGAGTTCTGTTCATGCACTCAGCCACACCATTCTGCTGTGGTGTCCCAGGAATGGTCTTCTCCATCCTAATTCCCTGTGCAGCACAATACTCACTGAACCCTCCATCTATGTACTCTCCTCCATTATCTGACCTCAAACATTTTATTCTCAAACCTGTTTCTGTCTCAACCATAGCCTTCCACTTCTTAAAAGTTTCAAATACATCAGATTTATTTTTTCAGAAAATAAACCCATACCTTTCTGCTTGAGTCATCAATAAAAGTGATGTAGTACCTTGAACCTCCAAGGGATGCAACCGGAGAAGGCCCCCACAAATCAGTGTGTACTAGTTCCAATTTTTTAGCCTTCGGTGTCCTGCCAGTTTTCAAGAAGCTCACCTTTTTTTGCTTTCCTAAGATGCAACTTTCACACATGTCAAAATCAATGGACTTTAATTCTGGTAGTTTTCCTTTTGACAACAGCATCTTCATCCCTTTCTCACTCATGTGACCAAGTCTGCGATGCCATAAGCTTGTATCAGTACTTGTATCAGCAACTGCAATTGTGTCTCTTGGACATGAGGTCATATACAGAGTACCAGTCTTCTTTCCACGAGCCAATACCCTAGCTCCCTTTGTAACCTTCCAAGTACCACCAACAAATAGTATTGCATGTCCTTCATCATCAAGTTGTCCAACAGAAATCAGATTCCTCCTCAAGTCAGGAATATGTCGAACCTTCTCCAATAACCAAACAGACCCATTGGGCAGCGATATCCGGACGTCTCCCAGACCCACAACATCCAAGGCTGAACCATCAGCCAAATACACCTTACCAAAATCACCTGCAACATAATTCTGTATGATTTCTCGGTGTGGAGTGGTATGAAACGAAGCTCCTGAATCCAAAACCCAATCATCAAGTGGACTGTCTACTGCAAGAAGCAATGCATCCTGTACCTCTTCTGTTACAGCATTAGCAGAATCATCTTCATTCTTCTTCTTATGACTTTTGCATTGCCTTTTAAAGTGACCTGTTTTCCCACAATTCCAGCATTGTACTTGTTGGCTTGACCTAGATTTGCTTCTGTTCCGATTAGAATTTCTGGATTTTGATCTACCTCGGTTTGAATTTTTGTCATTACCTTTGTCTCTTGTTTCAAGGTTTAGGGCAGAACCAGATCCTGAGGTTTCGCCTGCATCTCTTCGGCGAATCTCCTCAGCCAGAATTAAATCTCGTATATCGTTGTACTTGAGCTTTTCCTTTCCCATAGAATTGCTCACTGCCATCCTCATTGCCTCCCAACTATTTGGCAAAGAAGCCAAGACGATCAGAGCACGAATCTCATCATCAAAATCAATTTCTACAGACGACAATTGATTTGTGATTGTATTAAATTCATTCAGATGTTGTGCTACTGATGCATTCTCTGCCATCTTCAAATTGAACAATTTCTTCATCAGATGCACCTTATTGTTTGCGGATGGTTTTTCATACATACCGGACAAAGCCTTCATTAGATCTGCTGTGGTCTTCTCCTTTACAACATTGTGTGCAACAGACCTAGACAGAGTTAACCTAATAACTCCCAGAACCTGTCTGTCAAGAAGCGCCCATTCTTCAGCCTTCATACTCTCAGGTTTTGTCTCCAAAAGAGGCAGATGCAATTTCCTCCCATAGAGATAATCTTCAATCTGCATCCTCCAATACGCAAAGTCTGTGCCATCAAATTTTTCTATTCCAGACGTCTTTCCTGCTTCCTCTGCCATTGCTCCCACTCAAACCTAACCCTAGGCTCTGATACCAGTTGTAGGGAATTAAATTGAATTCCCAACTTGTGAGAAACAAAATTGAGAAAACACACGCCAAAAATTCACATGCACAAGACAGTATTTACGTGGTTCGGCAATTTGCCTACATCCACGGAGTTGCAGGGATATCACTATTATCAGGGAAAAAATCCAGAGTACAACCCACGGTTACCATAATATCATCCCATCATAACCTAGAATATTTATATAGAGATATTTCCAATAACCTTCCTTATTCTATAAGGAAGTCTAATATTACAATAATATATCAACTTGGAAATATTCTATATAATATTCTTTACAAACAATAAGGAAACTATATTAATTAGGAATTTGGAACACTTCCTAATTAAACTAGGCTCCACAAAGCCCAACACCCACTAGTATAGAACCTTCTCTTCTTAGCCCTTTCTTAGCCATGGCATTCGCGTAATAGAGCTTCACCAAATGAAAGTCTATTCTCTCCTTGACAATTTTTACTTGCTAGTTTTTGCTACTTGTGTTCCCTTGAAAACCATTGGCTGAGATGGAAACAAATTCAAAGACGATATGGATTCTCTTAGTATTTCGCACCCGTTGCCATTTAAACCTTTTTATAGAATTACTTGAAAGGTTGTTTTTCGGCTTGTCACAAACTCTAAGCTTTGCAAGAATTTGTCATTAATGTTCATCTTTATCTCCAAAAGGTGCACTCTAGTGTTAACTTTAAATTTGTGACTAAATCCCAGGAACCTATCCATCTCTATAGCCTTCTTCAAATAGTCCAAAATCCAATCAATCTCTTCTTTCTCAAATCCCAGGGTAAAGGAAGCTCCTTGAGTTTGCTTTGTGATAGAAATCCACGGCCCTCCATTCTTTCCTTCAAACCTTAACTCAAACGTCTCTATCTCCATTGAGTAAATTCTTCTCTAGGTGTTGTCTTGCTTCATTTTCTTTCTTTGTTTGTATCTTACACTTTAGTCAATTAATCTCTCTCAATTGTGACTATCAAAAATCGTTTTCTTGATATCACCTTGAGGATAAGGTTGGAATTTAAGGGAGAAGGAGTTGATACACATCTTTAAATATTCTTTACTAATGTGTTCATAGTTGTAAAAGGTGCGCCTAGGCTCCATGCGGTGCAACACCATGCTACGGTGCCTTACCTGACTCCAGGCGTCGCCCCCTTCACGGAGGCATTGATTAGGCGCACAAGGCGCTCGCTTCCGGCTAGGTGTGATGTCCCAAACAAGTCTGCCTCCTTCCTCATTCTTCTTTTTTTGTCCTTCTTTTGGTCTTCTTCTTCTTCTTCTCTAGTGATTGAGTTGCAAAGGAGAACACAACATTGCTAAGGGTTTTTTATTTTTTATTTGATTTGATAAGACCAAAATGACATGTTTTGGTCTTTTTCTTTCTAAAGAATAGGGCCTAAAACAATGTTGTTTTGGGACCTGTTCTTGACTTCCAGCTTCAAATATGCTTGTTTTGAAGCTGACAAAACCCAAAAAAAACCCCTAGCTCAGCCTTTGCCTCGTGTGCCTGTGAAGAAGAGAAGAAGACGAAGAAAAAAAGGAAAAATAGATGTACATTGAAATTTTGGATAATGTTTGATGATATATGTACTTATGACAAATAAATGATTATTAAATTTGATTATATTATATAAAATTATGTATGTAAAATAGGGCGCGCCTCACTTCACTAAAGCCCGCACCTTAGGTGCACCTTGCGCCTCAGGCTCTAGGAGGACTTTGTGCCTTGGTGCACTTTAAGCCTTTTAAAACTATGGATGTGTTATTTTGAATGGGTAAAATTAGTTGTTGTTAGCGGGTTTTGTTGGGTTGTTTAGATTCTATAGGTAATTTATTTGGCGTTTGCCTACTTTTTAGGAATAAGTTGTAGTTGCTAATTTTATTTAAAGCTGATGAATAAGAGGAGGGGGACACTCTAATTTCCAACTTTTATTTTTATTTGGATGTATAAGGTTCCTTCAAATGAAGTTGCTATCTTAATTATATTTTAGTTATCTCTTAATCCCAAGATAGGCAAATGCAAGCAGACTATATTTCAATCGGCTATACTAAATTCATTCTTAGAATTTTAAAATAAATAAATAAAGGTTTTGAATATAGCAACAAAAAAAGAAAAAAAAAAAGAAGAACGAAGAAAAAATCAATTAAAGTTTATTTATTTCTAAAACTTGTAGTTTAGCATAGTTTGGATCATTCTATGGAAATTTAGGGAGGTAGGGACAATCTCAAATTTATATTTGAGGAGATAAATTCAAGTATCACAAGTGGCTACTGCAGTTTTCGGGGGTGGAGGAAGTGGACAGAGCTGCTGCAGTTTTCGGGTGCAAAGTAGGGAATCTCCCTACTACTTATCTAGGTTTACCTCTTGGAGCCCCTCACAATTCGTGTAGAATTTGGGATGGTGTAGAAGAAAGATTCAAGAGAAAACTGGCTACATGGAAAAAACATTATCTTTCTAAGGGAGGTCGTCTTACCCTTATCAAGACCACTCTCTCAAATCTCCCCATCTATTTTATGTCACTTTTTGTAATCCCAAGGAGAGTGAGAATTAGATTGGAAAAAATTCAAAGGGAGTTCTTGTGGGGAGATTTGGAGGAGAGGAGGAAGATCCATTTGGTGAGATGGGCGGTTATTTGTAAAGATAAGAGGCATGGAGGGTTGGGGCTAAGACATTTGGAGGAATTCAATCATGCTTTGCTAGGAAAATGGCTATGGAGATTTCCTATAGAAAGGGAGAGTTTTTGGAGAAGAGTCATTGTTGGTAAATTTGGGGAGGTGGAAGGTGGTTGGACCACTAGAGAGGTGAGGGAGTCTTATGGGACGGGTCTTTGGAAAGACATTAGAAAGGGTTGGGAGAAGTTCCTTCTTAGAACTAGTATTCGGATAGGTAATGGTAGTAGAACCAGATTTTGGTGGGACTTATGGGTAGGTGACGCTAAGTTGAAGGATCTCTTCCCTTCACTGTTCAGATTAGCCACCCATAATTCTGCTATAGTGGCTGATCTATGGGGGAGACAAGGAGGTGGGGCCGGGGGATGGGAGGTGCACTTTAGAAGACCGTTTCAAGATTGGGAATTGGAGGAGGTGAATCGCTTTTTGGGTCACATTTCTGCAGAAAAGGTTCAAGAAGGGGAGGACTTTCTAGTTTGGAAAATTGAGAGGAAAGGAATGTTTAAGGTGAAATCTTATTATAGGTCTTTGAAGGAAGACAACAGTCCCTTATTCCCAGCAAAGGAGGTGTGGGGTTCTTATGCCCCTTTAAGAACTCGTTTTTTTGCTTGGGAAGCAGTGTGGGGTAAAATCTCTACTATAGATATGTTAATGAGGAGGGGTTGGTCTATGGTTAATAGATGCATTCTTTGCAAAGAGGATGAGGAATCGGCGAACCACATCCTAATTCATTGCGGTAAGACAAGGGAGCTTTGGACTTTGTTGCTTTCTTCCTTTGGGGTGGTGTGGGTGTTCCCGGATTCAGTGAGAAATATGCTTCTTGAATGGAAAATTAAGGGCCTTGGGAAGAAAAGGAGTGTAGTTTGGAGAATGGCGCCCATTTGTTTGTTTTGGTGCATTTGGGGAGAGCGAAATCGAAGAACCTTCCAAGAGGAAGAGTTGCCAGATACGAGTTTGAGGAATATCTTTCTTCGGTCCCTTCTTGAATGGTCTCAGCAGTTTCTGGACGGGAACTTGGACTATCTCTCTTTCCAGAATTTGTTGGGTGATTGGGCTGTTGTCTAACTTTTTCTTTTTTAGGTTTTTTCTTTCGTTTGTCGCCAAGTTTTGGGCCTTCTTTGTATACAGCCAGTGTACGTAGGGAGCGCCCCCTTTTTTGGCGTGTCTTAATCTATTTTTCTCCTTTGTCTATCAAAAAAAAAAAAAAATTCAAGTATCACAAGCACAATCATCAATAAAACTAATAAAACCATTTGAAGTTACCTAAAATTTAGGGAGGTAGGGACAATCTCAAATTTTGGATGAGCAAGATAGTTATAAGGAGTACGATGTCCAAATCAGTGGGTTGTAGAAATTTTATTGGATGCTGATATGGTATGTAAGCTGAGTAAGGAGTTCATATACAAGTTACCTAAAACAAAAGGTTCACCCACTTTTGATGTTGACGTTGGTGTTGGTGTGGTTTGTTGCTTTCACTTGGTCAAAGAAGGCCATGAAGATGAGTGGAGAACGACTTTAAAGACAAAGAAAGGTCTCTTTAAGTGTACAAGATTGACAGAGTTGAAATTTTTGCAAGTCACATGATGGACAACTCACAATTCTACATTTTACATGTAAAATTTATATCAAGCAGAGTACTTTATTGTTTGTAATCAATCCATTCACATGGGAAGAAAAAGAACAAAATGTTGGAAGAGTTTGCTTTGGATTTCTGTACATCGAGGAAGTCAATGAAACTCGATGTTGAGTTTCTTCCTAGTTAGAGGGAATGATGAAGAATTAACCCCTAGGGTTTATTCACAACAAAAGAAAGACATTGGTAGTTTGGTTTCATTGTTTTATTTAGTCTTTTTGTTATAGTAGGATTGATATTTAATAGTTTACTTTTGTTAAGCTTTTTTTATTTTAGGTAGTGGCTGACTTTTTTGTTAAGTTTCTATTTCTTTTATTCTTCTTATTAGCATTTGGAATGTTTCTATTTCTTTTAATTAGTGAATAATATTCCTTTCCTATTTTTGCAAGAAATATAAGAAATTAGGAAAGTTATCGTATCAAGGAAGAGAGTCATAAGAGTCTATATATACCTTTGTAGTCTTTCGAAGTAAAGAGGAGAATTTTAATAAAATTTCAGTATCTATTATGCTTTCCTTTGAAGGTGTGACTACCTTCTTCCTAAGTGTGATTGCCTTGGAACCTTTTTGTGATTGTCAAAGACTATATATGTCTGTATTCCTTTTTGTTGATTGGTTGGGTTCTTGTTGAGGTTGTATTAGCCCCTTCTGTTGGGTTGTTCTTTTTCCTCTTTATGCTGTTTTGGCGGTGGTTGTATATGTATTGTATACCTTGAGTCACTCTTTTGGTGCCTCTTCTTAATATATCTTCTTTTTTATCTAAAAAAAATTCCTTTTTATATTTTTCTGTCATCTTTTATTCTTTTCACCTCATTCTATAACTTAAGAAAATTGTATATTGCTTGAAATTTTAAGATCGTGCAATATGTTTGCTTGAAATTATAGGACCTCATTATATCATCCCAGCCCCTTTTTAACTGCAACTTCGCACTTTTTGACATTAGATACGATTTTATTTCAGACAAAATCAGGCCTTCTGATGTAGGTCTCGAACAGGAGGCACAATATGTACGGGTATGGTCAGGTCCCATGCATCAGTGTAATGGCAGCCATCCATCACTACCACCAATCAAATACCTGCATTTACATGAGTGTGACAGCTTTTCTGTAAGTATTTGACTCTAGGTTTTCCATGGTTAATAGAATTCAATATTTTACACCTGGTTTTCTGAACTTAGGTTATGTTTGGTTCTAAAAACTATGAGGGAAAGGAAAAGGAAGGGAAGAAAAAGGAAAGAAAGTGCAAGTTTAAGTCCGATACATTTTCCTGCATCTTTCCCCTGCTCTATTGCCTTTCCCTTGCTGTTTCCTTGTCCAGACAGGCCCTTAATGTTCTGAAACTTGAAATCTAGACAACAGAGACTCACTGGTTTTTGAATTTTCTTGCAGATAGGAATCTTTTGCATGCCACCTTCCTCTATTATACCTCTTCATAATCATCCTGGAATGACTGTGTTGAGCAAGCTTCTATATGGTTCATTATATGTAAAATCATATGATTGGCTTGATTTTCCTGCAGCTGCTGATCCATCACAAGGTGTGCTTTTTTTAGCATATCATATCTCCCACTTTGATTATGACAAATGGTGCTTTGATGCTTTGAAATGACACTCAGAACTATGCTCTTGTTCCTTCAAAATCAAGTAATGCCCTGATTCTGGAATTTTTATTTTTCAAGTAGGATGTTTATTGTTGTTGCGAAGTGAAATTGTTTACATGATTGTAGGGACCTTCCTTCCTATGTAGCGTTTGTAGGGTGTTTTAGGCTTTTGGATTTTCTTTGTTCTTTGTTTTGTTCTTTGCTTCCTACTATGCTTGAAATATGGCCTATTCTTCATCATACCCTCTCTTTATGTTAATAAAACATTTGTTTCCAATCAAAGAAAAAATGCCAAACCACTGTAGCAGGGATGTTCATTCCACTGCAGTGAGTTGCTGTTAATGCTACCATAGCAGTGTACTGAATGAGGATTTTGCATCCTTTTGTGAGTCCTTATTATGAACTCAAAACTAGAGGTTATGATTTTTTAATTCAAGGGATCTGATTGATTATTTTGTGTTTAGTGTTCACTAGTTTATAAAAGCTTTGTACTTGAGTTATTAGTTATTTATTTATCTCTTTAGGTCCCTGAGGAATTCCACTAATTTAATGAATGATCAAGGAGTGTTTTTATCTTCAAACTGTGAATGGATTTGTTGAATTTTGTTGGAAAATTTGATAGAAGCCTTTTAAGATTGGGCAGCTACTCTGGTGAGGTTTATTGATAGGCATGACATGATGAATGAAACAAGTTTGATTTGCTATTATGAACCTTACTCATCTTGCTTAGATTTCATGGACGGTTGTATGGAATGTCTATGAGATGCAGGATAAACTCTTATTATTAGTTTAAAAGCAATGAAATTATGGATAAAACAGATGTATTACAGTGACTCAGGATGAGCTTTTTGGTTAGCAAACAACTCTTAGATAAGGAAGCACTACAGTTGTTGAGTAAATGAACAAGGTTTAAGGATGTACGAATTCTAGGTAGGGGTGTTGATGATCCAAGCCAAACTCTCCCCCAACCTAAGTCAGGATTGCAAGTGTCGCTAAATGGTAACACGTGTTTTCAATTTTGACGAGTTGTTTCAATTGGCTTTTGTGATTGAGAAGAATATGAAGTAGAATCTTACTAGACTGTTCTCAAGTCTGCTAGATAAACCCGAAAAATTTCAATGAGGTTTGTAGAGGCTTCTATCCTCCTCAGTGCATGGTAACCTCCATGCAGGCTTTAAACCTCATTCAATGGATGACATCAACACCTAATGGATTTTTGAAGGGAAAAGAGGGATGGCCTTTGCAAGTGTTGAGAGGACCATATGCATGTTAGTACTAAACCACTGGGGGTACCAGATTTAGACAATGATAATTTGTAGTGAATATCTAAGTGTGTGCTCTTTGATGCTGATGTTGTCTAAGATTGGGAGGTAGATGCCACTCTTCTCTCTGTTTTAAGTTCTAATACATGACGGGTGAAAAAAATAAAAATAAATATGTTTGTATTGAGATGATGATTTTTGATGTTATGCCCTAGCCTTACCGATATCTTTTGGGAGATCTTTTAAATGGTAACTTGTCCTTTCTTGACAATGTGCCAGTCTAACAAAAAGCATGTCTCCAATTCCAGGCTAAAATTTATCTTTGACATAATTTTTTCTTTGTTATAGACTAATTTTTCTTTGGTTAGTTTCTTATGCATATTTTTTAAATTAAGCTTGATTTTTAATATTATTAGATTGAGATTATTAAGCTTGATCAAGCTTGATTTTTCTAAAGCTTGAAGGTTCCCAAAGTTGGTCTATTTTGTTGTCTTGGATAGATCACCTATGAGGGGGTCAATGTGATAGGCATTGCTTAGAATTTGAACATGATGGATAGGTAGAGAGGTATTTCTAAGCTTCTAGGCGAATTTTTAGCACCTTGACGTGGTTGCATGACACCAAGGCTTCATGTGGTGGCACCTTGCACCCATTAAGTACCTATGACATGTGGGGAGACATGTCATGCATGAGGCAAGGTGATGAGAGAGGCTAAGGATCATGTCAAGGCTTGGCAGTGGCAGCACACAGGTGTGCACAAGCAAGGCACCATGTGGGTGGCTTGACCTAACAAAAATTCAAGTGCGGGATTTTTTATGGTGGAAAATTTTCCTTTAAAGAGGATGCCTTGAGTTAGGGTTTCCAAGTGACAATGATTTTTCAGATTTTCTATTTTTTTAGAAAATTCATTATGCTTGGTCAAACAGCTATGATATCTCCTCCTAACACTCTGGGAATGACTTAAAATGTTCAAGGAGGGGGGTGGCCCACTAAAGGGTGGTGATGGTGACAAATTATGCTACATCAAGAGCATGACATGAGGGCAAACATGAGCAAGGATTGATGGTGAGCCTTGCTAGCTTGCACGCATGAGCACAATGCCATGTGTGGTGCAACCCTTGGGCCCTAATAGGGGGTTGCGGCTATGGTGCATGGCATGAGGATGCGTGCTTCAGTTGGAAGGATCTATATGGTTAGCAGACACATGGACCATGAACTAAGAAGAGGACTTAGCACCAAGGCAAGGTTGTATAAGCATGTGGGCCAAGAGAGGGCTCGATACACATGGACTGCCTAGAAACACAAGTAACAGGTTGGGTGGCACATAAGGCCACCTAGACACATAAATGGCATAAATGGGCTTGATGCTCGTGGGCTCAACAAGAAGCACTGGTTGGCACTAAGCATGACACCTGGAGCACACCTTGGCATTGAGGCAAGCCCAAGTAAGACGAGGAATGGGAGATTGACAACTGATAGGCTGAGATGTGCTAGACACTTGACATGAGCCAAACAAATCTTTGCAACACAAGAGGCATGTGGCAAGCAAAGGTGCAAGCAAGCAACTAAGTCCCTATGATAGAGGCATGACAAGAGTGGGTTGTTGAATTTGGGAACAGGTGGCAAAGTTAGAGGCAAGCAACACATGCAACTAGACATGTGGCAAATGACTGAAGCCTTAGGATAGGCTGAAGCATTTGAATTTGAAGAGTTTGAACTTAAAAGAGTTTGAATTCAAATGAGTCAATCTCCTAGATGAGGGGGAGTTGGTTGGCTGATGGATGCCTATAAATCGTGTGCCTACTAGGCATTCTCTGCATGAACTCACCAAAGAGATTGTGGGAATCTTGTTAAAAGAACCAGGGTTGTTCCTTGTAAATTCTGTGGAGTAATATACAAGTTGTTACTCTGAATCTTGTGTGGGCTGTGTGATTTTCCTTGTTGCATCTCGTGCGGGTCTGGTTAGAAAAGGTTGGCTTAAAGGGTTTCTAAGAGCCACACAACATGAAAAATTAGTGGGGAAATTTTGTAGTTGTGACATTTACTAAGTAATTTAAATGAAAGATTCAAAGCTTATGAAAAGGTCTAGACCAGCCATGATTGATGATACACGGTTGGATGTTGAAAAAGCATATATGAAAATGAGTGGAACTGAAATAAGTTGTTGAGCTGGATGAGTAACAAGTTTAAAGTTCATAGAATGGGAAATTAATGCAATTGTTTGAACCTGAAACACCACTTTTCAGTGACAGATGAGGAAAAGTTGATGAGATGGATGGTTATGTAAAATGGACACGTTCCATTAAGTACTAAGGCGCAAGTTGAAAGCTCGGAATGGGTGCTGTGTTGATGAGATATTTGTTATCTATTATTTTCTTGGTACTTTGTGAATTTCACTTAACAATAGTCACGACCTTCAATAGGTAGAAATGGGAGATTGGACTGATCTTAGAGGGTTGGAACGTGACTTACTCTGGACCATGTTGTATCATAGTTTAATGTTGATTATATTTAGTTGGTTTTCGCTTGTGGGAGACAGCAAATATTACAATTGAAACTGCATTTTGGTTTTCATTTTTATGGCTTAATTGGCTGTTAATTTTTTTTAATGAAATGTCTGTATTTTGCTCTGTTACTTGTTTTATCTTCTTTTTCATTTTACTAAGGTATGATTGTTATGTGTGTAGCAAGACCGGCAGAGCTTGTTAGGGATACTGAGATGACAGCGCCCTGTGGGACAACAATCCTTTATCCATCGTCTGGGGGCAACATCCACACTTTTGAAGCTGTAACTCCCTGTGCTATCTTAGACATCCTGTCTCCACCTTACTCTTCAGAGAATGGCCGTCATTGCACTTATTTCCGGAATTCTCCAAGAAAGGATCTACCCGGTAATAGAATTTATTTTCTATTAACCTGGTTCATATCATTTATTTTTTACATTTCCTCTATGAAACAAAAGGATTTGCCTTTTGATTGTTCCTCTCAACTACTAACTCTTTTTGATTTGTGTTTAAATGAAGGCGAACTTCAGTTGAATGGAATGACCGTTTCTGACGTGACTTGGTTAGAAGAGTTTCAACCCCCTGACAACTTTGTGATTCGGAGGGGGCAGTATAGGGGACCCGTCATCAGACGTTGAGAATTCTTGATTTGGGTGTACCGTACATTTGAATGAATTAGGATTTTCCATATTAGGAAACATTGGGGGGAAGCTCTGGTATATGGGTTGTCAATAGCCTTGGCAATAATTAATCTTATTGGCTATATAAGTTTAGGTATTTGGAATGTACATATTTATATACCATTATAGTACTTCCATTCACTGACCTCACCTTTAACTAGTGGAACAGTCACCGGAATTTGAGAGAACTTCCGTCTGATAAAGTTCTTATCGGGAATTTTTCTCCCATTGCAATAGGCAGATGCAATCTTTTTGTCGCCCAAGTTAAGCAGCTGGGTGTAGAACTACTTTCTAGTCCTTAAATCATCTTGCGTTGCTCAAGCTCAGCTTTGTTTAACAGGTGAAAACCAAAGCTCAATTTGTCACCTGCAGCTTATCTGTCTCTTATGTTTTGGAGAAGTCAGACCGGTGATTGGCCTGACCAAATAACTAATATGTTAAAGATCTACGCTGTGACCTATATCAATGCCAATTAGCAATTGATATATCTTCACAGAGCTCGAGTTTTGACAGTTTTGAGGCTATGGCTAAGGAGCTAACTGATGTGTTTGAGCTCCAAGTATGCACAGAAAGCTACCATGGTTATCAGCAAGAATTAATTGCCCCGTAATTTAATCTGATACAGATGAGAAAGCTACACTGCAGCTCTTGAAGTAAAAATTTGGGATTGTTACATAAATGTCCTGGACCAATTGCTAGTGGGAAAGAGTGATTGTGTTTAAGAGAAAAAAACAAAACATAAAAACAAACGAGCTATCTTAAAAATTCATGTTTGTAAGATTGCAAACTCCCTAATCTTTAGAATAAAAAGAATGGATTTAAGTTGTTTTTTAATACAGGTTGAGGTTTAATATGGTATGCTGTTAATGATTGTTGTCACGACATCATATGAATCCATTAACCTCAATGCCAAATAGAGGTTTAGAGATTTAGAATTGTGTGTGCATATTTCTTGGCAAGGGTTTAGGGTTGATAAGGGATGTATCATTCTTCCAAATAGGATCATTAAATTAGGCATTTGCCTCATATTTACATGAGTATCTTCAAGGATGGTTATTCATTTCAAAGATTGAGATCAGAACATCCAATAGCAATTCTAAAATAAATGATAAAATCAATATAAATGGACCACAAGAAATTAATCAAAACCAGTAATGGTAAAAAGAAGAATCAAACTCAAATTAGCTGAAAATGAAGGAAAACAACAAACAACAAGCAGCAACAGAAAAGTAAAACCATACCAAGTTGGTTGAAGGCAAAGATTGATGAAGAGCATTTGAATGCAGCACCCTACCAAGTGAACCAGAAAGAGCCAAGCTTTGATCCAAAGAATGATGTGGGACTTTGGGTTTTAATAGAAGGGCAATGGGTTTAAGTTGCAGACCAGAAACAGTGGTAGCCCATGACCTAACATTACCGTGGGCTGTGTTGCATGAGGCTCATGTCACTCACACGTTCACATCTTTCTTTTTTCTCTTCTTGTTTTTGTTGTTAGTGCAAAAAGTAATAGTTGACCAAATTTGAGATGTGATTGGTGGGATTCTCAGCTAAAGACACTTGGAACCTACCACTGGAGCAATGAGCATTAGTGAATTACTTCCCAGAGAATTATGAGAAGCAGTGGATTATAAATCCTGTCAAGTTGAACGTGGAGGGATTATAAATACTGTCAAGTTGAACGTGGAGGGCTGAGCCATACCGCGGCCCACCTGGTTTTCATGCTGCAACTTGGAATTATCAAAATGGAAAATACAAGGTGGTGATTATCTTGATGGGAAGGTGTAGTTGAACGAATTTTGGTGTGACCCAGCAACTAAGCTTACCCTAGGCCACCACTGGCCAATCATGGGTTTCAGTGGCTAGCCATGTGGCTGAATTCTCACACCTCCGTGAGTCTGATTGGTTGATGGCATTGTCCACAGAATATCCAGGCTCAATGAACCAGCATCTTGTTGTGGGAGCCTAACACAAGCATGTGCTTGTGTCACTGCTCATGAGAATTTCTTTAGTCTCACCCACCACTTCAAACTTAAATTTTTTAGAACTTTCTAAAAACTGTTTTGTTACTTACAAAACCTGTTTTCTAAGTTAGAAAACTGGTTTAATAAATTACTTATGAAAGTTTTAGAATTTGTATTTTGAAATATTTTTAGTTATTTTTTTTTTTAAATAATAATTTAAAAAATAGATAATGTTTTGAAAGCTTTTGTATTGGACATCAGTGTACCATACTCTATGGAGAATAAGCTGAGAAATTTCTTTTTATATGTATATTAGAGTTTTCAAACAGAATTTTATTCATTAAAAATAGTAGATAAATATTTTCCAAAACGGTTCTAATAAAATATTTTAAGAAATGATTTTGAAAATGTTTTCAAACAAATTCTAAATTGCTAACTTTCTTTTCTTTTGCTATTTGGATGTAGGTTTTTATTCATGAAATGTGAAAAATAAGAAATGTTAAACAAAACTATATATATTAGGGAGTTTGTTCAAGAAAAATTTGTTTGATTGAGCATTTCAAATGGAATGTTTGAAGACATAATTAACTTACACTAGAACAAAATTACAGATAGTGGTCTTCTACCTCACTTTTTGGGCTTCAAAGTTCACCATGTTCTACAGCACAAGAAACTACACAGTCTACACCCATGGTATGGTGGGCTGCTGCGTACATCCTCTTGACTGGTATTTAGTTTGTTACTTTCCACGTGATGATTTCAGCCCATTGTGCATGACCAGCCCAGAGGCAGGATGGACAGTCAAGAGTCAAGACTCCAAGAGAGAGAGAGGCAATGGGCAGTGGCCACAAGGAAAAGAGAATTTTTTGAGAACGTAAATTTGATTATAAAAGGGTTTAAAGTTTAAGCTAAAACCCAGAAGAGGATAAACATTAATGAGCACACTTCTCAGTTGAAACAAGCCAATTCACTTCTTTTGGTGCTAGTTTCCATGCCACTTCTTGACTGATTCTTACCCTAAGATTCACCTCCTTCCTTCCGCAAAACATGGGCATGTGATCTACAACACATACATACAAACATACACACAGATCGGATACATTGCCTATGTTCGCGGCGACACTTTAGCCAACACCAAGCCATTCACACCTAGATTCTTTGCATTATAGACTTTTTATATGGAGTTTATGAAGAAAGAGATCAGATTATTCTCAAAGTCCAAAACCAGATGGGTGTGTAGGCTTCCCTCATTCTACTTTCCTTGCTTTTGAGATCTCTCTCATCTTAATTTTTATGCTTTGGGAATATTTGATCATTTATTGCATGTGTTAGCATTTTGGTTTTTAAATATTGCAGCTAGGAGTTAGGTTTGGAGGAGTTTATATTAATAAAATACCTAGAATAATGCTAGGTTTTCAATTAGAGTCTGCCACATTGTACAACTAACTTTAATTTTTACAAAAAAAAATATTTATGATTCTTTCAATGAAGACTTTATAAACCTATTGTTTTAATTTCCAAGTGCCTGATAACCCTAAGGCTATATGGCATTGATGTGATTAAAGGGTGGGTAGGAGTTGATCATCCTTTGATGAATTCAAACTTAGATAGTAATTGGGTTGGGTATATTATGTCAATGGAAGTCTGCTTCATCCCTGCAGGTTTGGCTAGCAAAGACTTGCAAGCTCAAAAATGGAGTTGGCACTGATCAAAGACTAGTACTCTTACAGACTAATTGGTTTATTAGCATCGATGGATTGGTTCATAGAAGGTCAAGTACATTCTACGATGATAACATCTACATGAACCACATACTCTATGTGCACAAAAATCAGATTAGATTAAACAAGTTCTAAGATCTGATTTATCTGCCATTTTCAATTTGGACCTCCAATGCCTCGTTGTTGGTATCGCAGAACCCAAGTGGCTAAAAACAAATGTGTATAATAAACTATCCGTGGTTTTTGGTAGAACGACATAGCCTCGGTCTCCATCCTGCTTCTGTAATTGAGAAAGCATGATGGATAAAGAACGTCATCATTTCTTGCAACTTTCATGGGCCCTCTATGTATGAATTATATTATTCTTTCATTGTTTTCTCTTTTTAGTTTATTAATCTTGATGACAAGGGATCATAACTTACTAGAAATGGCTACTGATCTTGTTCTTGAAGCTTCACTATGACACGTATATATACCTACTTTTACATTATAGAACCCTAAGATAGATACAAGCTGAATCGACAATGCATGACACTGAAGCATGGTGATTATGAGAAATAATATTAATGCTTGTATGTACAGACCTAGTTATTGAGTTTTGATTTCTATCTCTTTATTTTTCTACATATATAATTTAGATTCATTATGGATTGTCACCAAAATGAAAATATGTAGATGAAATTTGTAATTTAGCGGTGGTTTGGTAAACTAACTTAATAATTTAAAATTATTAAATCATTTAATTTAAGTCATTAAATAATTAAGCATGTTTAGTAAAATGATGACTTACGATCAAAAATAATTTTAAGTAATAAGTAAAAATAATTAATTCATTTTTAAGTCTACATCTTTATTTACCTTAATTATTTTCATGATCTCCTTTGCTTTTTCAGAACCTCCACTGTTATTCAATTTTTTTTATCCTAATTATAATTTATGAGGACAAATATATCAAATTAAAGATTTAAAATAGGTTTTAAGTTAATGTTATAAAATAAACTTAATATTTAAAATAAAATTAAGTAATAAGTTTTAAGTGAACAACTTAAATCATTGAGTAATAAATATTAAGTTTTATCAAACATTCGTTACTATATCTTTAAATTTTTAGGTTGAGTGAAGTGGAAATAGGACAAATTTCATGTAACCCAAAAAATTAGAAGTGGTTTATGAAATTCTTCTTGGCATAGGTTTTGGTCATGGATTATTGGAATTGGAAACCTTTTGCAAGTGGGTTTGGGGGAGTTTCAATGCAGATTTACAGAGAAAGTAGTGGATGGAAAATGAGGCAAATTCATCCATGAAATTTAGGGCTTGATGCAGTAGCTAGACATACAACTTTGCTAATGAAACTTCCTCATCTGGCGTATTAGAGCATTGGTGTATATTCCACCAAAGATTCTCCGTTTGGTTTGCCGATGCAATAGAATAATGAAAATGTCAACTCCCCATGCAGGAGAAGACAAAACATAAATGGGTTAATCGGTGATTAGGGAAGATGAACAATTCCTTAATTATTTTCTTAACTACACAAAACCCGATTGATTAATTTCCTCACCTCTCCTGCATTGCCTTTACCATTCAAACTCTTACTTTAATCCTTCGAATATTTGTCTTCATTGCCTTATTGGAATCCATGAATCTTTCTCTGTCTCTCTCTCTCACACACACACATCTTCACACATAAAAATGTATTCACGCATACCTATAGTCATATTAATAAAATGTCACACATATCTAGTCAGGTTTCGAGTGTCTTTTAGCTAAACCTAATCGCTTCAATGATTCCGATAGTGACCTCTTCTCTTTCCAAAGACTACATAAACAATCTCTGTTGTGTAAGGACAAAATTTTCAAATTCTATCTAAAATGCCTTGGAAAGTAAATCCTTGGACAGTAGGTAGGAAAATAGAGAAAAAAGACAACATAAGGGTATAACTAATTAATGCTTTATGGGAGACAACAGTTCTCTCTTACCTATCATCTATCATTCTTTCACTTTTTCCCCTTCTATAACTTGTACTGTCTGCTTTAATTTCTAGACCAAGTGTTGGGTGCCTCAACAATACCAGCTGCTAGCATTTTTTATTTTGCAAATTAGATCTTTGGAATAGGGTGATTCCATACTAATTTTTGGTTTATTAATGAATATATTTTCATTAATTTACAAAAAAGAGCAATATTGTTTGTATTCCCTTTTATGAACTTTCTGAATGTCTTAATTTAAAAACTGTATTTTATTACTTGGCATGTACTTTAAGCAGTGTAAAGGACTGGAAGCTCATGAGTGGAGTGCAAACATTTAGGAATACCCTTTTCTTTGATCATTCAAGTAATCAGGAGAAACACACATACAAAGGAAGAAAATGTTAGTTGATTCTCTTTCCAAGGAGCTCCATCTATTACCAAGAAGTATGACTACCTAAGTATGAGCTTGCATACCACAAAACATATACCTATTATTAAATATTGGAGTATGAACACAATGAATGTGATGTGGGTCTCACTCAAATAATTTATCTTGAGTGAGGAAAAGGTTTATATGCATATACTAATATCATTATCATTTGCTGGGGGAAAGTTCAACGTCTTGTATTTTTTCTTTCTGTAAATGAGCTTAATTAGTTAAAAAATAATATCACGAAGGGTTGTATTATGATCTTCTAATAATTCACTATTTCTTTTTGTAATTACGTATAAACTGGTTCTTGAATTCATCAACACTTCTCTTATAAGAATCCAATAGAAAAAATGCCAACAAATATTTTTCTAAAGGTTGATTGATGTTGACACGTGAACTAAGATTCTAGCTATCAGAAGGCTAGTTTCTTGGCTAATATGGGGTTTCATATATATAACAGTTCTCATTTTCAGCTACTCAGAATCCATTATCTAAACATCTTAGCTTCCAGTTATTTTGTGCTCAACAAAGGAAATTAACTTTACATATATGTATGTTAGTTTATATATCCATATAGATGGATGACATGGTCATAAAAACTTAATAACTAGGCAATAAATCTTGGGTGGATGATCAACAATCTGAGGTTTCAAAAACATATAGTTTTTATTCAACCTTTGCTATTTGCCAATTTATCCCATAAACAAGTTTTAGGTAGGTATTGTGCTCCGTGTGACAAGGAATCTTTCATATTAATTATATGACTAGATAGATAATATATATACATATATAATCCCCTAGTAGAATTGCCCAGCTAGCTGTGACGTAGCAATGCTTATAGGGAAACCTAAGACATAAATTTAATCACATCACTTAAAAAAATCACTGTAATTTATTTAGTCCCTAAATCAGTACTTAGTTTTCAAAGAGGTCTTGAGAACTGGTTGTCTTTGGCACCTTTTATATTGAATTGTGCTTGCTAGATTAGAAAATTAATCAGGCTATAAGTAGCTAGCCTTTACCATCCAGATATCATTTCCACATCCAGAGATTCGGAATACAGTTCTTTGTGACCTGTGCTGGCCGAACACTTGGACCGAAGCCAAAGCATGATTTCTGGTTATATATGGATTATTAATTAGAACCACTAGCAACAGTTAATTTCAATCATTGATCAACTAAAAAATTCTACACTAAGCTAAATCTTTAAATTAGAAACCATACACTTCTTTTTTCCCTTTAACTTGGAAAAGATAGGTAGGTAATACATGATCAGCTATTGTTTTTAATGTACTTTAGCTCTACATACTGAACTGATAAAACTCATAAAAGAATATGTGATAGTTCCTTGGGGAGGCGTGGTTGAGTCTTAGCTTGCCTAAGACCTTAACTTGTGTCTTCATATTTGGTCTCATCAGACATGACTCGAGGTGAGAAACCATGAATGAAATTCTTTCTTCTCATCTGCAGATGTATGCTACTGAGTCATATTAACTCTTACTGCATCCATGATTGATTTGTTATTTGTTTTATATGTAAATTTGTAATCAGATTTAGGGTTATTGCCCCAAAACCTCACAATTTTTTTTTTTTTTAATAAAGCTGAAAGCGTTGTGTGCATGTTTTTGCCCACCAAATTCAGACTATTTTACAGTTAACATAGGCTCATTTTGCTGGCCCAGCACCATAGATGACAATGAGATCTATTCAAAGGGTTTAAAATTTCCAGACCAGAACAATGAATCAAAGTGGTGGGAATATAAACAACATAAACTAAAGCCATAGGGAACAACAATAAGAACAAAGGGACAGAGAAATAGTGTTAAAATATAGGAAGAAAGTCATCTCTTGAAATGGTTGAGCAATACAACAAAGAGAGCAGTCCCTAGCAGAGGTCAACCATGAAGATTATCACGGATGAGAGAGAGAGAGGGAGAGAGAGAGAGAGAGAGAGAGGGATGGACAACCTGTCAAAGAAAGACCAAAACGAGAAAGGCTCGAGAAGTCACATGATTTTCAACAGTTCAAGAGAGTGGTGGTGGCATCTTAACTTGTAGTATTAGTATTGTTATCCTAGTGTAAAAAGGACAAAGTGGAATTGTCCGACCAATGTCTTCCCTTTCTAATATAGTAATTGAAGTCTTTAAGAAATCTGAAGTATGACTAATGGCATGAAGCTTAATTTCAACAGATTCCTAGCCAGAAAATAAATAACTCCCCAGAGTTCAATGCATCCAAATCATCTCAATGCATAACACAAGAGTACCATGCAGTAGATCTCTCCCTCTCTCCTCTCTCTCTCTCTCTCTCTCTTAAGATTTGATCTATTCTTCGTTTGCTGAGTTGTTTTTGGTCAATCAACATATCCATCAATTGATACACCAGTGTGCCTCATGTTGGTAAGTTCATATGAATCATCCTTTGATCTACTTTTCAGATGCATGCTTTGGATTTATTTATCAAAAAACTTCTTTTCTGTTGGTAGGGAAGCTGGTTACTTCATGATCAATCGATCTTATTGTTCTCAAAATATAGGAAATTTGATACACTTATTGATTCTGCCGCTACTTTTCATCTGAGCAGTCCAAATCGTGGAAGAAAGAAAGAATGAAGCTCCATCATCAATGGTTTGTACTCGAGAAAAGATTAAATCCTCTGTGCATCCAAGTCATTAATTTCTTCAGGAAGCTTAGACCCTAAGGTTTTATGTTGTATCAAATTTCAGGATTTTAGAAGTTCCATAAATCATTCCCTTTTCAATCTTTGGCCACTTTTTCTTTTTCTTCCTCCCTCCCTAATTTTAAACAGTTTCTTATCATTTCCAGAAAAGATATATCATTTTCCTTTTGCATTCAACAAGAAGTTGATCATCCAAAATTTTCTATTGCCAATTCATATAACCATGCTTACTAATAGCAAGTGCTATTTTGTAGCTAAATATTGCTATTCAATTGCTATAATAGCTCAAACCTTAATTTCAGTTGATGATTCAATATATTCCTCTTTATATCTGTTGATTAATTTATTTTTTTTCTGGAATTTTCCAGGTCATCTGCATTTCACATCATTCATTGTGTTGTTTTTTGCATTTCTGAAGTATTACCACCTATCTCTTAGTTTTGCAAAGTATGAACTACCATGAAATGAATTAAGAAGGCAAACAAACATAGAGTTCTTGTCACCTTCTAAGGCCATCATCATGCTGGAAAATTTCTTCCCCCCTGGGCACAAAAATAAAATTGTGATTCTGTGCAAATTGATGAAGATGTTTAAAGGGTTTCTAGTGATACATGTACATACTGCTGCTATACAGTTTTTTCTCTTTAGAAGAACACACATACTTATGAAGGCATTTTCATGAAATAAATGCATGGTGAATTTGTTAGGGTTAGCAGTTGATCATTTGATATTACATATATATGCATATTAGTTAAGCATACATCACTCCAGGGATAATATCTTGGAGGTTTGTACAAGGGAAAAATCAATTTGATAACATGATATTCATGTGTCAAAAGAGTCTTCAACATGAAATAGGAAGGAGTTTCCATTGTTTTTTATTTTTTTTTTCCTTTGTCTCTGAAGTACAATATAATGTCATTGAAGGGTGCCTAGTAGGCTAGTACTATGGAAAATACATGTACCAATACTGTTCTAGCCTTCTAGGAAACTTAGAATGTCATTTTGTTCACTCCACATTTTTTTTCTTGCTTTCATTTTTATTACTAATATTTGGAGGAAAATTCTTAGATTAATTACTGCTCTTAATTTTTCCCTTCACCACATTAATATTTCCGTAGACATTTGTGAGATCAAGAAGGCAAAATTTACATTCATTTAATTACCATTATTCACTTATTTATAAGTAATGCAACAATAATCAGGTAACTAGAAATTCAGGCATATTAGTTGAGTTTGATCTAAAACTTTCTTTTTTACATTGATGGGTTGCATGGTGTATTCCTTCTAATGCATCCTATAAATTCAGTTTGTTTGCATTTTTTTTAATACATTCATTTATAACAATGAATAAGAACATTCATATTCGGAATCAAGAACACATCATTTTGATCAATTAATTTATTTGGAATGAAACTGAAGATCTCTGTGGAAATTTTACATATGCATGATCATTTAAGTAAAATTTGTCAGCAAATTATTAATTCCTCCTATCCTCATCATTCTAATGCATTTGTTTTCTTCTTGCCTCAAAATAATATCTATCTTAATTATGCTATACTTCTCATCTGCCTAGCTAATGCAAATCAATGATTAAAAATCTAACAGCACACAAGACTGTCCTCAACAGCCAAGTAGCTACCAGGAAGTCTAGAGGTTCAAGGCTGCGGGGAAATGCTAAAGAGATAGAATACTATTAGCCATGGCTGAGAGAATAGAGATTTCTGATGATGATAGGAGTGATGGAAGTGAAATTCAAACCAAAACCTCATCTATATTATGTTTTCCAGGGCATTTGTCCTTTGACTTGAATCAAAAGGCCATGGATGAAGAGGACAGTAGCACCACTGGTGTTCCTGAAAATGAAGTTAAAGAGGACGAGACATCAACAGATGCTAATTACAGTAACAGTAGTAACAACACAACTGTAGAAGGGAAAGAACAAACAACAGTTAGGCAATATATTCGATCAAAAATGCCTAGGCTCCGTTGGACTCCTGATCTCCATCTTTCTTTTGTGAATGCTGTTGAAAGGCTTGGTGGGCAAGAAAGTAAGTTTTCTTTAGGTGCAGACTTCTGAGTGTATTTCCATTTCATCGTTCAGAAATATCAATTGGAATAGGGAAGAGAAGAAAGTTATTGCTCTATCATCTTTGTGGAATTGTTTTCCCAAAGATTTTTCCATCCCTCACAAATAATTGAAAGAAAACTATTTTCTTAATGTATCATCCCTTTTTTTACTTTGATTTTGTTTGAATAAATGCAGGAGCAACTCCCAAATTAGTTCTTCAATTGATGAATGTGAGAGGACTTAGCATAGCTCATGTAAAGAGTCACTTGCAGGTAATGAAAATGACCCAACTTGGTCAGGTTAACTCTGCCAACATTTATATCGGAGCGACTGGTCCCATTATTTTTAACCATTAATATTTTTGCCTTTGTCCATTTTCCTGAATTTATGCATGGTGATCTTCTAATTCAGATGTATCGAAGCAAGAAGCTTGATGATTCTGGGCAAGGTAAAATTTCAGAGCCCTTTTGGTAGTTCAACACTATATCTTTGGTTTAAAAGGTCTGTTAGTATACAATTTAAAGACAGGTTGACAAGTTGATGAAACAAACCAGCCAAAACCACTGATCAACAAAGTATGACATCTAAACTACAGGGCTTTGATCACTTGAATAGCTTTCACGCTATTCAGCTGTATCTAGCGTCTGGATTGCATCTTCAGCTTGGATTGGCCTATTTATGGATATATAGGTCATTATTTGAACATGACTTTCAATACAAGAGTAACGAGAAAATGCAAAAATTAACCAAAAGATAGTTTTCATGTTAGATTAGAGTTTGCTCATTATTTGAAGAATGTAATAGTATCAGATTCATGAGCTGATAACTATTTTTCTGTTTTCCCTTTCTTTATTATTATTTTTAATTTGTGCATCTTTTGTACAGTTCTATCTCACACAAGCAGGCCGATGTATGGAAGAGATCACATTCTGGAGATGTACCAAAGAGCCAGTCCTTACGGACACTTTAGAATGGAGAACAGGAGCCACTTCTTTTCTCCTGTATTGAGACAGAAGTTTGATCCCAAGGCTAGCTCTTCAAGGTCACTAAATTACAACTCCAGTGATGAGAAACCCAAAAGAACTTGTTTGGCAAATGTTTTAGACATATTTCTAACTGATGATCTCTGTCCTTTTTCTCTCATATTATAGAAACCAACAGTGGGCTTTCGATCATCATGTGAGGAAAACAAGTTCGCTATGGAGCAAGGATTCTGAACTTGATCTGATGAGTACGGATTGGAACAAGGACCGGTCAACAAACTCACACCTGTTTGATGTAAGGGATGGGGGAACAGGAATTGTGCCGATTCATACTAGCCGATTTCTTGAAGAGAAGAAGTGGCCTCCACGCGAGTTGATTGAAAATCAAGGGAAGGGTGGAAATAATTATCTAAATATATCTTGGGATGGTTCCTATTCTGAACTTCTATCAAACCAAATGCATCCGAAGCCAATTTCATTTGGTGGCAATAACTATGCCATGCAGCCTTCTATTTGGAGCACCAATCCCAGCATCATCAACAAACAACTTCAATCCAACAAATGTAATCCCTTGTTCTTATCAAATAGCTTTGAACCTGAGTTTGAATCCCCATTTCGAGTCGAGGTATTTAACATAGATCACTCTTTTCCATATGCTTATATCTGAAATTGGTTAATTGAACTGACTTGATCTAACCCTTTTAAAATGCAGCTCCACAGGTTACAAGAAAAACAACCCCAGAGCATAAATGAAATGGTATGGCAAGCAGACGAAAGTGCCTTTGTAGACAGGTTTAAAGAGAAGAAACAGCTACCTGATTTACAGTTAAGTTTGAGCCACAACTTTGAAATTGGTAATGAAGTGAATATTAATCCTCGGGAAAGCACCAAAGAGATCAGCACAATGCTTTCTCTTTCTATGGCCAACTCTTCGTCGAGGAAACAAGCACAATCTATTGAAAACAGGAGATTTGGAAGTTAAAATTTGGGATAGTTACAAACAAGTGGGACCAAGGCCACAGGGCTGAGTACTTATTAGGATCTGACCATGTAAAATTGAGCATAGAAGTGAGATCTTTTAAGTACTTGTCTTAAAGGCCAAACTGGACAATTAGTTTTGCTGCTCACAATAAGGTATCCCCAGTTGTTTCTCTCAGGTTAACACCGGATGATAGTTGCAAGCTAGCATTTTTTTTCTTCTTTTTTTTTTCAATCTTAAATATTTAGTTCCTCAATTTCATCATATTGTTTTGCTGAAATTAATTAACATACAAGTTCAAAATAATATATACTGAATGAATTAACTGCAATGCGGAGTATTTGCCTACATGTACTAAAGCTGTAAATCAAGCTTGTCACTAAAAAATGCAGCCTTTTGAGATATTTGCAAATGGTTCGTTGCTTAGATAATGAGTCAGTTAATAAGGATGCTTTCTCAGGCAAAAAGAATTTGTTGTCTTTCATAGGTTCCAAGATATATGACAAGAAACAAGCTCTCTTTCACTTTCACTTTCCACCTACTGATTGCTAGTATGCAAATCTCACTTTGAATATATACAGTCGTGTGGGTGTATGTTTATTATGTGAAATCCTTCAATCAGTAAGATTATACACATTCCTCCAATTTTCCCTGCAATGTCAATTGTCCAGTCTGTGGGATCAGTATGAGCTATCTAGCCCATGCATTAAAAGGCATTGTGTTTCTTTCCTTTACTGTGGATAATAAGTTGAAGAACAAAGCCAGGTTTCCCAACAGGTTAAATACTGAAATGCATGTTGGAATATTTAGAATAGATAGGCGTACAAATGTCCTCAACTTTGTAAGTTTACATTCCATGCACGTCACTATGTATATCAGAAAATAAACAACTTTTCCAAGTTAATAAAATAGTACTTTAACTTTGATGACTGAATAAAATTAAGGTTTGGATCCTTTCAAATAACATGTCCAAGGATCATGTGGACTAGCTATTAGGATTGCCAGAAAAAGAAATGGTACTGAATACTACTATTAGCTCGTATAAATCAGAACTCAGTTTCTTCAAAAAAAATTTATGAACAAGACCAGTTTCTTAGTTGGGGGATCCTGATAATGTAAGGCTGGCTAGCTAGCTCTGCTGGAGCATAGTGCTGCATCGGCCTCACATTGAATCCTGATAATTTGGTTTGTGTCTTGACAGAGGCTCTTAATTTATATGAATTGTCTAAGGTGCTCTTTAGCACCTGAAGAAGTATGAGTAGCAGTTCCTATAACATAAATATATTAATCTTAATTCCATGGTGTTTTAACTTTTTGTTAAACAAACTTGATAGTCAATACTCCATAGGGAAGTACCTTGTACAGAAAGGCTCAGAATCAAACCAAGTTTGTTCTCTCGCCCAGGAATATATACATGCTATCCCCACCAACTGATTGTGATATACATTGAGTGGTATGTCATATAATTTCTGTTGAACATCTGAGACATCTACACTTATCCCATTTGAAAAAGCAATAAGCAACCATATATTGAAAAATGTCACATAGTTATAGAGAAAGACATCGAGTTCATGGTAGAAGCATTTCAAAAAACAACCACATTTCTTCTCTCTAACAAAATCTGGGATATGCTATGCTGAGCATCTGGAAAGAGTTTCACAATTTGAGAAATTCTTTCAGATACCAATTAGAAACCTATGCACACGAGTATATGAAAGGGGAAAAAGACAGTACTTCATTACAACTTATATTTTGTCCTGAACGAGTCCCTTTAATTACTTCATTATAGCTTATAGTTGTGCTAAACGAGCCCAGCCCCAAGAGGAGTTAAGTAGAAGGCAAAGCAATTCATTTATTAACTTCCCATAGTGTTTGTTAAAAGGCAGCCCATAAGAACGAAGGGCTCACAATCGTGGCCAGTTCCCTGTTTGTGATGCAGAACGAGTGCATGTTCTTAAAAGCAGAAAACACTGAGGCCAAGGATACAATATGTGGAAAAACTGATACGGTGTGATGAATTTAATATTAAATTAATTGGATACCTTCTTTTGCTCGAACTATGCTTGTGCTGTCCAGTAAAATACCATTTTCTTCAACAGAATCCACCACCTCCACCTCCACCTCCACCACCACCACCACCACTACAGCCACCTCCACCTCCACCTCCACCGCCACCGCCACCACAACCACCTCCACCTCCACCGCCACCACAACCACAACCACCCCCACCACCTCCCCCATGCTCATGCCCATGCCCATGCCCACCATCCCCACCTCCACATCCACCACCACCCATGTTCCCCCCATAATTACTGCTAAAGATTATGCCTCCATGGCTGCCACCTCCATGAAGGTGAGCAGCACTGCGACGAAAATCACCCTTTCTCTTGCGAGGTGAGCCGGATTTGTGATCACCACAAGCAAATATGACCATGGATATAATTGAGAGGGACAAAACGATCATGCAAAGCAAGAATAAACCCCCGGAGCTCACAAGCACCAAACTCGCTTGGCCTGCATTGCCATCTCCTATCACAAACTGTCTTGCCATTTGCTTTTGTTTGGACCAGAGTTGATAGCTTAGCAATATATACAAAACCGGACACATTTATAAGCTAATGGAATTGTCTTTATTTTGGTGCACTTAAACCGATATACAAATGCTGAGTGCTCCACTATGGGCTGAGATTAAACTCTTTGTTATCCCAAAATGAAAATTCACAAGCCGTCTCACCAAACTAAGCCCAATATGAAGCTTCAAAGAACCTTCTCCAAGAGGAAGAAAGGTAAGGGGAGGGATCTTAATTCTTTAAAAGGCATTTTAACAACCCTGCAGGTAGAAATTAGATGAAGTTGAAAACGACCCCCAACTTTAACATTTTGTTTCAAGTTTAGTCATAAAGATTTAAATTGAGGACATGAGGATCGTTTGTGACAGAACCTCATGATATTTCCATGATCAAACATATATCAAGGGCATGGAAATTACCTATGGTTCTCTTTGCATTAAACATCCCAATAGGTAAGATTCTGTTTTGATTTCACATGTGAGGCCATTAAATGGGCATGGCTTCATCTGCAATGTCTTGCTGATTTTCGGTTTCAGTGAATTCCATATCATGCTTAAAAAGGTTAATTAAGCTTTGAATTTTGAAGGCACCAGGAACCTTCATGACACAGTCCTACATTATAGCATTGCCATTTCCAGGCACAAAATTGAAAGGCCATGTGAACCGCTGAACTATATATATACATGCTAATCTCGAACACGGTTCTGCTTTGACCTCAAGAATGTGAACTATTTTCACTTTGTTTTTCCCTTTCATATTTTAACAATATTTTCAAGAACATTTGTCAAGTTAATGTGGCTTTCATTTCTTTTTGTGATTTTGTTCATATGTTCCTATGATAATCAAATTGTAGACATCTTTATTAAGAGGTTATTTGTTTTTTCTCTTTCCCACTTAAGTCTTTTAAGTAGTTTCGTACTTAGCTTATCACTTTTCTTTTTAAGACAATCTTGTCTTAAGAGACAAAATAAAATATTTTAACACTTATCTTTGTGCATGGAAAAGGTTTTTTTTTTCTTCTCATTTCTCTTTTCAACTTTTAACTACGCAAATATAATTCCTTACACAAAATTTTGAAGAAAAAAAATATATGTATAATTTTTGTAGCAATTTAAATAAGAAATAATTTTACTATAAATTGAATACCATGATTCTATAAATTAGTCCAATTTAAATGTAACCATTATCTTTACCTCATAATTCATCCAATGCTAAACAAAATTAAATTGGATACATTTTTTTTAGATTTTCTCATTGAATATTTAAAAAAAAAAAACAATAGATTAAAAAATAATTTACTACAAATTTTCAAAATTAGACCTTTTATTATACAACAAAACTAAAATATGATAACATTATTAATTTTAATGAATTTTTTAATTAGAACTTTAAAACATAATTCCTATTTTTTTAATTAAACTTTAAAACATAATTAATACTCACCTTATTATCCACTAGAATACAAACTTAGGATTTGGTACTTCTTTCCAAATTTAAAATAAGTAAAAAATTTAATGAATTAATCTCATCGGAATCCATATTTCCATTACAAATAAGCCTTGTTGTATTCCACAAGAAGATGCTTCACAGTAACAGTAATTAACGAGTGAATAACCCAAATGTCATTCTTTACATATATATGTCTAGGCCAAAAACATCATCTTGAGTTTGCTGCAGCCTCTCAAATTATTTGCTATTGGCAGCTAATGAAGGATGCTTGGATGCTTCTCAGGCAAAAACAAAGTTGTTGCCTAGTTGGAATATAATATGCATTTTTTCTCTTCCTGCTTCCAACTAGTGATTGCTAGCTAGAAATCTCATTTCAAAAATCTGTTTCTTTCTTCTTTTTTTTTTTTTTTTTTTTTCCTTTCCATAAAGAGAGGTTAGCAACTAAAAACATTCCCATTGTTCTTTCTTCTTCTCCTATCATGCCATGCAGCTGGCTAGTTATTATGATTGCTGGGGGATAAATTGTCATGTGGTCTTCCATTTTTACCTTCTATTTCATCACATAATTCTTCTCGAACTTTTTAAGATCTAAACAAAAGCTAAAAGTTGGTTTGAACAAGATCTGGAACACGCAATACTGAGCATCTGGGAAAGGTTTCTCAGTTTGAAGAATTCTTTTATATACTAATTAAAAACCTATTCACATAAATTTTTGAGAGGGGGAGGGGGGAAGCAGTACTTCATTTTAACTTATAGTTGTTCTCAATAAGCCCCAAGAGGAGTTAAATAGAAAGTAAAGCAATTCATTCATTAACTTAGGATGGGGTAAAAAGGCAGCTCAGAAGAACTAAAGCCTCACAACCATGCCCGGTTCCCTCTTTGTGACGGAGAACAGATGCATGTTCTTAACAGCAATTATACAGATTATATGCTATTAAGCTTCAAAATGTGGAAAAGTAGATTAATATGGATTCAGGGTACTAATATTAAATTAATTGGATACCTTCTTGCTCGAACTATTCTCGCGCGGTCCTGTAAATTTCAGTACCATTTTCTTCAGCGTATTCCTCCTCATCCGCCACCACAACCACCCCCACCTCCACATCCACCACCACCACAGCCACAGCCACAGCCACCCCCACCTCCACATCCACCACATACTAAATCACCCTTTTTCTTGGGACGGGAGCCAGAGTTGTGATCAGCACACGCAAATATGACCATGGATATAATTGAGAGGGTCATAAAGATCATGCAAAGCAAGAACAGACCCCCGGAGCTCACAAGCTCCATAAGCCCCTGGTGATCTGCATTGCCATCTCTTAGAACAAACCATCTTGCCATTTCCTTTTGTTTGGACTAGAGTTGGTAGCTTATGGAATTGTCTTTATTTAATTTGGTGTATACTTAAACTGATATATATATATATATATATAAAGGCTGAGTGCTCCTTGTGTGGTTGAGATTAAACATTTTGATTTCCAAAAAAGAAAATTCACCAAACTGAATTCCAGATCATGCTTAAAAGGGTTAAGCTTTAAATTTTGAAGGCACCAGGAACCTTCATAGGGCACAGACCTGCACTATAGCATTGCCATTTCAGGGGCACAAATTGAAAGGCCATGTGAACCACTGAACTATATGTATACATGCTAATCTTGAATACGGTTCTGTTTCGACCTGGCGAATGTGAGCTCATTGATGGGATTTTGGTTTACTATTGATCATGGTAATATTGGAGCTCTGACGATGGACTAAAAGGATGATCAATCCATGCAAGAAAAACAAAATTGGTTGTTTGTCTGCAACAATCTGATAAAGATATTGAGCCAATGGATCAAAAAAATATCCTGGAGACTTTGTAAAGTGGAAACAAAGCAAATAGAAAAAAATCTCAAGCCAATTTCATTTATGAAATGAGAGAGCTCATGTATTTTCAGTGGAAGGAATATTCACATATGGAATATTGTAACAAACACAATTATATATGTAATATGTATAAAATTTATTATAACACTCACAATCCACATTGAGATTAAGAAACTAGGCCATTTTGGCCATGTTTTCTATGCTTGTTTTTAAAAACAATTATAAAAAAAAAAAAAAAAAAAAAAAAAAAAAAAAAAAAAAAACCAAGATTGCATATAAACTTATGATTATTTATTATTATATTTTCTAAAATGGGTTAACTAATTGAGTGGAGTCTACTAGGGCTATTAATCAATTAGAACCCTATGGGCTAGATTAAGTATAAGGGGTTTAAATCACTTGAGCCTATATAAAGCCACTTAGAGTTGAAGGTTAGACATTCTATACTCTTTCATCGGTAGAAAAGAAAATCCTAGCCTCCTCTCTCTCACTCCCTCCCTTAAGGAAGTGTAGCCACTCTACACTTGTGTAAAGAAGCAAGGATAGAGCAATTGAGTGGAAAACACACCTGGTTTTTGAGATTCGTATCAAAAGATATATTTTTTAGCACTTAAATCTAAGTTTTATTAAAAAATTATCTACACTTTTGCTATGCTTAGATCTAGTAGCCCTCGGATCTTAGAAAACATGAACTCATGATCTCATCCTAGAAATAACAAGCTGCTTGGTAGGTTTCAAACTCATTGAATAGATTGTTAAGTGAATCCAATTCCCTTAGCGAGCAATATTCCTAAAGTTAGGAAGGTTATGTGGGTTAGGAAGAGTGAACTCATGCAATAAAGTAGCTTTCACTGCACTTAAAGCTAAAGGCCCTAGTGACTGCGGGTTTTTAATTATAGATATTTAAGGTACATAATAGGAGATATGTCATTCTTCACGACCTTTGAGAATTTCAATGGTGGTAATATAATCTTTGGTTATGAGATTGTAGCATGTGTACAAGGTATGTAAGAGATCTATTACCCTACCTAATTGTCCTTAGTGATGCTCTTTATATTGAAGGCATGGCAACAAATTTGTTTATCATTAATCAAACTTATAACAACCATTTGGGTCTTAGATCTTCCCAAGGTAGATGTGAGGTTTTCAATAGGATAGGAAAGTGTATCCTTACAATTTTTAGAGCTACAGATAATTACCATGCAACAAATCTAGCCCTAATTAGTCCCTAGTGTGTAGTAACACAAAAATTGGATAATGTAAAGTTGTAGTATAGGAGATTGAGATTAGGACACATTAACTATAGGGATATAATCAACGTTGTTAACAAGAAATTAATTTAAGGAGACCCTAAGCTTAGTTTGCCCAATATTTCATTTGTGGTGAGTGCCTTAATGGAAAACAAGTTTAAAAGACAAAAAAAGCTATATTTTTTGTACCTTGACTTTATGGGTCTAATGAGGACAAAAAGCACTGAAAGTAAAAAGTATGTCCTAGCTAGTCATGGTAGATGACTTCTCTATGTACGCATTTATCGCATTTCCAAGAGAGAAGTCCAAAGCATGTGACCACTTTAAAGTCATCACACTAGAGTTCAAAATGAGAAGGGCTACTGATCTCTTAGAACTAAGAATCCAAGTCTAAAGGTTAAGGATTGGTTGAAGCCTTGAAATCTAATGAAACCCTCAACTTAGAGTCTCAAAAGAGTGGATGTTGGTAAGCATTAGGTTGACCCATTATAAACCTTGTTTTTGTATCTCTCTTCCCTTCTCTCTAGTTAATTTATTGTTTGTTTATGTTCTCATTATAGCCAGTTATAGTTACTTGCATTCATTAATCTAAAATTTTGTAAAATTTGCCATTACCCAATTCACTCCCTCTCTTAGATGATTAACCTAACTTCAAATTTAGTATAAGAGCAAGGCCTCTTACAAATTCATCCCACATTGAAGGGTTCTCAATTAATAGGCTGTCATTCTTTTTTGAATTGATCATCCTTTTTGGAAAATAAGGATGACCTACTTTTCGAAATCCACTATTAATTATGATTAATGGGAAGTCATCCAAAATTGTACTCATATTCTAACTAAAATTGAAAATGGGGTGGCTATTCCAAAATCTAGTCAATAATGGGATGAGCTTGTCAAAAGAAAAGTTTAATTGAAATGTTAGAGTCAGATATTATTTACATTGCACAATGGATGAGAATGAATATAATAGTATATGTCAATGCGAATCCGCTAAGAATATTTTAAGGCTCTTAGATATTACCCATGAAGGGACTAACCAAGTTAAAGTTACAAAAATTAATATTCTTGTGTATATTTATGAACTCTGCTCTATGAAAGATAATGATACAATTATTGACATGTGCAGTAGGTTTACAAACATCATCAATGGACTTCAATCCATGGGGATAGTGTACAAGGAATAGGATAAGGTCATGAAGATTCTAAAATCTCTTCCAAAGAAATAAAAGGCAAAGGTGATGACAATTTAAGAAGATAACGGTCTTACCAAGCTTTCTTTTGAAGATTTGGTTGGGTCTCTAATGAGTCATTGAATCACAACGATGAGCCATCAAGAAGTTAAAAGACCAAAAGAAGAAAAGTATGTCTTTAAAGCATTAACTCATGTTGATGTTGAAAAGCAGAAAAGTGAAGAGGAAAACCTTAAACTCATAGCAAGGAAGTTAAAGAAGTTTATAAAGTTTGAGAGAAAACAAAGGAAGGAGGCAACATCCCAAGAAAGAATCATCCAATAATGATAAAATAAAAAATAAAAAATAAGTAAATAAAAAAGGAACTAATTTTCTATGAATGCAAGAAGTCAAGACACATCAAGTATGAATGTCATCTCTAAAAAAATAAGACAAAGAAGGAAAAGAAGAAAGCTATGCTGCCAATATGAAGTGATAGTGATGAATTCTCCATGAAAGAAGAGTGTGAGAATGAAGTTGCCAACATGTGCTTGATAACCTTAGAAAACCATGGAGATGAGGTAAACTATAACTTAAGTTATGATGAATTGCATGAAACTTTTGAAGAACTTTACTTTGACTTGGAGAAACTTGGTACAGAAAATGTTTTGCCTAAAAGGAAAATTGTTTCTCTTGAAAGTGAATTACTTGAATTAAAAGAAAATTTTGATTCGTGTGAAAAGGCTAAAGTTTTGCTTGAAAGGAAAAGGATGTGTTTGAGAAGAAAAATGAATGGTTGACATCCTTCCAGGCTTTTGATTTCATTTTAGCTATCCGAAAGTGAATCTTTGATAAAAATGAGTTAGGCTATAAGCCTTCAAAATTTATTTGGAGAAAAGCTTCTATCGAGAGCTCATCCACTATTTACAACTTTTGTGGAAAAGGAAATTACATAAGTAGTACATGTCCTTTACAATTAAAATACTCTTATGTTGTAAAGGCTATTTGGTTTCAAAGGAGAGAAAAGACTAACCCCCAAGAACTCAAGAAGGTATAGGTACCTAAAGCAACCTAATTTATTTTTTAGGAATTAAAAAATAATAAATGGGTCTTGGATAGTAAGTGCTCAACACATATGATGGGAGATGAACCAAATTTCGTCACCCTAACAAAAAGAAAGGTAGTTTTGTGATTTAGAAATAATGTGAAAGGGAAGATCATTGACCAAGACATTGTTGATAATGGTAACATCTTTAACTAAAAATGTTCTCCTTGTAGATGGTTTAAAGCATAATTTATTGAGTATTAGTCAATTATATGATAAAGATCTTAAAGTGTTTTTTGAACCATCATATTGTATCATAAAAGATATTCAAAGTAATCTAACCATTTTCATGGGTCATATCAGCGAAAGTGTTCATACAATTGATATTGAAAAAATAATGGTCAATGAATGGTTTTGCTCATGCATGATGATAGCCGTTGTAGCATAGCAGGTTGGAACATTTAAATATAAACTTTATTTCATAATAAATATGAACTTGTTAGAGGTCATGTTAACATGAAGGGAGATTATGACATTCCACATGGGTTAGGAGAAGAAATTTCAGACATTATGCATGTAAATTAATTTAAAAACCTTGAGAGTTTGTTAATCTTAGAATGGATAATATCCACATGAAAGGAACCGGTTGTCACAAGTGGTCTCTCTCCTTGCATGATGTTAATGTGATCCAAAGTTTAGGAGTGGAATTTCAAAATTTTTGGAGAAACCAAATTCATATTAAACTGATTTTGAAGTTTCTAAGGTAACTTTTTTCTTAATGTCCTCTCTTTGCATTCTTATTATTAGTATCAAAAACACTTCGAAGAAGTTAACATCTAAAAATCAATCCAATCATGTCCTTCCATGTATCCGATTATTAATGCCAAGGACAAAGAGTGTCACTCAGAAGTGTGAGTCTATGAAAGACTTGGCTTAATCTCTCTTTTCCTTTATAAATTAAGGATGATAACTAAAATCTAAATACTGGCCTTTGGGTCCATGGTTGGCTGAAAAGTTCAGTCCTTCCAAATAATATGCCCTGGGATCATGACAGCTAGCTATTAGGATAATGCCTCTCCATCTTAGAAGAGAGCATCTTTGGAGATATTGTGACCAGTACTGACCACCCCGCTTCTTCAAAAACTTTGAGTAGTGGACTTAAGGTTAGTGCTTGTTGATTTTGCAACCTGATAATAGAAGGCAAGCTAGCTCTGCTCGAGCCCTTTTTAAAAAAAAAAAACTTCATGTCGAATCCTGGAGATTTCTGTCTAGTCTCTGGACTACTGGTCTTTTAATTTCTAGCAACTTCTTAGTTAAGCAATGGATCCGATTCAATTGAGGATATACAGCAAGAGTAGTACTTTGTGGCTCCCATAATGTATGATGTAAAGCTGCAGTCCACATAAGAAGTGAAGACGTGATACATGATATTAAGAGAGAAAACACAAAACACATTACAAGAGTAGGTACATGCTAATATACTATTAAGACTCATTATATGGAGGAGAATGGATACTATTGCATCGGTTCAAACCAACTCTACTAGAGAAATTGGACACCCTTCTGTTGCTTAATAATGTTTTGCTTGCAACATGTGCTTGTGCAAATTAGTAATCTGGTAAAGTTAGGCAATGCCCCCCACCCTCCTTTCTACACCATCTTTTTTCTTCAATTAGTCCCTCCACAACCACCACCGTCTCCACCATCACCACCATCCCCATGACCATGTCCACTCCCACCACCACCACCACCCCCATGCCCATGTCCACCACCAGTGTCTCCACTATCTCCATTGGCAAAGATGAAAGCAGCAGGATTGGAGCCACCACCACTGCCACCGCAGCAGCCACAACAACCACCCTTTTCCTTGCGAGCTGAGCCAGATGTGCGGTAACCACAAGCAAATATGACCATGGATATGATTGAGAGGGACACAGCAATCATGCAAAGCAGGAACAGTCCCCCAGAGCTTGCAGCACCATATCTGCTTGGCCTGCATTACCCTCACCTAGAACAATGAGATGCCTAGCCATTCTTTTTTTGTCTTTTAGATCAATGTTATCAGCATAAAGGATAGACACATTCATACGCCAATGTAAATTGTCTTAATTTTGTTGTGTGGCTTATATTACACTTGCCTTATTCGAAATTGGAAATTCCTCAAAAGCTACAATGATAACTACCAAGCGAACCCTGAACCATAAAAGAAATTCTTCTTTGGTCTGAAGGAAAGAAGCAAGCAGCTTAATTGAGTCATTTGGAATATAACCACCACTACCCCGATTTGTTATCATGTGTATGACCTTGTCCGTTTTAACTCTATTGAATATCACCATATTAGAATGTATATACACATTTTAGGATCACTTAATTTTACTAGTAAACTATATGAAATCTCAAATCGCCTTAGAGAAGAAGTTCCAGAATATATAAACAAGTTTCAAATTTATGAGTGTCAATTGGTCCAAGACAAATAATATCTATGCATGACAATCTTGACAGACAGTTTCACAGTCAGTCTCAATCTGATTGATAGTATAGACCATGATAAATGCTGTTTAAATCAATCTTCCAAGCAATAAAATGCAACAGATACCGTTAGAGCATCATAATGGTTAAAGCCAATTTCAATTGTTGACAGTGTATCAAGACAATATTATCAAAGGCAACTTTTCCTAATGGTAACAAAGCCAATATGCATTCCTAACAAGAAATATATCATGAAAACCTGTTATTAAAAAGATAATAGATTATAACAAAGAGCATCAAAGTCGATCTTGGTCCATAGTTCCCATAAGGTGTGATGTGGTGACTTTAGGTTCTTGATTGAGGATCTTAACAGATAGTATCAAAGACAATATATCTGAGTTCAAAAGAAGAAATTGACAGATGATGAGATCAAGGTTACTCAAAAGCTAATTTGAGTTCCTACCACTAATAAGAAGTGACTCCGAGCTCCGAGTTCATGACTGCAAATCATTACAAATGACATAGAAGCCAATTGGAATAATGTATAGTAACAAATGGTATGCGAGCCAATTTGGATTCAAGGCATTAGTAAGGACAACTCCTCTAGAATATATTATGTAATTTAGGTTGTCATTACTTAATAAGGAGTGAGTTCTCTAGACTCCTCTAAGGGATATTAACTTCTTAAAGCGAATCCAAGTTCTTGACACTCATAAAGAGTTACTCCTTTTAAATGTGTAGTACTAGCTGATACAGACAAAATATTCCCAAGATAGGATGAAAACCACCTTATACTTGCCCTAATGTGATCTATTATGTATATGAGAAATAATTTTAATAATATTTTCTCCCTTGTTTCTAGCTATATATAGTTTCTCCTTGATACTAGAAGTAATTAATTTCAGGGTCCTACCCAAAATATATGTTCTATAGTCTACAGATATATAACAGGTTGTAAAATAAGAAGATAAATACATGTAATTCCTACATTTCAATCTTTTGCTGATTTCCTAACTCTTTGATTCTAGCAATATGATTTGGGGTTTCTACCCAAAATATACCATGGCCTGCTGATATATTTACACTCTTGTTTATTGCAAAACAAGAAGATAAATATATAGAACATCTCTTCTTTGGCTTGTTTCATAAGCGATCCACTTAATGAACAATAATAAACCTTGATGACCTGAAGACACAAATTGGATGAAATTGAAAACTGATTCCCAGTTTCCAACTTTGGTGACTTTCACCTTTATCCAAAGTTCTATTCAAGGTTGATCTCATAGTTAAAATGTATAATTTTTACATTTAAAGACATGAGGATCTTTTGACACAACCTCATATATATTACAACATGGTTTCGCCATTTCCATGCTCAAACTGCAAGGGCATGGAAGCTGCCGATTGTGAGAATCAACTTACCTTTTAGACGATAAGGTAATATAAGATATTTATCTAATTGTTATGGTCACCCACTAAAATTTCTCATTGGTTTACAAACAATGGCACAAGTAATTTGTCCTCAGGATGCTATATATAGCTCAATTCTAATGTGCAGATTACAATTCTAAACACTATAAGAAAGTTGGATCTTCAATGAAGATAAAGTAGAGCAAACAAAGAAAAAAAAAATATGCACTAAGTGTGCCAGAGGATAGCTAGGTTTAATAGCCCTGGTTTTTCTAAAAGGAAAGAACAATGACAACAATAGCTAGTATAAAAAAGGTTACATCTATTTAAAAATGTAAGACAAATGAAGGGTTACTTTCAGTTGTTACAACTCTCAGCTATTTGAAAAATTACAAGTTATTTTGAAATAAATTTGTTATGATTCTGCTTTCATTTCACAAGTGTGAAGCCATTAGAAGAATTTGATGACTTGTTCAATTTTGATGAATTCCAGATCACTTTTGAAAAGGTTAAGCTTTAACCTTTTGAAGACACCAGCAGCTTCTTCATGACACAGCCTGAATTATTTCCATGTCCCTACTTCAATTCCATGGAACACACCATTTTCTTCATGGCCACCTCCACCTGCAGAACCATCATCACAGCCACTACAACAATCTTTTTTCTTGCAAGGTGAACAAGAGTTTGGTGTGATCCAAAATTGAAAGGTTTTTCAGGAGCCACAGTTACATTGATCACTGCTTCTATTATTGGGTTGTATTAATATTTTGCAGGAAACCTAACAATGTCCTAAGTTTTACTTCACTTCTGTATTTCTTGCAAAAAATACCCTATTTTGCTGGAAAACTCTCAGTTTGGAAATTGACAAATCAATCAAAAATCCTAGTGTTATTTTGAATGTCATATTCATGAATGGATAACCCAAGAAACTGTGGAAAATATATTCTGAATAATATCGTAGGGGATAAGTAGTTCATATATATTACAAAGCTAACACAAGTTAATGTGTAGAATCAGCTTTCTGCATTCCCATCCAGATCCAGTGTGAATTTGCCACACAAACGACAACTTTTCTCAAGTCATTTTATAAATGAATGATATTTTGAAGTGTCATTGCAGGTGGGTACAACCGACAACATTTCTCAGTCATTTTTTAAATGATTAATATTTTGAAGCGGCATTGCAGGTGGGTCAGACATTGATGATGATTTCATACACCACAGGAGGGACCATTCTTCTGAGACAACCAATATCACGTTACAGCCATTGTATTAACTATTCTCATTTATATGTTAGTTGAAGAACATGGGCTCCATTGACTCTGAATTAATATTTAATGCCTACATGCTTTCTAAACTTTTGTCAGCTTATCAAGAATATGTAGGACTAGTTCTTCAACTAAATATTTCATAAAATGAGATAAAAACCTTTGAACTAAACACGCCCAGTATGTGAATAATTTATGCAGATTGTTTAGGAGCTTGATGCCAAATTCTGGTTTCTTGAATCTTGACAAAGTAGAAAATATATAGCATTAGGTCATTTTTGGTGGGATAACCGATTAAAAGGGTCAAAATTATCGTAAAAGTATAAATCTAACCTTCCACTTAATAACTTCAAAAATAACACATTTAGAACAAAAATACCCCTTCAACCTATTTTCCCTTCAAACCAGCTCTTACTTTGCGTGCTATTCCTTACCCTTCAACTTCATTTGTTACCCCTTGGGATAGAAAATGTAGAGTATGTTTTCATTCATTCTAAGACAACAAAATGACAACATAAGAGAAAACGCAAAGTAAGTTTCATTATATCCTTCTTCTATTATAGTTCCTTTAAACTTTGAAAATGAACTTTTATGCTGTTCAACATAATGGAGTGAAAAGAAACCTTAAGTGCCTTGTTTTAGTTCCTTTTATTTTTTTAAATCAAACCCTATTTTTCATCATATTGGTATTGTGAGTTGACTTAATTTATGAAAATGTAGGAAGAAAAAGATTAATTGATGAAGAATACCAAACCAAAGAGGTATGAAAGTGAGAGAGAACGATGCTTTAAAAACCCTTCATCATCAACAAAAAATGAGAATGAATCAACTAAATTGGTAAGCATTAATTTTCTACTTGAAAATTTGGATTTTTAATTATTTTTTTAATGAATTTATTTGCTATGAATTGATAATGTATTTGAATAGAATTTTTATGGAATTGAAATTCCAATTTTTCTGTATAAGGTTATAGTCTAAGGTCCAAAGCAATATCTCAACAATAAAAAAAATCGAACTTAACTACCATCAAGTTCACTATTAACAGGTTTTAAATTGTGCTAATTTTGTTTGAATTCTTTTTTTAATGACCTTATTTATTATGAATTGATAATGTAATTGAATAAAATTTTCATGGAATTATTCGATCTAAATATTTTGAATTTTGATTTAAATATGTTAAATACTTAATGTTTAATTGATATCACTATTTTCTGATATGTTTATTTTCTCAATCTTTCTTGATATTCTAGTCAATGAAACTTTAAAAATGAAATTGAAGTTGCAATTTTTCTTTGTATTTTTTACCATCCCCTAAAATTGATAAATTTAAGGTAAACCTGTACCAACTAAAATTTTTCAAGTATTTCAATCAGTCAATGTGCAGCAAATAATCTAAAAACATTTTATTCAAGTAAGGTACTCTGGATAAGACTGTGCAACCAAAAAGGTTTCAGCGGCATGAAACAAGGATGAAAATGGGGAGGAAAATAAAAGGCCCCTGAATAAGGAGGAAAAGATCATCTAAGAAATATACCTAAAAAGAACCGGTTGTAGAAGGTTGGAAATTCCTAGGTTTTTACTCCCCAGGGTCTCTGGGTTTGTTTTCTATTCTGGAAATGCACTACTTTCGCACCAAGTTCCCCATTTCCATCTTTCCCCTTTACCCATTGTAAGGGGAAAAAACATGTCATTCAAGGGAAAAGAATCTGTAACAAAATTTTCATTTTCCTCATCATATGAACCCTCTGAAATCCAAGACAAATTATCTGCCTCAAGATTATCACAGCAAGTACTTCTCCACAACTGTCCGACCAAACTTCTCTTGAACATCTTTGGGAGTTTCAATCTGGAAAAATGCAAAGATAAAAGTGGTTTGCAAAAAATTATGGACAATAAAAAGGAATCAGAAAAATTCAATCATACAGTATATATGGGTTACTTACAGCATTGAGAGCCTTGAACAGAGCCTTAACTGTGTTATGGGGATTCCTTGAGCCAATTACCTACAAGAGAGTTGAGATTAGAAACAAACTAGATATTAGCAACTACCCTTATAAGAAAGCTTCGACTGGCTGTCATAATACCTTGGATTTGACATTTTTGAAACCAGCTAAATTCAAAATAGTTTGGACAGTTTTGCCTGCTTTCATGCCTGTGGTAGTTTGTGCAGGCCAGAGATACACCTAAGATGATATAAAGGTTCACGGTTATATTGAAACATTTGCAGGATAAAACATTTTTGCACACAAAGGAACGGAAAATTAGAAGAAAACAGTGAGATGATCCAAAACCTTGGTTTTCTTATATGTTGTCTGTACTGCATGAGCAATCGTATGCTCCTCATATCGTTCAACATAATGGAGATTTTGAAAGCATTTCTCATATGCCTGTTTGTTGTACAGCATTCAGTAAACAACGGAAAAAACATTATGCGGGTAAAATTACAAGTATTGAGTATCATGGAAGTGTATCCTTGTAAGAGAAGGAAAATTTAACAGCAATAAGAACCTGATTATTTGAGGGTTTGATATAATCAAATAATCAACCCTTCCGTTACAGTAGCACATCAGAATTTCATGAGTGAAGACCAGAACTAAAATTTGAAAAGGGCACTAGAATGAGGAAGTATAAATATATTGATATGGAAATTTACAGAAATCTAAAAAGTGTGAGGCCTAAGGCATCCAATAAAACTATAAAAATAAAATAAAAAATGTAAAACAAGCGACCTTGCAATGGCCAGATTTGAGAAGAAATAGGAGGAATTAAATGCATAAATAAGCAAAACATCTGAGTGAACTTCAATGAGAGTGAGATACTTCAAGAGAAGGCTACATGAAGATAATCCAGGGAGCTGAGAACCAGATATTTTTTATTGCCTCAGAAGCGATACAGTATTCAGACTACCAAAGAACTAGGGTAGGAAATAAGGAAGAATTAATAAAGAGGAGATGCAAGCCCTTGGAAACAGATAGTACCCCCATATTAATTTGAAAATATTGGAGAGAATCAAGACATGTAATTTATATTTTCTGTAAAACAAAGGATGAAAAGAAAAGCGAATAACTGGAGAAACATACGAAAATTACAATTTCCAAGGAAAAAGAAAGATAGATACTTATCAAAAAAAAAAAAAAGGAAAAGGAAAGATAGATGTTTCAAAAATTTTAGAGGGATCAAAATTATAAGTAGCAGGGGACTCAAAGAGAGCGATTGAGAGAACACTGAGACACATGTCCCATGTGACATGGAATGAACAGGAGCAGGTTGCCTATCCTGCTGTTAAAGTTTTCAGGCTTTGTAGAAAAGACCTAGGATTGAACCCACCTTTGTCAACATCACTAGGTGGGAGAGGAGTGGTCAGGAGAGGGATAACCCCATCGTATAGCTTACATATGGATCCTTGCCTTTGGATCAAAAGAGAACAAACAAAAAAAAAAAAAGCATGTGACTTGATCATAAAATCAGAAAATAGTCCCATGGGTCTTTTAAAAATGGGAAAAGAAAGGCGCTATACGAGAGTGTGTGTGTGTGTGTGTGTGTGTAAGGAAGATATGATTATATTTAGTCTCAGGATCAGGAAAACAGACTCACGGGTTTTAAAAAAGCAGAAGAACGGAGCTATAAATGGGTATAAAGTTCCACCTATAATATGCAAACAATTAAGAAATGCTTTCCAGACAACCACATTTCTTCTTTCACTGAAGTGTATATAGTCCAAAACAGAAAATGGTTGAATCAGTTTGGGTACACAAATCCATCCAGAAAAGTCATGATATGTGGAATGTGATTTCACAACAAGAGTTGCCTAAAAATGACATTGGACTGATCTGTCCTGTTCCAGGAGTCCAGGGTGATTCTGCAGGAGATCTTTTAAAACATTAAGAAAGGCACATCGCCCTCTGTTTCTACAGGCCACCAGATTGTGGAAGGCACAAAAAATTAAGGCGCTCTATTTATAAATTTACTAGGGCCTAGATGGACATTACCTATGGACCTATTCAGATTATTAGTAATGAAGATCCTCCAATGCCACAGGTTTGGCCAGATCTCAAGATTCAGGCCATGATGATATGGAATTTCACATAATATATCATACATCATCATAAATATTACATACCATATATAATATATTATGAACTATAAGTCATTATTTGGATCAAACTTTTAATAGGTTGAATTGACCAATAACTGACTCTGTTACCATAGTTACTATCAAAGAAACCTGAATTTTCCACAGGTTATACATTGAGATCACATGCTTAATCCACCTAAGGAGATAGTCTTGTATCATAATCTAACTGATTGATAGATATAGCAGAACGCATGAATGGTGTGGCAAACAACAATACTAAAAGCTTACAAAATATACCTTCTGGAGGGCAATTGGAATTGCTGGGCCTTTTGCTTTTGCGTAACCAACAACACCATGATAGTTCCCACAAGCTAATATAGCGGTGTACTTGACCACTTGCCCCCCCTAGAGCCAATAAAATACAAATAAAAGCTGTAAAACTTCAGTCTATGACAAAAGAGAAACTAAAGAAAAGCAGTAATACCTTTGTAACTTTACATGTTCGATTTACATCAATCAGCTTCACGTCAAAGCCCTGCCATTATTAATAACAACATAAGTTAATAATAATAATAAACAAATTTAAAACACAGAGACTGTCACGTGCCATGTTGGTAAAGAAGTCAACTGGGGTAAAACTACAGGCAGAAGGTGAAGTAATAAAAACATGAATTCATCCAAGAAAATCGGAAAAAAAAATGTTTTGGGATTATCCAACCACTTCACATAATGTGCCTGCATAAGATACTAAAATTAGAGGAAAGGGAGTTCCAAAATAATATTTGTTCTTCCAGGAAGCAGAACAGTCGCTTTCCCCATTAACTAAGAAAATTCATGGAACAGGGCAGGCAGAATAAGGTGATTCTAGGGGTTGTTTTGGAGGTTCTTGACATTTTCTCCCAAGATAACACCAGGATATATACCTCCCTCTTTCTAAAAATAGCAATTTCTGAACCCAGTGCTCCTTCAAGACGTCAATGGTCTTATAACAATAAGTCATGCAAATTCCAAGTCCTCCATATAACATCTGCACCCCAAAAGAGGGAAAAATACCAGCACAAAGCCTAAACTGTTGTACCAAATGAGAAAAATAAGCCTGAACTCCCAAGCTATTTGAAGAGCCAATAAAATTTGTTGAGATAATCTAAAACTTTCAAGTCTGAAAATACCATCACCCAATATATAAGGAGTCACCCAAGTTTAATCTTGAACAAGAGAAACGTCATTCTATGATTGAACAACTCCATGGCTGACAGTGATGTTGTTCTAAAATGAATCCAGACTAAGTTCATAGAGTTCTCCAGCAACCATCAACCAGAATAGAAGCTTCATTATAAATCAAACCATGCAGTTTTACAGAAACAAACTGTAAATGACAATTGTTCTCCACACCTACAACAGAATGAAGTTTCTAACCCTTCAGATCATCTCTCTCCTGGCTATGAATCCGGTAATAAATTCCATCACTACAACAAGCCTCAAGATCAACTATAGTCATATAGCCTTTAACTTTTGCCCCAGTATGCAATAACACATAATGATACCATATGCAAAAATGTCAGTAGGAGGGAGAAGCTCTCCTACAATGTAACCACTCCAAGTATAGCTAATAAGCTAATATTTGGATGAAAATACTTTTAGCTTGCTCATCTTGTGGATTCTATTTAAGCATGTTATTCACTGGTCATGGTTTTCCATATTATCCCTCATCTTTTTTCAATATCCAACAGTCAACAAAATCATGGAATTATATGAATCAGACCACAGGCAAAAATACAGGAAAAAGAACAACTATTTTTTATAGACGAGTAAAATAAAATATTATAAACAAAGTGCCAAAAAAAAGGGGGTTCAACCCAGTACATAGGGAGTATCCAAAGCATGCCAAAGCCCACAAAATGGACAAAAAAGGAACCTGGATTGAGCCACGCTCAACTATCAACAAAATCTAGTTTAGAAGTATGAGTTTCTCTAGAGCCATTAGTCCATGCATGCAACTTCTAATAAAGAAGTTTTTTGTGGCTAGTTCTAATTGCTCCACTTCCCCAAACATCTTTGTAGTTCTCTCTTTCCGAATTGTCCAATATAAACAAAGGAGAGCCATTTTCCAAATGCCTCTTACCCACAAAGCTATCATGAAATCCAAGCATTAAATCCTAGATTGTGTGGAGAAGAACCCAGGAAACTCCAAATAAAACAAAAATGAGGCTCCACGAGCCAAAAGCCTGCTCACAACACAACCGAATGTTATTAGGAAATTCTTTACACTTGCAAAGGCAGCACTGATTGACCATCATCATCCCAAATATGTTTCACCAACTGATCCATCATTATGACTTTTCCAATGTTACTTCCACAGAGCAAATCTTTTTGGCAGGAAAGTTGTACTCCCAACCCATCAAAATCTTATAGTAGGATTTCACATTGAAAAGAAAGAAGGGAAGGGAAGAAGACAGAAAAAATAAATAAATAAATAAATAAATAAATAAAATAAAAATAAAAAAGGAGCTCTTTCTTTGAAGCATGCCAAATTAGTTTGTACCCTAGCAACCTCTCTTACAATAAATGAACTCCTAAAACCACGCATCCAACTCCCTCCAGGATCATTCCTTGCCTTCCAACCCAAAATTTCTCAAGGTAGCTAGATCAAAGTGAGTCTCTCACCTTTGTATGAGGTGAGAGACTCTCATGGGGTCAGTTGATGGAAAGCTACAAGAAAGGAGTGGGATCTCTTTAACAAAAGAGTGCCCTTTGCAATGGGTAATGGGAGCAAAGTGAAGTTCTGGAAAGATAGATGGTGTAGTGAGGAGCCTTTAAGTGAGATTTTCTCATCCTTGTTTGTCTTAACTGAATCGAAAAAGGTGAGTAAGCCTATTAATGGGAGCAAAAGGAGGAAGGCAGAGACTAAAACTTCTGTTTTGCAAGGAATCTGAATGATTGGGAGTTGGATATCGTAGAGTGTTTCCTATTTAAATTCTAAGAACAATCAATGAATAGGGAGGAGGAGGATAGAGTAGTTTTTCTTTTTTTAATCAGAGGAGGATAGTGTAGTTTGGAAGGGCAATAACCGACGAAGGTTCTTTGTATAAGCCCTTTATTGGAGTCAGATTGTACCTTTCTCATTAGGGATAATTTGGAATTCCTAGATTCCTTCTAAGGTGAGCTTTTTCACTTAGGAGGCTTGTTAGGGTAAGGTATTGACTTTGGACAAGTTCCAAGGAAGAGGTTGCTCATCAGTCAACAAGGGTGCTTGATGCAAAAAGGAGGAAATCCATTGATCATGTTCTTCTTCATTGTGATAAGGCTAGGATTTAATGGCAGTTGGCTTTTTCTTTATTTGGTATTCCTTGGGTTATTTCTGGTTAGGTTAGAGAGACTCTTCTAGGGTGGGATGACTCTTTTGTAGGTAGAAGGCAAAAGAAAGATTGGAGAGTCGCTCCCTTATATATTTTTGGACTATTTGGAAGGAAAGAAACCGAAGATCGTTTGAAAATGAGAAGATGTCAAATCAATGACTCAAAAGCAACAATCTATCTTTGGGGATTTAGGTGCACATAGATAGAGGCCCTATGCCTCTAATTGATTTTATAGATTGGTTAGATTCTTATCGAGGGAGGAAGTAGTTTTTTGTTTCCTTTTTTTTTGCCTCTTGGCACTCATTGTATACGTCTTGTATACTCTTGTGTGCCAGTTGCACTTTTAAGTACATTCTTTTATTTATCAGAAAATAAAAATAAAAATAATTGGAGTTCTCCACTCCAAACATCAAACCAGAAGAAAAATCAACTTGAACTTATTTAGCTATCATATTTAATGCTAAAACCAACTGAAACTGGATTATTCTTATAGAAAGGGGAAAGCACAAGAATCAAATAACATCAAAAGTTCGAAATTACAAAAAGGCCATCAGAGATTAATCGATGCTTACATAACTAACACAGCAAAAGAAAGAAAGAAGCAATAGATTAGAATATCATATGGCCTCAATGGTTAAATACTGATTTTCTTTTATAAGTGACACTTAACTACAGCTATTTTTCTCAAATAGATATTTATCCCTATTTGGTAAGAACAACACAAAAGAAAGGACAAGATATAGCAGAATGATATGTAATTTTTTTTTTTTTTTTTTTTTTTTTTTTTGATATCTAAGCAGAATGATATGTATACTTACTTTCCTATAAAGAGGTCTTCTTTTCTTCTCTGTCAAAGAGTTCCTCTCCTCTGCCAGATCTCGGATCTCCTCCTCTAGAAGTTTCCCCTTTTTACCAAATGTATGATCCAACTCCGCCAATTTCTCTTCAAGTTTCTTGTCAATGGCATTAAGCTTCTCTAACAATATATCATCTCTCTCTTTCATGTCATCAAACTCACCATCATCATCTTCATCCATTTCAGCCCCTTGAATTATTTGCTTCTCCTTCTCAAACCCAGCATGTTCCAGAAGATCAACATTGGGTCCCACTTGTTGATGCTGTATGTATCCGTAATTGGCAGGATTGTTAGGATCATAAGCTTCCTTCCACTCAATTAACCTCACTGCCCTATTCAGCTTCTGTTGAAGAATGAACTTATCTTTGCCTTCTGCTTCTTTAAGACGGTTCATCAATTCACCAATAACCCTGTATTCTGGGCGGAGCTGGAAATGTTTTTGCTCAAACTTGTCAATTCTAGTCATCCACTTGAAAGCATCATCAAGTGTCTCTGTCAGGAAATGAGGGGGGAAAGTATACATATTTCATCAATGGAATGTTGATAACAAAAAAATGCACTCATCTCAACTGCAATACAACTCGTAAGACAAATTAATTAATAAATAAGGCAAGAAACTTTTTTTTCTTCCTTTTTTTGTGGTTTTCACTATAAAATGGGAATATAACATTTCCAAGAAAATGGAATACCACCACATATAATGCTTACAGATACAAATAAACACAGCCTGAAATTGTGAGATGTTACCCTCATAAATCCTTATTATGAAAATTCCTTAGCTATAACATCAGTCAATGCATTAGCCTTTTGAAAACATAGTTCCAACTAAAGTCATCAAGATACATACAATGAAGACCAACTTAAGAAAACTCAAAAACACTAGCCTGAACATTGTTAAAAACATCAATAACTATCCATAAATCACCCTCAACTTCAACATTTCTAATGCCAATTTAACGGAATAAAAAACCATTATGAAAAGTCATGCATTGCACCACTAAATCAGAAGCATTGCCAAGAAAAGGCGGTTCCCATGAATCCACATCCATTGTTCATTTATTGATAAATTTGTCATCAGGTATCTTCCCACTTTAGTTTCTGTGCATTTTGATTCAGTTATGTGACAACATATGAACAAAGCATTTTTCCCAGGTTCTCAGGTTACATATGTTAATAGGTTCAGACCATCATGAAGGATGTATGCAGTTATTGAATCAAAACTAGAGAGTTTCTACGTTTCCTTCAAACTGAAGTCTTTCTGCCTTTGTTAGTTTCCTCTGAACTTTGTCATAATCAAGCTGAGGAGACTAATTGTGAAATGCTATTCTTTCCTGGATTTGAGTTAGTGAAGACACTACCTAGTTCACTTGTTTCTAATGATCACAAAAGCATGTAATAGATGAGTCTCTGAACTGGAATCTTCGTTTCTCTATGTCAGAAATTCTGCTGCATCTTACCATTTCCGTTACCATAGCTATCAGCAAACTGCTCAGCCAGAAATTATTGCTCTTCAAGGTTTTACACTGGTATCAACATACTGAATATACTTCATAGTTTTTTAAGTTTTGAAACAAAATTCAAACGATTTAGTCGTATTAAATCATTAGCTATTTGATAAAGAGATAAGATTTTAAGCATCTGAATAACGAAAAAACTCTTTAACAACTCTTTGTATGGTTGCAGAGAAAAAGACGGAAAACAGAAAGACACAAACTTCACAAAATATTTCAAAAATTAGAAGATTACCGGCCTCAGCGAAGTTATTGAGTAGCTCCCCATGCCTCTTGAACTTCTTCTCAAACACCTCCGCCCGCTTCTTGACGGCCTCGGTGGTGAACCTCTCGTCATCCTCGTCGCTGTCGGAATCGGTACGCTCTTCGTACATGTTGAGATCGCCGCTATCCTTCAGCTTCTCCTTCTCAAGCTTCTCGATCAATGGGCCAACGCCCATGTAGTCCTCTTCGTCTTCATCCTCAATCTCCTTCACATCGAGGCCCGCTCTTTTCCTCTGCTCTTTCTCCCTCTGCTTTTCGCGCTCTACTTCAGCGAGAAGCTCTTGCACTGTTCGAGCCGATGAGAAGAATCGACTGGTTCCAGGAAACGGAAAATGGGGTGTTTGGGCGGTAGGAAAGTGAGGGAAAGTGGAGAGTAGTTTGATAGGGGGTTTCTTGAAGATGATTTTACTGAAAATGAGACGAGAGATTGAAGATGCTGCGGCTTGTGATTTGATCGCCATTGTTACGGAATCATTGAAGAACAGCCAGCAGGCAGTGAGGATCGTAGAGATGAAAGAGTAGGGTTGATTCACTGAGGAAATGGGCGACAGAAGCAATGGGCCGATCTCCGGCCGAGAACTGGCGGCCCAAGGCAGCCCAAAAAGTCAAGTGGGTCTGTCGCCCAAATGGGCTTCAGCGGATTGACTTTTGTTGGGCCTCTGTTTCTTCTTATAAAAAGAAAGAGAGAATTCTCTCTAGTGGGGTGCATATTACGATTTTGTAAAACTATTTCATTTAAAAATAATTATTATTATTAGTTCAGGGTCACATTGTAAAACTATTTCTTTTAATAACAATTTAATTTTAATTAATTTTCATATATTTATAGTATGGACTAGATCATATTAATTTGACTTGTCTCCCCTCATGTTTCTATGATATTTTGTCTTACACTTTTAATAGGGGAAAAAGAAAAAATTTTAGCATTACATATGTAACAAACTTCTTTTAATCATATAGTCATGTTTTAAAGTCGTAAAAACTTATTAGTCCCTAAATAGACAATATCCATATGGAAATGAATGAGTTTATGAATGGCATCAAAACCAAGATAGACATGTTTTAATCACGTCATGGCTTCTAATATTATATAAGTAACAAGTTTCTTATAATTATATAGAGACGCATTTTAAAACTGCAGTGGGATTCTTTTAATCATATTGAAGACTTTTATACTATGTTTGGTTCCCGGAAAGTTTGAAGGAAAATGCAAAGGAAATAAAATAGAGAGGAAAAGTAAAAAGAAAGAGAAAGTGAAGAAAAATAAAAAATAGATTTAAAATAAATAAATTATTTTCATATACTATTTCAAACTTTTATTTATTTATTTAACTCTTCTATATAAAGATTAAAGAATTTAAAAATATACAAATCTCTTAATAATTTTAATTATATTTAACTTTTTTTTTTCGTATTTTTTATAAGAAAACCAAATATGAGAAAATCATTTTCCTCAATATTTTTTTTCTTTCCCTACTATTTTCTGAGAACCAGATATAGTCTTAAAGTCACAAAGGCCTATTTTCACAACTTCTTTTATAAGGCTGCAATGAGCCATTGGACCAAGAGTGACTAATATCAAATCATGGTATCAAGTAGGATATGAAGTTATTATGTCATGGTATTGGCCTGATAGCAGTGGCTCCATCATTTGAAAACAAAACAAAAACAAAATGAGTTGGAATCTGTCCGCCATAAAATTTTTGTCCAATTGGTTGTGTTTTTGCGAGGCCAGCTAGAGACAGTACAAAGGTAAGATGCAACATGTCAGTTGGGATTCCCTTTCAAGGACAAAGTTGGGTCCATCCGCTAACATTTTTCAGTATGAATATATGGAGTTGTGCTTCTACTATTGCAGATGAGGATGGAAATAACCCAAGTAGGAGGTAATGGAAACACAAGCTAAATCATGGGGCCATGAGATAGGGCTGTAATGTGACCCCCCAAGCAAAACAAGCCTTTAATTGAAACAAGCTGAATCTCATGAAATCATTCTCCAATTTTCTTCTCTCACAAATACACTGACTTTCTTATCAAATAAGGGGCATGAAACAGAGTATCTTTTTTATGTACTACTTCATAAGTCTCAGACAAATTCTCATGATTGAAGGATGCAATGCACAACATGTACATGGAGGAAGCAGCATCCCTCCCTCTCCTCTTTTATTACAAAGTATAGCTGTTGACTCCCTTTACATAAAAACCAGCATGTACGAAGGATCAAGCTTGAAGCTCAACAAATGTGATGGCATTTACAGTAAAACTTATTCAACTCATGGTTGCATGGTATGGAATGGGCTCGTATACAATTACAGATTACCCGTTATATAACTTATAACCCAAATAAAGCAAAAGACAAAGGAGAATCTCTGGGAGAAGTGTACATAAGAAGTGGGAAAATACTTCAATTGCCTTTGAATTCACTGAGCAATGAATGAGGCAGCCAAAGCAATTGTGCAAATGGGCTTCAGAATTAGCGCTTGCGTTTCTAACTTTCTGGTACCGGAGCCAACAGTTTCTGAAACAAGAGAAGGAAATGGAAGTGAATCTCAGTTTCCACATTGATATAAACAATTCGGGGAAAGGGTATATAGAATTACCTCAGAAAACCGCAAATGCCCTTTATGCGCATTAGAAGTTTTGACAATTGTTTCCCACTTGGGATCAGGGGATGATGTCTTGGAAGCTGGGTTTCTGGGGCTAGTCCAAGTGGCAAAATGTGATTGGGAGTTCCTTGATGATGCAGAAGGCAATGTACGCGAGAGCCAAGACTCGGAGGGAGATTTTGGTAGAGGTGGAGGAAGAGGAAATTCTGAATGGCTATCATGAAATTTTTCTAGACTATCTGCTGCTGAAGGCCGATGGTTTTCATCATCCAGATTCCTATTGTCAAGCACTTCTGGACTATCCAAGGTTATGGAATGCAGAATAGGATCTGACCCACTGAATCCTTTCCTCTGGTCCATCTGGACTTCCTGATCTGATTTGACACAGGAAAACAGTAGATTAGAATCCATAGAGTCCAAAATTTTTGGCTGTGACTTGCCTTCTTCATCTGTAATGCTTAAGTGCTTGATATCTTGAAGAGAAGACTCCATTGAAGGGGTCCTAGATTTTCCAAGAACCTCAAAATCACTCCTGGTGTCACTCAGCCCCTTCATATCTGAACAGCTGGAATTAGAATTCCAAGGTTCTACAATATGTACAGAATCTATGTACAGAGTTTTCTCAACTGCAGGGCTTTCCAAGCCTGATTCCCGTTGAGGGCTACTGGCCAATAATTCCCGGAAGATTTTTTGGCCCTGTTGATGTGAACCAAAGTCATCAACCCCCAAGCTCATAGGTTCTTCATGAATGCCATGAAATCCTTTTTCTTCCTTAAAGTGGGATAGCAGTGAGTCACTCCGGTAGGGCAACATGCCACCTCCCTGCAAACGCATGTACAGGGATGAGCCATCTGGTTTCTGAGAATCACTCTTGTAATTAGTTTTACTGCTTTCATTTTCTTCCTTTCTCTTAAGTTCCTGCAGCTTACTTCTTTGGAGTCCACCTGATCTTTTCTCATTAACGACATTTCTAGAGCGCTGTAGAGATTTAGGTTGTTTTTCAGAAAAAGAATTATTAAAAAAACACTAATCATCAGTAAAGAACTTCAGTAGATGACAACTATGCTATTGACAGAAAGGAAAAGATTGTGTACCTTATTTTCAGTTAGAGTACTAGCATCACCATATGAGAATCTAGCTCTTGCAGCACGGAGAGAGGAGGCAGGTACCCGGGCCTGAACTCCCATTCCTAGTACTGGATTCATAAGGCAGAAGGAATTCTTCAAGCCAAACCGAGGAAATAACCCACAAACTTTGGCAGACAAAAGTTCAGTTTCAACATAGTCATCTTCATCTTCACTCTCTTCTCTACCTTTATCTTGAGCATAATGTGATGAAACATTTGGCCTATATTGATAAAGTGGAGGCCGCCTATCCCCGCTTACTGCATTTTTTACCTGTCTTGGTTGCGCCTGTGCCACAGGTTGCCTCTGTGCTACAGGTTGCCTCCTAGAGGCATATGGAGGGGTTTCTGAAGCCATTGCCTTGGCCGCTGGCAAGAATCGACCCATCATGAAATCCCGGGTCTGTGGATCTGTTGAAAATGTTCCAGAGGGCTTGACATCTGGACCATCCAATCCACTCAAACCACTTACACTACAGTTCAAGAAGAAAGATTCAGACCGGGAAAGTGTATCCAGTGCATCTAAATAGGCTACATCACCATCCTCTGAACCAGAACTCCCTTTATCCTCAACTCCCTCTTTAAAGTTCTCAAGTTTAGTAACATTTTCATCCAAAGAAGAAACATTTCGAGAGTTAGAAAGGATATTTGCTGTTTGGGTCCCAGCAACAATTGGATCCTTGGAAACTTTATCAAGAGGTCGCTGTTTAGTATTCAAAATCCTACCAGGTGGTAGCTTTGGGGCGGTGGGAGGGGTCTGTGGTTTGCTTTCATCCTTGGGTCTTCCTGGAGTCTGCTCCCATATAAAAGGAACAGCTCCAGCATTCCTCACTGGACCTGATTTCAACTCTGATTTGTAGGTAGGGAGAGGAAGTATATTGGAAAAGGAACTATCATTCTTCCTTTTGCTCTCAACTTCTGTGGAAGCCACTGCTGATGAAAATCTCCGAACAGATAAAAGTGGTTGATTAAAATTCAACTGCTTGTCTTCCATCGGATTCTTCAACAGCATTAACTAACTTGTTCCTGCAAAACATCAATTCGAACTGAAACCAACTGGGCATATCAAGAAAAGACAAAGTGATGCCCAAAGCCATAATCTACAAAATGTTACAAATTACAGTTCTATGCCATTGCCGACACTCAGAAAATGTAGAATCTGAAAAAATTGAATCATGTTTAAAAAAAATTCCCAAGGCACTCTAAAAACCCAACTTTTCAACTAAAATTAGGATTAACATGAAAGATATAACCAAAAAATGCTGCCCATTTATTCAAGACCACAATAAATTGATATAAACATGGCACAAATGAGAAAATCTTGAGTCCAATTCACATATGGAATGAGGTGAAGAAAACATCACAAGGTTTATAGTCTAAGATTACTTTGAATTTTTTTTCAATCTCGTATTGGAAAACCAAGTTTTTATTGAGCAAAGAAGTGTTATGATGTCCTACAAAAATTGAATAAATACCTTAAGATATACAGAAGATTCTAAAAGAATCAATTGAGGTTCCAACAATTTTCCCTAGTACTCATTTCACATGGGTGGCACCGTTTTAATTTCATACTTTCATGGTGATTTGGATGCTGAACAGAATTTGACTGGCTCTATCCTTACTTTGCATAGCTAGTGAAGGTAAAATCACTCCAGATGGGACCATTAAAGAAAATCGGAGAGATTACCACAAAAGGAGTTCAAGAAACAATTTTAAATCTCCTTGAAGTGATACATTCACCACTTCATCATCACAATTTTAAATTTCATTGTGGTGAATTTCTCCTTTCAAATGCCATCCAAAAGTAGAATGGAGCCATTCAATTTCCATGGAAGATCCAAATTCCAAACAAAACCCGCAATAAACTACCTTACCCATTTCACTTTAGTAGTCCCGATGATGTTCAATCTTAATCTACCAATCAGTATCCAAATCCAATCAATCCCCCCTTCATCATTCAGTTCCAGTCTTGATTCCAAATTTTCTCTGCCGTATAAATAATTCGGAATTATGAAATGGAATGTGCTAAGAATGCATCCTATTTCAAAAAATGTCACTGCAATCATGCTATTGAACCAAAAAAATTGATCAAATGGGCAACAATACAGACTAAAAAGGAAGTAACAATGTCTCCGGAAAATGTCTGAATTGTGGGATTTAAGACTGAATTTATTTCGGGGGAATTTCCCAAACAACAAAATCAATTCAAATCTGACTGAAGAGATATCATAAACCTCCCCCAATCTTCCTGAACCAACTTAGAAACTTAAATCGGAAAAGAAAGAAGAAAAGAAAAACCACTCCAGCCACAAGGTGGAAATCTTAAATTGTTCACTGAATTGAAAAATAAAAATAAAATCCTCTGCTCAACCAGACCCATTCTCTGACTACAATCTCATCAATCCAAGAAGGAAAAAAAATTATCAGTGACAGCTTAAAACCCAGATTGGGCATGGAAGCTAGAATTTAACTTTAAAAAACCCCAAGAACACTCCAACACCGAACTTCATTTTCCCCATTTTCTACCAGAAATGGACAGGCAAGAAGACCAAATTCACCCAAAAGAAAACGAAAAAGAAAAAGAAAAAGAAAAATCACCCAAATCTTCATCAAAACGCAGCCTAGATACCCAGATGGCAATCCTCATCCACATTTTCTCCACCAAATCAACAGTTCAATAGAGATCAAACAGTAAGCTTGAAAACATGAAACAACAACACCCCAGCAAACACATCCAATCAAATTCCCAAAAAAAAAAGGAAAAAAAAACCCAGAGAAAGGAAAAAAAAGAAATAGAGAGAGTAAGACACAGTACCTCAGCAAACCAATCTGTTGCTTCAGAGAGAGATGAACTAACAGCGGCAAAAGCTTACAAGGGGTGAGAGAATAAAGGACAGATAGAGCGAAGTAAGAATAAACCACTTTGTACGCTTGTGCTATTGTGCTTACTTGAGAGCCGAGTTCACCTCAGCCGTCGTTAATGAAAAAAAAAAAATGATTTTGATTTTCAAAACCATATTTTAACTCCTCATCACTGGTTTTGGAGGAAAGAAAAGAGTGGAAAGTGGATTTTTTTCAAAATCTAAAAAGCACTCTTCTTTTACGTTGTTTGTTTGTGCTAATTTTGAAATCATATCAGTTGGGTGATGAGTATCGAGTAGTGATGACTTTATTTTGGATCATGTGAAAACATTTATAAACTAAAGGGTGGAGCGGATATATTATAATGGATTAATAATTGAAGTAAGAAGCTTGTGAGAAGTGGGGGAGTCAGAGCATTCAACTAGGCAATTCAATTATTGGGACTTGAGTCATGTAGCCTTTACACTTCCGATTAAGTCTAACCACTTCATTTACTTCCTTACCCTTCTTTTATATCTTCTATTTGGAAGATAGCAATCAATAGGTATCGATCAATTTGGAAGACCGATCATAATCATAAATCATAAAATATGTACAAAACTTTCCTTATCTTTTGAGAAAATGAGTTTCCACTCACTACATTCAAAAATAACTTAAAAGGTTATGTTTGGTTCCGGACAGTATCAAAAGAAGAAAAAATATGCAAAGAAGAATAATTTTCTCTCATTTAATTTCATTATAAATTAAAAAAAAAATTAAATATTATTAAAATTATTTAATCTTTATATAATAGATAAAATTAAGTAAAATAAGTTTAAAAATATATATTAATTTTGAATCTATTTTTTATTTTTTTTTTCTTTTACTTTTCTTCTCTATTTTCTTTCCCTCACATTTTCTCTTAAATTTTTCGAGAACCAAACATAGCCAAAGTTTCATACTCCCGATTGATCAAAGTAGTACTTACTATAGTCAAATGTACTACTAAATAGTCAAATATAATACATTTGATTAAAAAATATTTAAAATTCTAATTATGTTTAGATAGGTATTTGTAATTTGTATTTTATAAATCTGAGTTTATTTTTTTGTAGTTTTTTTTCATATGAATATATGGAAACACATTTTTCCTTTTGTTATATTTAATTTGCCTTTTTATTATTTTGTGTTTTATCTTTTTATTTTTTATTTTTTTATATTTGATCTTGGTTGCGGTCTCATCCAATGCTTTTAATACTTTGGTTGAGATGTAAAATGAATTAGAAATTTGATACTTAAAAGCTTAACACGTTGTTTGGTAATTATTTTTAAAAATGATTTTACAAAATTGTTTTTAACAACTATTTTTTATAACTGTTTTTTGTAAAATAAAAGTTTGTTTAAAATTTGAAACTTAAAATTTATTTTTAATATAAAAATTTATATTTTTAATTATTTTACGTATTTGTATAACTATTTTTTAAAATAGCACCAAGATAACAAGTGAAAACAATTGAGACCAACTCAAAAGATGTTTTCTAAAAATACATTACTTTCTATTCTTAAAAAAAATAAAATAAAAAATATTTTTTTAATTATCAAACATATTTCTTTTTTTAAAAAAAAATAGCACTTGAATAACAAGGAAAAACAATTAAAAAATGTTATTTAAAAATATATTATTTTTTGTTATTAAAAATATAAAATATAAAACAATTTTATAGTTATTAAATACGTTTTCTTTGTGTTTTTGTTTTGAATAACAAAAATCTTTTATTGAAAACAATTGTCCAACAAATCCTAAATTTCTTTATCTAAAAATATAACAAATATATTATATTTATTAATTGATTAAGTAAATCACTCATTGATTTTTTTTCTCTAACCAGTGGTGAATATTATGAGTTTTATGGAATTTGAAATTATATTAAAATATTAATATATCATTATCTTCTTCTGCATATTTTAGTTATGTGGATATTGTCCGCTCTAAAATCAAAGCCACGTTCACTGCTAAACATGGGACCTTCACATATTTTCTCTCATGTCGGAGGTAAGATATGACACGTCTTATATTAAAGTAAAATAATTTTCAAATAAAATCAATATCTTAGATTTTTCCAATTTTATAAAATTGGGTATTATAATATAATGTGTCTTTTTCGTCCAAAAACCTTAAAAGTACACTTTTTTAGACAAGTGCTGCTTCGTGGAGAAGATAAACCAGCTGGAGCTTGGTGGCATTAGCTCCAATATTTGTCCGTGATATTTGTCACGGAGTCACAAATCACTAGGAATTTAGATTCTAGATAAAAGTTAAATTAATTTATTTAGATTCTAGATAAAAGTTAAATTAATTTTCCTTTTATTTTATTTCCTTGTGTCAAGATAAAATACTTAAAAATTTAATTTAAAGCAAATAATGGGATGGGTCACAAAAACAAAGTGAAAAAGGGTCTCTACGTGACATTTTAATTTAATACTTGTGTAAATATATTGTTGCCCGATATTTAACGCAAACACATTCAATTAGAGATGACAATAAAATGAATTTGAAATAGGTCCGTCTTAATTCTAACTTCATCCTAATTATTCAAAATAATTCTTATTTTCGTTTCATTAAAAAAATAAAAAATGAGAAGAGATGGAGTAAGTATGTCAATTTCTCATACTCATTTCATCCCATTTTTTTTATATTTTTAAAATTTTTTTAATTACATTAAAATAAATATATTTTGTAAATAATTAAAATATTATGATTTTTTATAATTTATTTTATTCAAAAGTATTATATATATATATATATATTAAAATAAAATAAAAATTAAAATTAAAATTAAATTTTATATATAATGAAACATGTTGAGATAAGACAATATTCAAACTCCGCTTAATAAAAAAATAAATAAAAAATCTCAAATTCATTTTTAATGCATTTATTTAATTTTAAACTCATTTTATTAAGGGATAGAAATGGACAGGTATCAAAATAACCCGCATCATTTCCATCCTTATATTTAACTACTATTGGTTTAAAATTTTATCAATTACAATCCCTATAAATTTATTTTTTAAAACGATTTTAAGTGAAAATATTTTAAATACGATTATTTGACGATTCAATTTAATGGGACATTTATGTAATTCAACTAACTAAAAATTGAATAAATAATAAATTTATGAAGGTCAAATCGGAATGCGTTGGAAAGGGGAAGTAATTATTAAGGAGAAGGATGTCAGAGTCAGGACTTTGATGGGATGATGGGAAAGAACAAATACTCTTTTTAAGAGGCCAGTTAAGAATCATTTAATAATTTATCTTAAAGTAGTTTCAGAGAAGCGTACACTGCAGGTATTTTATGAGGTGGAGGGCCCTTTTCATTTATTTTAATTAATAAAATCCTAATTCCTTTCAATTGCATCCGAGCTTTTTGACACGTTGGATCCACGTGGGAGCCAGCCTTGTACACCGGTTGTGGCAGATCTTGTGCTGGACCGTGCATTTATGCCTGCACAAACGCGGTTTTCCTTCCACGTGCTCAATAGTTTCCAATACTTTTGGCTCAACAAATTCGAAAAAGAAAAAGGAAAAAAGAAATAAAGATTTTGTTGCTTTTTACTCATGAAAAATATTAAGAAAATCTAATATACTTAATATTAATTAAAATTTATATATTTTAAACAATGTAATTTTTGTATTAAAAAATTAATTTAAATGAGTTTGAGTTAGTAAATCAAAATATTTTATGAGCTTTAAATTTATTTTATTTTTTATTTCTTTCTTGTTTCGTCTTCTTCTAATCATGTACCAAATTAGGTTTTTCTCGAGGGATTGTTCTTCATCAATCTACAAGAAAAAAGGTTAGGGGAGAAAGTGACTACTTAAACCAATCTTTCTCCAACAATCAAATCAACCATATTTTTTAGAAAGAGGATTTCCTCTCTCCCAAATAGAGAGTGGTTGCTTTCTTGCCTTGTTTTGGTACTAGTTTCCTTTTTTTTTATTTATAGTTTTTTAAGGTGTTCTTACATTTTTAAGAAAGTCAATTACAAGTATACTAATGGGAGGTCACCAATTATTGGTTGTTTTATTATTGATATAAGGTTGTCTGATATGAGGGTCATTTCATTCCTATAGGGATGAACCATTGTTACCATGGTGAGAAACTTCTCATCAAGGTAATTATGATGGTGGCTAATTCATATGTATCATGTTGTGATATGACAAGGCCTATGGTAATGATGTGGCAGGCATGGACATATCTAGATTGTGTATCGCCATATCTATTTTACTAGATGCTTCATGTGTTAGTAGGTCATTTTGCCTTTATATCTTCTTTCATTTTTTAAGGCATATTTTTTTTTTAATAACTATGTAGGAAAATGCAAGTCTTAACGACATGTTTTTTTGAGGCAAAAGACATTTCGTCTTCCAAAAGCATAACTAATAAGCCAATCGTCATAAGTACTTTATAAAAGTCCTTCTCATTTTTCTACAATTTTACTTTTTGAAATGATTTATTTTATTTTATATTATTCTCTTTTCTAGTCTTTTTGCTTAAGGTAAATGGAAAATCTAAAGGCTATCAAGGAGCAAAATAGTATCCTGTCCTCCATGAAAATTCGTTCTTTCCTCTAGAACAATGAGGCTCAACCTCTCAAGCTAGGATATCGTATGTTCCTATTAAGCATGTGAAGATTAGTTTTTATCTTCCTTTATAGTCACTTCTACAACATTTCTTTTATTTTATAAGGTGTCTTTACATCATTTCAGTCCTAATACTATGAGTATTTTGATAGTGATGGTTGTCATGAACCACACTCTGACTATAATATTATTTGTTATCCTTATATTAGGTGAAGCATCATGGTATTGATACATGGTATATCTCGACAAACAATGAGTCAAGGATTATGGTTTTTGTAATTCAAGACTCTAGGAAAAAGTGAAAAGACCAAGGCTTCATTCTACTTGGTAGAGAATAGGTAAGTTAAATATGTCAAACAACATTCCTCTAATGCTCCTTACAAAGAGTGGAGTAGGTATATTAGCCCTTCATTTTATTTTAGATCATTTATGTTTGACATCTAAGGTTTCAACATTGAATTTATGCTTTGTACATAATCTAGTCGATACTAGGTGACCTATTTGGCATGGGAGTGGTATCGTAGAGTGGTTAGTGTGATGAACATTGGGGCTTCTTATTACACAACTATTTTTAGAGTTGTTTGGTTTGACTAAGTTAACTTGTTGCCATATTCTTAGGATCATGTGGCAACAAGCTAACTTAGTTAAACCAAGTGTGGTACACTATTATGAGATATTAATACCTCTATTTCAAATCTATAGGAAATGTTAAGCATTCCTGTGTTTGCTTCAAGGAAGAGGTTGTTTGCAAGCGAGAGCAAATCACAACCTAAAATGAAATCTAAGGAAGGGTTTGTTAGGATAGAGCTTTTGAAAATATGACATGATATAATATAATATAGTCTTATTAATAAATTTATTTATTATGATTTTGGTTCATTTTTTCTATCCTTATTTGCACAATTATTAACTAAATATCTACACTCATATCACTTGCATTGTGCATGATTTGGGTGCATTAAGAATTGTACAAAAGATCTAAGTTTTAGGTTCTTTGTGAGATCATAAGTAGTTCACCTTGCTTTTAAGGGTTTTATCCCAACAATTTCATTTGATCATTTTCATATAAAATGTTATTAAGGAATTATTTACATAAAGTTGTCTTATTCCCCAAATTTGAGACAATGAAATTGTTAAACCACTGTTATGGCACTAGTTTGACTATTGGACTAAATGTCTTAGAAAAATCAAACCCAAATGCCTCATAGTAGCCTTTTGCTACTAATCTAGCTTTATAACCAAATTTTAGGTTTTCTTTTTCTATAAAGCATCAAATTCTTACTTTATAGCAACTTTCCAATTTGTATTATGTAATGCTTCACTCCTTGTTGTTGGTTTTGTAGGACTAAGATTAGTTGTAGATTTTGGGCTTGAAGGGTTCATCTTTAGATCAAATGATCATGGGATGAGAGTTTAAAAGAGCGACACACTACTTCCACACACCACCTATGATGACAGTGCTATGGAATCACCACATTGAAACACAATACATGTGCTTATTCCTACATAAGGGACAATTACTGCTCAAAAAATACAACCACTTTGGCAATATACAACCCAACATAGGGGACAACCCTCACATTAACCACATAACGTCATTACCCTCACTTTAACCACATAACGGTCATTACTCTCACATTAATCACATAACAATCAAAATCTTAAAAATCATTTCATAATCATTGCATAACAATCAATGCCTAAAAAATGGATGTAACATAAATCATTCAAGGCAATGCATACTTGATGTTTCCCTTATTTGTCTTCTCATAATTGATCCAAAAAAAAAAAACTAACTTTAAAAGTAAGTCTAAGTTTCAAAACAAGATATACACAAACAATTTTGTCTTATATGTGTTGTCCTTTATTTTACTCTAGAATTAACTTAATTGTGACTTTGTGAGAAATGAGTCTACTGATATTGACTTATCTCTTTTTTACTTTTCTACCTCGTTGATCCATAGAAGTAAGACAAAACTTATGGATTAACTTAAAAATAAAAAATAAATCAAATTTTTTTGATTTAAAATATTTATAACCCATAAACTAAATTGAATTTAGTTTTTTCTTAAAATGACCCAAGAAAATTTAAAATTTTGATAGACCAACTTTACTCAATTTGGTTCCATTTGATTTTATTTATTTATTTATTTATGGATAGACATACAGATATTTTTTCCCACCAATAATTATAAGCTCCTTTTGAGAAAACATTCTCTAGACTATCATCATTTTCCCTTGGGAAATTTCTAAATAAAGAAATGGAGAACTCTTTTTCTTTGCATAATAACCTAGGACATGGTTATTAACCAAAATATGCTAAACTAATTAGTCATCTAAGTGTGATTATTAAATTGAACTTATTTAATTGAATTACAAAAGTTAGTCTTTCAAGAATGATTATTAAATTAAACTTCTTTAAATTAATTGTCGAAATCAACTCCACAAGAAGTCACATCCCAAATAATTAAATCAAGCAAAAATTTAAAATAAATAGGAAATTAATTATGAACTGAAGATAAGTAACTTAGAAAAGAACCATACAAGTCCTTCTCTTTTTATATTATTAATCTCAACTGGCAACCTAAATAATAAAAAGAAGTGTAATAAAAGAGATGAGCGTCTTAAATAATTTTTAAAATTTCAATTATTTGTATCAAATATTAAATTTCAAAAGTGTTCCTACTATATATCATTGAATTAATTGTAATAAAATTTTAAGTCTAAATTATTATTATTATTATTATCTATAAATAATTGAATTATAATTAATAAAATTGGTATTTGATAGGTTGAAATAGTTTTTGGTAAATTTTAGAATAGTAACTCCTACTGTTCAACATTTTCTTTTCTTTTCTTTTTCATTTTTTATAAATAAAGGTAAAAATATGCAACATAGTTGAAAATTTTACTAGTATAACATAGAGAAAAATTGATAGAAGGTGACAAAATAGTTGTAGAGATTTTAGGATAATTATTCTTTCCTTATTTTGTGAGTTTAACTTTTAAACTTTCAAGTGTAATTTTTTTTTTTTTTACTTGTACCATTAAGAAAAATTTTATGTTTGAAAGAGATAGTTATAATTTCTCACTAAAATATGAAAATAATTCACTATTCAACTTAATAATGGAGGTCTATGATTGTGTTTAGAATCTAAAAATATGATTCTCCATATTGTTTTTATATAGGTCACTTGCATGATAAACTTTACAAAAAGAGAAGGCAAAACTCCAAAATTGTGGGGTACCTGGGTCCATAACTTTATGAATTATTTCTTGGTTCATGGCTTTTGGATTAATTTTAGAAATGTGTACTTTAAATTTTTTTTGATTGAGAAAGATACCCCAATCTTCATGTGGTATGTCACTACTCAATAAAGTAAGGTATTGTCAAGTGCTTAGACTAATTAACATATTTCTAGTTGGTAGTAAGTTGCATTCATCTAATTTTATTCAAACTTTTGTTTTCTTCTATCAAAAAGGGATAGGTTGAGTTTTGCACTATATTTTGATGGTTTAGTTTAACCATGTTGATATTTTAACTTTGTAAAATTCACATTGACTAATCATGATGTTTCATATGTTTCGTATATGTTAAGAGAACTCCATTAGGACACGCTCAATCATAAAATGCCACATGTCTTGATACATAGTGGTACATGCTCAAGATCACTCTTCACTAACATTATATGTAATGCATCTCACCATTGACGTCTAATACGTGGATGGACTAATGTTTCTTCCTATATGACTCCTATATCATAGTGTTGCAGCATATAAGCATGCAATATTTTAAAACCCTACTAGAAAAAAAGTGAATGAAATAGATAAATTAGTAGATTGTGTTTCAATTATTTTGTAAATTCATAAAGACTAATCATGATGTGTCACGTGTCTAATATATGTTAAGTGAGCTCCATTAGGACATATCAATCATAAAATCCCACATTTCCTAATACATAGTACATGGTACATGCTCAAGATCACTCTTCACTGACATTATATATAACGCATCTCACCATTGACCTTTAATACATGGACAAATTAATGTTTTTTCATATATAACTGTTATGTCATAGTGTTGCATCATATAAACATGATGCCTAACTCCAAGCATATTCTTGGGTTACCTAGATACCCATAGAACATTTATGCTTGCCTATGATGGATGTCGTCAGGGTGTCTCGTGTCTCTTACCATACCTAGTGGTAAAGGTACTACCATATGCACCTAAAACTTTTAAGTTCAAACATGCTAATACACTTAAAACTTTTCAACCCAGCATTTTCTTATTTGTGTCAAAATAATTTTATATCAAATTCAGATCAAATACCTTCAAAATATTTTTACTCTCGTTGTTGAATAATAAATGGTGTCCAATTAGATAAGACCAACGTTTTCATAACTGGACCAGTCATGGAACCAAAAAATGTACTAATTCATGGTTTACAAGTCAAACCAGTAGTCAAATCATAGTTGAACCAGTAACATCATAAATATATATAAATAAATAAATAATCACTAATATTTATTTTTTCATATTTAATTTTATTAAATTAAATATATGGATGTATTAATATTTTAACATTTTATTAAATAAAACATATATAATATTTAAATGTGAAGATTTTTATTAAAAGTTATTTAATTTTACCTATATATATATATATATATATATTAAAAGTTATATACCATTATATCTTATTATTCCATAGTTTTAAAAAATATTATATTATTTTACTTATAATAATTACATTTTATTATTATAAATTTTTTGAAAGGAATCTTGTTATTTGATTTAATGGTTTTTGTATGTTAAAACAAGTCCAAATGGGGCGGAGTGGTATTACCCTTGTACTATAACGTTTAGGTCATTGGATCAATTCTTCATGTTGCATCATATTTATGAATTTTTAAGTCACTCTCCATTAGTCCCACATTGGAAGTTGATGGAAATAATATAGGTCCCTATTGTCAAAAAAATAAAAATAAAAATTCTCTGGGCTCTATGCCTGAATGGGCAAACTAGGTTAGAGGTTTGACCATTGGTCTATTCGGCTCAATGGTGGTTTGGTTGCATATCCAATTCAAATAACGACCAAGACCGAATTAAGCTTCGGTCAACGATTAAATGGTTTGGTAGCATGTCCAACGATTAACTTGTGTGAGCCAATGCATGCTATACCATTGTTTTTTTTTTTTTTCCTGCAAGTCTACAACTTCTCTCTCTCTTCAATTATAGGCATGCACAACCACAAAACCTTTTATTTATTTTTTTTTTATAGATCTAAGATTTATTTTTCTTCTATTTATTTTTAATTTCATTATTTAGAAAACTACTCATTTGAATATTCAAAATTTGCCTATCTATCAATAAATCAATTTATGGTAATAAATTTCCAATCTTTTTAATATAAAAAAATAAATGAATAACCTTAATCTAGATTGAAATCTTCTAAAGAATTTTTAAAGCGTTCAAAACTAATTAATGAATCTAAAATACTAATCTAAGGATTAAAATCTTACTTAGAAAACTGATCTTCAATCCTAAAATCTTCATTCATACATTGCCCTCAGTTCTCTAATCTCTTTAAAATAGAGAAGACAAAAAAATCTAGGGCTTTTAAAAGCAAAAAAACCTTTGTACCCTTAATAAATTTATTCAATTAATTTTTTTTTCAATTTACTATTTTACTGCCACAAAATTAATTTTGGGAGTTACAGTTGAGCTTTTATAGGAAGCAAAAAACTTTTGGAACCCCTAGAGACATTTACACCTCTCTACTAGAGGAAATAAGCAATATTTTCTGAATCGGACTGATCATTGAATCGAAAAAGTTACCGGTTCACGGTTTACTAGTCGGACTGGTTGTCGAATAGCGGTCGGACTGGTAGTTGAACAGCGGTCGAACCGATGGTGTCATAAGTATATAATTTATATTTTATTAAAATTAAAAATAATTTTAAGAAATTTATATAATATTAAAATTATAGCATTTCATTTTTTTTGTATTTGATATGTCTATTAAATGATAAACATAAATATAAATGTATTAATATATCAAATTTTATTAAATAGAATATGTATAATATTTACATATGAGAATAAAATTATAACATTTAATTTTATCTACATATCTATGCATTTTATTATTTTAAAAATTTAAAAATATTATATTAATTAATTTATATTATTTTCATATTTATTGTTAATAATTATTATAAAAATAAACATGAATATAAATATTTATATTTGTTTAAATGTTTTATATTATAAAAATTTGCAAAGAGCATTAATATAAAATATTGTTACCTATATCTCTCAAAGGAATTGTGCAACATAATGATTGGCTCTTAATCAAATCCTACATTAAAAACTCACAAATTTAATGAGTTCTAAATCCTCACAATGCAACAGTTGCATTTATTATTCTTTATAACCAAATCCCACATCGGAAACTCACAAATTTAATGAGTTCTATAAATAACCCACACTTGAAGGTAAGCTGCTCAATGGGCTACTTGGTGGGTGGGAAGATTGTAGGCCCAATGTAGCAGGCAAGACCCAACAGTGTTTTGGTCAACCCACATGTTGACCGGCTCACAAAAACTGTCCTGATTCGTTCGGTTCAACTCAAAAGCTGTCCAGTTTTTAAACGCTTGAACACATTTACACCTCTTTATTAGTGAAAGTGAGCTGCTTTTATAGGAAGTAGGAAACTTTTAGAATCCCTTGCAAACATCTGCACCTCTCTATTAGTGGGGAAGTGTAGAAGATTCAAGAAAAACTTGGAGACATCCGCACATCTCCACATAAGGATGAAAGATGGTGGAGAAGTATGAAACATTCTAGAGAATTCATGTGAACTCTTATACATATCTTTCTACTAATATAGGAGTGTAAAAGATTTTACAGAAGTTTCGAGACATCCACACGTCTCCACACATGATTAATTTCAAAAAGGATTGTTTGTTATAGATCATAATTATAGGTGTTTACAAATATCTAAATAACACACTTCATTTTTTTCTTCTTCCATAAATCCTATATAAATTAAAGTTCTAAATGATTTTAAATTATTAGATTAATAAATATAATTACCCTTGTGTACTTCCATTTTTCACTTCTCATTTTTTTTTGAGGAAAGATGTGTTAACCTTCTTGCTTACCATACAACAAAAATAAATCATAGAAAATTAAATTTAAATACAAGCAAAGTATATATTTTTGCAATAATAATAATAATTTAATAAGAAAACTAATAGCTCTAATCCAATGCTACCTCCTATTCTTGAGAAAAAAAGTATAGGAAACAATATATCATATATTGTCTTTTGTATTTTATAAAATAAAATCAAATATAAAAAATATTTTGAACATTTCTTTTCTTACTTCTTAGAATGGGACATAACCTTATGCTTTGGACATTCAGCATCACCCTTTGAAATAATCTAATGGGAGAGAAGAAGGGCATTAGGCATGGATGATAAAAAATGGTTTGAGCCCTATTTCTGCTAGAAAAAAATATAAAATATATATATATACTAAAGATTAGATAAAGAAGACTTGGCATAGGCTGACCTTCTAGATGTGTACAACAACCACTGGGCTAAGGTTTGGTGAGTGGTGGGTGGGGGTTAGGGTTAAGTAACCCAACATGAAATTGCTTAACCTGCTTAAACTTTGTGGTGATAACTGGTACGACAGGGTAAGATTAGATGATGAGGTTAGCCCAATTTCCTATTGTCACTCTCTAATAATGATGTTGCTTACCCAAACACAACTCATGGTGGGTTTCACTTTCACCCTCTCAAACACATCACTTGCTTCACCCCCTCCATGTCTTACAACTTCAATCATTTACGGCATGCAAGTCCCAACACTAATCCCACTGCTTTTCTTTTCTTGTCTACCCTCCTCCTAGTCACCGGCCCAATATGTTCTCACCCACTGTCACTTCTAATCCATTTGGGTTTGAAAAAGAATAATTAAAAAATAAAAACAAAGGGAAAATAAAAAAGAAAAACATAAAAAATAAATCAAGGGACTGACCGGTCGAAAGAGTCACATTTGAGGTAATAATAATAACTATTTTCAAAAAATATTTTTTTTGTTTTTTGAAATAAAAAAATAAAAAAATATATTTGATAACTAAAAACGGTTTTTTATTTTTTATTTTTAATGATATAAAATATGTTATTTTTACATAATATTTTTTATTATCTCATATATTTTTTTTGATGAATATTTTAAAAAATAATTATACAAACATATAAAATAATTAAAAATAAAATATTAGACATAAAAATTAATTTTAAAATATATTTAAAAATAAATTAAAAATATTTTAAAATTTTAAACAAACTTTTATTGTGATGTTATCAAGAGATATTAGATATTTACACCATGTTTTTTTTTTTTTTTTAAATATTTTTAAAGAATGGCATTTATAAAAATAATTTGAAATTAATAATAATTAAATTTTTTTTCTAAATTCATAGTAATTCTTCGGTAAAAGGCCAAAAAAGCAAAAAAAAGCAAAAAAGAAAAAAAAAAAAGAAAAGAAAAATCCCCCTCACTTTTTATTTCTTAAAGTTCATGCGGTAAAGATTTGAGTGGGACACCTGCCTCATCGTTTGCTTTGTTTTTTGGCGCCTCAAAGAAAAAGGTGTGATAATGTCACTGTGGAACATGTCTTTTCACCAGAGCGGACCAAATTTGTCGCTTCTACTGCATTGTGAGATCAAACTCTATTTTAATCTGATTCCTAAATAGAAAAAAATTAAGTTCCTTTCCTCTGCTTTGCATGCTTCTCGCTCTTAAGAACAGCCAGACAAAATAATAAATTACCCTCCTCTACGCAACCATACTGTACGGTAATTTGGTCATGGTAAATTTAGATTTAGATTTTCAACCATAGTATATAATTTTATATCAAAGTTTAAATATTGCACATGTGTAACGTGGAGCAAAATCAACCCATTTATTTCAAAGAATGAAACTAAGTCTACGTAACGAAATTCAATAATTTAAGATTTTTTATAAAGAGAACAAAACTTTGGTCCACCCGTCCTGAGAACAAGCGAGTCCCAAGTGTTTTGGTTGCGGGTTGTTGTTTTGTCATTTACATCTTGCCTGAAGAGAAGAAAACAAATGATTTTATTTTTATTTACAATTAAAAAAAGGGGGGCAAAGGCAGAAGGCAAAGGAAAGGGTTCACGCGGACGAAGGTGTGTGGATGTTGGTGAGCCACCCCGTCGCCAGCTGGCCTGTCGGAGCTCCCCCTCCTCTACTTGAAAAACCTTCGCTCGCGCAGAGCACGTGACTCACACCTCATCTCTCACTTCACCCTTTCTCTCTCTCTAAAAGCCCATCGCTTTCTCCCTTCAAAAACATTTCACCCTCAGAACCCCCACCAAAAAAAAAAAAAAAAAAAGGGGAAAAAAGAAAAAGAGAAAAAAAGAAAAAAATAAATCCCCCCAATCTTTCTCTCTCTAAAATCAAATACCACTTCTCTATGTAGAAACTGTTCTCTGGAGATGTTGGAGGAGAGTTGAGATTCAAATGTTATTGCTCGGTAGCGGAGGACTGGTGGGCGATTCAGGTGTTCGGATCTGCTGGTGGTAAGCCTTGTTGTTGTTTTCCTTTTGTGTTGATCCGCGCTTGGCTCTCGAGAAAAACGAGGTACATGAGTGGAGATGGACGGTTTTGATTGTTTTACTTTTTCGTTGCGGAGAGATTGTGTTTGGTGCAGTTTGGGATGTAGCGTCAGGATTTTGATTCGTGTTTTTTTTTTTCTTTTTTTTTTCTTTGGCTTTTGGTGCGGTTTCTGTAAGGGAGGGTGGATTTGTTTTGATAGGGAGCTGTTGGATTCTTGGAGGTTTGGTTGTTCTTTGGGAGGTGGAGTTGGAGTGTGTTTTTGAAATGTTCGGATTTTTTTTTATAATGGCGGGGTATTTATAACTGATTTGAACTGATTTAGGTCGTTATCGCTGTAGGCTCTATAGGAAGGTTTTGGATTTTGATCTGAATTTGCAATTGTTTATTGGTTAATGATTGAAGTTTCTAAGGGCTTCGCAGTCTCTGAATTGAATCGGTGATTAGCTCTTGGAGATTAGGTTTGCAACCCGGAATAAAAAGAAATGATGAAATTTTGTAGGCACATTGATTGCATCGATTTGTGGCATTGTGGAGGATGGATTTCTTCCTTTTATTGGCAATGCTTTTAGAGGTGGAGTTGGTAGATGTATTGTGGATACAATGTTAGTAGAAGGTGGACCTCCTATGTGCGTGGGTGTGATTTCGGGTGCATTAAGATGGACATAGATTGCAAACATGTTTCGTAATGGGAGTTTAAGTTTGGAAAATCTAATAACTGGAGATTAGAAATTGCTTAGTTAATAATATAAATCCATTATTGTTAAAATTATTGATTTAAATGGATTTATGACGTTGAGAGCATGGTATGATGAGCCCTCATGTTCTTAGCAAAGACCCCTGTTATGAGGTAGTTAATCAAGATTCAGTTTGCAATGGTGATCTAGCTGTCTTGTTGATCGAACTAGGTTTCTGGTCAGTTGATTCGTGCCAAAAATATGTTTTTTATTAGGGGTTGGCATTAATGAATGCTCTTCGGTTGTTTTATTAAGGGTGGCAATAAATTGACAAAAGACTCTAGGTAAATTTTAAGTACTCATTCATATAGGTTTTTTGATAGGTAAACAAAAGATGCATTAAAAGCTCAAAAAAGAATGCACCAAAGTACATGGGACTATACAACGGCTGCCTAGAGATGGCCTAAAAAAGGAAAAGGGATAACAAAAAACTACTCTCTTCCTTAGTGAGAACCCAATCAATCAATAAAATCATAACCAACCAAAAAATATTCTTATTAAATGTTGGAAATTATGTTCATCTAGGAAATCTTCTTTCAAATTACGTCAGAACTTGCTCTGCTTGGGGTCCTGCTTTATGCTTCTAAGCATTAAACTGTATCCAGTTTTCTAAGGAACCCCAATCAAATTGAGCATGGAAAACTCCAAACATCGTATAGATGTATTCTTTCTGGGTAGGAAAATGAGAGATAATAATTGCTGTTATTCTCTAATTAAATTTTCTAGTTGAATTCCTCCAAATTCCATATTGACTAAAAACTAGGAGAAGGAGCCAGTTTAATATTGTGCATGAGAGCTGTGATAGCTGAAACTTATTAAAACATCTTTGTATTCTTCTCATCCTAGATTAGTCAAGCCTCTCTTTGTAACCTCCAAACCATAGGACCTGAAATGCAGAAGGTGTCAATATTGGGAGAGGCAACCCAAAGCCTCCCTTTCAATTGAAAGAGAGAAGAGCAAGTTGAAAATCTAAAACAAATGACATATGAGTTGTTTCGCTTTACACATGAATCAACTTGCAGTTTTTTTTGATTTTCTTCCTTTCTAAATTATGCCACGGTTTTACTTTCTTGAGTACTACTTCTAGGCGAAGGCCTTGAATTAGGGAAAAATTTGGGGGTCCAGATTAATTTAGTTGGAAGGGTCATCCACAGGTTCAATCTTATAAAGGGCATGTATTATAACTGTAGATGTGGATGCACTCAAGGGCCTAGCTTTCTATGAAGGAGCTGGAAAGATCCTTGTCATCTACTTTATTAAGTGAGGAGGGGAGTTATATGTTTCAGAATTCTATAGGCGCATCCAATGCCGAAATTACATGGTAAACTGAGGATGTGTAAAATTTTAAATATAGTAACATCCCTATGCTTGGGGTAGTGGCATTGGCATGGTAACAAAACATGAAAGGGGACCCACTCACCAGAAATAAGTTGAGGTTACCAGAGATAAGTTCAGAAGTTAATATGGTAACTGGAACTCATACTGGCCAACTACAGTATACATTGTGTATACGTTGGTGCATCTCCTCTTAGATGCTTTTAATATTAATTCTTCTTTGCCCATGAAAAAAAAAACCTCAATACTGTATTTAATATTGGGAGACAAAGGGGTTTTCTTAGTGAGAAACAATCTTTCAGTGAAGTGTGAGTTGTTTCATTTGCTGAATCGGAATCCTGCCCATGTACAATACAGCTCACATGTGCTTAATAGCCTGCCAAGTCACATCTTCAGGAATGGTCCTTGTTCTCAGAAATCACTGGAACCTAATTAATTTTTTGACCTCTAGAATTGATTGGAAGTCAAGAGCTTATTTAGCTTTTCATGAAACTGCTATATTAGTTCATTAGACCATTTTCCACATGTTATTGTAAGTTGATGGCTTATGTGTATGCATTTATATGTGGAACCTTATGTGGTGGGTTGTTCTTATTTTCTTTCTTTCTTTTTTTTTTTTTTTTTTTAAATGGCAGTTTCATTACTATTCTCTCAATTGGCTGGCATGGTATCTTTTTGAGCAGCTGCCTTAGTTTACCTGGTGCATCTGATGGCTAGGCAACAAGGATCATTTCCTTAAATTTTTTTTTGATAGAGATTTCCTTAAATTAAATGTTTAGCAAACAGAAAAGGAGGAAATCCATGCTGAACCCTATTGCTTGACTAATGGTCCCACCATTGGTTCTGCATGATAGAGGAGTATTACTGATCAGATATTCTTGCAGCCCCATTGGACTTGGAGAAATATAAAATTTCCATGTTTAGGGTATTTTAGTGGTCCCAGTGCCAGCCTATTTGGTGTCAAATTAAGTATGCATTTGGTTTTCTGGTTTTATCAGTTTTTATTCTACTTTGTGTTTCCAATGTTGATAAACTTAATCAGAAGTGCCTATCCAAAAAAAAATAAAAATGAAGATAAACTTAAGCAGAAGTGGTGCTTTTTGATTAGGCCTTATTCAAAGTCTTAGTTCTGTGTAGGTCCACAGGAGTTCCTTACGTAGTCACGTCTTTCCAAGTTCCATGTATATTTGGAGTTTTGGAAAGTCCTTTTTCAGCAGAAGTTCTTATTTTTGAAACTATCTATTCTTGGAGCACCTGCTGGGTAAATCTTGTGTGTTTCTGATGTGATTTACTGTTTTTGTGTTTTCTGATGGATGATATAGCTTGCAAAACAATCTTTTGTTTTTTTTTTCTCTCTTGTATATAATATTTATGATTTCATTTGTAATTAACTTATTGGCTTGCTGTATATACATTTCAGTTCATTTCCTTGGGTAATGCTCCATTTGAATTTTCAGTTCTATTTGAAGATAATTAAATGCATATTGATAGAGTCTTGGTTTTCATTGTGCAGGTCATATGGCCTCCAGCTTAAGGAATTTAGAACAAAGGAAGCTTGTGAACCAATGAGGTGTTGTCTAAGAACTATTTCAAGATTGAAAAGGTCTTTTATGGGGTAAGAAGTGGGGCGAAATGGTTTTAGATTCCAAATATTTAAGGACATGGAGGAGACACGAGATGATGCAGGGCCAGCAGAGCAAGGGTCTCCTGTTACAACATGGTGGCCATCAGATTTCATTGAAAGATTTGGATCTGTTTCTCTGGTTTCTCAAGAAGAAATTTTGAGTAATAAAAATTCTAAGAGCAACACTGAACAAGATGAGCTGTCATCTCAGACAGCCTCACAAATTCTCTGGAGCACTGGAATGCTTTCTGAACCTATTCCTAATGGTTTCTACAGTGTCATTCCGGTGAGAACTAGACATTATTTTGTTCATTTAGATAACCAATTGTTGTAATTGTACTTTCTGTTGATTCTTTCTCCACTATCATCTTTGACAGAATCAGATGTCTGAGAGATCTATTATCAATGTAGACATAAAGAAAATTAATTCCTGGATTCTTTGGATTCATATACTGCATTTCTGGTTAACTGCTCTGACACTATTTTTATTTTTTTTTAATTTTTTAAATCAGTGACTTTTGTTTTGAGCATATTCTGTGTGGGCTGATGACTTTTATGATAGTTAAACTCGTACTTGCATCAGGTTTCTGCTTTTTTTCTTTTTGGTTTTTGGTTTTCTATATTCAAAAAGTGTAACAAACTGAAAACAATTCAAAAAGTCTTGTGTGCACCTACCAACCTCATACAACAATAATAAATAAAAAGAACAAAATCTGAATGAATGTTTTTAATCATTGGTTTTCTTTTCGAAGCCTACTAGCATGAATAAATATAGAAGCCAGATTCAGTGATTGTCTTCTATTGGTGTTGGCATAGCTCTCACTTGTTTGCCTTAAAAAGAGAAGTTTATTGACACATTCTAAAATTTGGTTCCTCTAAGTTTCAAATTAGATTTCTGATCCCATTAACTTGATAATTGGATTCTTGATATCAATAGAAAACATATGAAATGGGCAAAGTTATGAAGAAGTTTGGAAATGTGGAGAAATGCTTGAAAGATAAGATAGGACTTACTAAGACAGACACATAGTGCTTAAAATTGATAAATATAGATACTGCACAGAAGTTTTAAAACACATGCTGATATTTGGGAGGACAATACTAAAACATAATTATATGGAAACATAATAAAATTCTAAATTAAATGTATTGAAGGATAAAATATAAACTCTCGTGGTAAGAGAGTAATGTGGTAATTATTGTTTGCTTGTTGGCTTTACTTGGATAATGCCTTTGGTTTGTACTGGAGGTTTCTAAAGGTTGATACAGCAATGCTGTTTTCTACAACTTCTCCGTGTCTAATTTGGCATGTACGAGAAGAAAGGAGTACCTGTTTCCTTTTGTCGTGGAGGCTCTGCATGGTATCTGAAGAAAGTCTTCTAAGATCTTTGTATAGCTGGTTATCTGGCCTGAGTACTTCTTGTTTGGGATCTTTCCTTGATTCCTTACGCGGTTTGAGCTGTTGGTGACATTCATTTTGCTATCATGGTGGTTATTTTGTAAACTCGATGTGTACTTGGGTTTTACCTCCTGTGAAGGTTTTTACTAATCTTATTTTATCTGTATCTATTGAGAGAGATCAAAATAAAAAGTATGAAATAAAAAAAGAACCATTGATGCCTATGTATTACGGCCAAGGATATTTGACATGGATTTGATGTGACATATAGTCGTATTGTGATAGAAAATTCTAAGTAAATAGAGGCACATACATTTAGTGTAATTTATTTAAATATCTACTATGCTAACTAGTAGTACTTGGTGCTGAGGTGCAATTTGTAATTTATTTTCCCTGAAAGGAATAGTAATCTAATAATTGGTAACATCATAAATTAAGTCATATAAATTAATGCATCATAAAAGAACACATATAAGGTGGGGAGGAGTCTTGATCTAGAAAATTTCTTCTAGGGGCTGGTTTTGAGTTGAATCTTTCAGTCAGGTGCCCTCTTTTTCTTTCCCATTTTTTGATTATATGTTTCTCCTATGCCCCATCAAAGGTGGGCTCTTCACCAACACCACCCACCCACGTGCACCACCACACCCCCCCTCTTTTTTTATGTTTGGGAAAAATTCTTATGTCATTTTGATGAAACCTTAAGACAATTAAGTATGTAAAAACCAGTCAGAGGAGAGTCATAGAGTTACCATAAACAATTATAGACATTTTGTGGCGAAACAAGAGTAGAAGTTTTCTCAGGATTTAATAACACAGCATTATATGCACACTCAGAGATTTATTTATGAGTTGAGTCTTTGTTTTGTTCTGCTATTTTCTATTTACATATATTTTATGAGTGCCTGCTGGGACAACAGAAAAGAGTTTACCAAGATCCCTGCTGGGAATAAAGATTTTACCATGTACCTCCCTCCTCTTATTGGTGCATGATTAATAAATTTACCTATAAATAAAAAAAAAAATTATTGGTGCATGATTTCTTCCTAAGGAAGGCCAGAAGCCTTCTGAAAGATTGCATCTTCTCCTCAGTTCAATTTCTCCCAGAAATACCTTTTCATCCATTGCTGAAGAAAAAAGCCTTTGAAATTCTCAATTGATGCATATTTTTTCGTTTTTCTATTTTAATTTTTATCATCCCTTGATGCTTGGCTCAAGTGGTAAAGGGTTAGGGAGGGTTTGTGGGAGGTTCTAGGTTCAAGTCCCAATGGAGAAAAAAATTTACCAATATTTTTTTTTGTTACAAGCACCCATTATATGTTTTCCATTAAAGGCGCTGTTTCCAAATTTGGTTTGAAATCTTTAACATGTAATTATATACAGGACAAAAAGCTTAAGGAGATTTTTGATGATATTCCTACCCTGGATGAGCTTTATGCTTTGGGAAGCGAGGGTGTCAGAGCTGATATCATTCTTGTAGATGCTGCGAGAGATAAAAAACTATCTATGCTGAAGCAACTAATTATGGCATTGGTGAAGGGACTCAACTCAAATCCAGCTGCAATGATTAAAAAGATTGCTGGATTGGTAAGAGGTTTTAATTAATCCTTGTTTTAGTTTGTAGTGTTTCACCATTTCTTCTGCTTACATTTATTTTATGCCTCCTGTATCATTGGCTCTTGTATTTCTTTACTTATAGGCTTATAGTGTTTTCAAATGTTCACACTTATATTGTGAAGTTATCCAATTAATATTGTTTGATGGTGCAAACCTAGATATACTATCAAGTGAATGGAAACTGATGTATTACCAATTATTTACATGCTAGATATCTCTTTACTTGTACTACTTGTTTCTGATTAAAGAAATAATCCATTTCCTTGTAATGTCCAAATATGGTTTCCTTGAGATAATCATGTCCAAGGTTCTGTGGGCTTCACTTGACTATTTTTTATTTGCAATCTCTTTGTATGGTTGTGTGTGTGCTCATGCCATTTTCAAATAGGTAGGTGTGGAAGATAGGCTATGATACCTCATAAACCTGATGAGATGCCAGAGTTACCAAGAATGAGGATTCGCTGAACAACTTGAAAGAGGAGAGAGGGTATAGCAACGTATTGCGACATAGGAAGCTGGAAACCCTGGATAAAGTGGTGCCTTTTGAGCCTTGTATATATGGGTGGTGGCAATCCTTGGCGTCCCCTGCTTGTTTTGTAGGAGGGAGGGGCTGATTTTAATGTCACCAGATTCTCTATGAAGAACTTGGGGGCTCTGATCTTGTGATGAATATGAGAGTTTTGATGTGTTCATTAGGGAGTACAATTTTGTTCCATCCCTCCTTTCAGAAATATCTTTTATTTGGTTTAAGTTGCAAGAAAATCATAATCATAAGGAGCTAGATAGGTTTGTTCTTTCTAATGAATGAGGCTTTAGATTCACCAATATCGTTTAGGAAGTGCTTTCTAACCCATTTCTCATTATTGTCCTATCACAGTGGATTCGAATCCAGTTAGGTGGGCTCCTGGTCTATTCTGCTTTAAGAGAGGTCAGATTTAAGGTCCAACTATGACTCTATCACAAGGTGGTGGAATGAGGCTAGTTACATGCCTTATGGTACAACATATTGGGTTGTGTTCCTTATACAAGCAAGGCAGAAATGAATACTGGCATTAGGATTAATGAGTGGTAATAGAAGAAAGAATAAGAAATGAATGATTGCTGAGATGTTGGTGATCACATTAATTCAAGATCTGGGAAGGTCACATCAGGTGGTTCAGTGGTTCGGCTTCATTCCTCTGCCAGCAAGACAAAAAGAAAAAAAGCACCAATTCAGACTGAGGAATGGCACTGTTCAAGTTGAAGATGGAAAAATAAAAGGACAAAAGGCCAAAAAGGTTACTTATCCAAAAAAAAAAAAAAAAAAAAGGCCAAAAAGGTCATAAGGTTGTGGTTATGAGGAAATACATGGTTGCCGAGAATTTAAAGTCTCATATGGAGTTGAATGGAGGAGTAGAATATGGTTTGTTAATTTGAGTATCTCTCCCTTTTTCTACATGTGTGTGTAATTTAATGTATATAAAAGATTCAGCTAACATTGTTTTTGTCTTATGTTACGATTTTTGTTGCTGATCCAACTAAAGTTGGGCATTGTAAATAATAATACCCCTGCCTGTACTGAAGCAGTGGGGTTGAAAAAGAGTGTTTGATTTCTCAGATCTACTGTAGTGTTTGATTTCTCAGATCTACTGTACTTGTGCACAATCGACCAGTTTTAAGCAGTGGCCCTTCTTGTTTTTGGTATTGAAGAAGATGGGTTTTGGGGAGAAGTGGATAAGGTGGATCAAGTGGTGTATATCCACTGCCAGTTTTTCAGTCTTGGTTAATGGAACCCCAGGCTTTTTTCAAAACTCTAGGGGTCTAAGGTAGGGAGACCACCTTTTGCCTTATTTGTTTGCGATAGCGATGAAAGCTCTTAGCTGCCTCTTAAAGAGAGCTTTTAGCGGAGGTTATTTGTCAACTTTCCAGGTGCGAGGTAGAGGGGGTGAAGGGGTTAAGATTTATCATTTTCTGTTTGCAGATGATACACTGTTCTTTTGTGAGGCTTCCTAGGACCAGATGGCTTTTTTATGCTGGCTACTTTTGTGGTTTGAGGCTATTTCAGGGTTGAGAGTTAACCTAGATAAAAGTGAGTTGATCCTAGTGGGAAGTGTGGAGAATGTGGAGGATTTGGCTTCAGAGCTTGGTTGTAAGGTGGGGAGCTTGCCTTCTACGTACTTGGGGATGCTGTAGGGTGCTCCATTCAAGTCTGTGGTAGCTTAGGATGGAGTTGAGGAGAAGTTCTGCAAGAGATTGGCTATATGGAAGTGACAATACATTTTTAAGGGTGGGAGGATCACCTTGATACAAAGCACTTTGTTTAGCTTGTCTATTTACTTTATGTCTATTTTCTACTTGCCAAGGTTGGTCAGATTGAGGTTGAAGCAGATTCAGAGGGCTTTTCTATGAGGAGATGGGGCTCTAAAGCAAAGACCTCATTTAGTAAGGTGGATGACAATTTGTTTAGATAAAAGAAAAAGGGGTTTGGGGAACAAGGCTTTCCTTTGCAAAGAGCTGGTGCTTTGTGAATGAGAGAGAGACTTTTTGGAATCAAGTAATAAGGGGTAAGTATGGGGAGGGATGAGGTGGATGACATTCTTGCAAAGTAAGGGAGGGGTATGGTGTAGGGTTGTGGAAAACAATTATGAAGTTTTGGTATCTCTTTAGTAGTAGACTTTCCTTTGTGGTGGGTAATGGGTAGAGGGTGAGTTTTTGGAGGGATAAGTGGTGTGGGATTACACCTTTGTGTGATTCTTTCCCCTCTTTATTTGCCTTAGTTGCTTCCAAATAGGCTTGGGTGAAGGATGTTTGCACTTTTTTAGAATGTGAGGGGAGTTAGAGTCCTCGCTTCTCTAGGCCTTTCAATTATTGGGAGGTGGATGAAGTGGAGAGCCTTTTGATATGCTTGTGTGAGAAGAGAGTGAATATGGATGGGGAGGATAAGGTACGGTGGACGAAAATGAAAAATGACAAATTCTTTGTAAAGTCTCTTTACAAAGCCTTAAAGTCTGACTCTTCGGTTTATTTCCTAATGAAGATCATTTGGAATTCCTGTGTGCAACCAAAAGTAAGCTTCTTTGCTTGGGAGGCCTTGTGGGGAAAAACTTTAACTTAGGATCAAATTCAGAAGAGGGGACGGACTCTAGCAAATAGATGTTATCTTTGTCAAACGAATGAGGAATCCATAGATCACTTACTTCTCCATTGTGACAAGGGCTTTGGGGGAGATGTTCTTTACTCTTTTTGTAGTGTCGTGGGTGTTTCCTTCCTCAATTAGGGAAACCCTCTTGGGATGAAATGAGTCTTTTGTGTGCAAAAAGTGTAAGACAATTTAGAGAGCGAGTCGTTTATGCATTTTCTAGACAGTTTGGCTAGTAAGGAATAGAATTGCCTTTGAAGACGATGTGCTATTCATACAAATGCTGGAAGCTTCTTTTGTTTACTTACTATGGTCGGAGATTAAGGTGCTTATGAAAGATGATCTTTTGACGTTCATTGATTTCAATGATTAGGTGGTTTCTCATTGAGGGAGGGGTTGTCTTTTGTACATCCTTTGGGACAGTTTTTTGTTTCAGCTGTAAGGGGGTGAGTGTATCTTTCTTGTATATTATGGGCCGCTATTTTAGCGCCTCTTCGTGATATAAATACTCTTCTTTACTGTCAGAAAAAAAAAAGGTTATGCAGTTCTGAAATCATGCCTTAAACACTATTAAATACTAATATTACATACAAGTTTCACCATCCATAGAGTCCTATAGTTACATTATTATAACCAAAGTTAATAATTGCTTGTTGTCCAGCCATTACAGAGTCAACGTTTTTTATAAGCACGACCTTTTTATGTTTGACTCATTCTAGTATCTTAACAGGTTTCAGATTTCTATAAGCGGCCAAATTTGGAATTAAGTCCAGCAAAAGCTGCACTAGAGGAAACCTCTCATGTGTCTGAGAATCGAGGAGCCCAGTTACTTGGCCAAATAAAACATGGTTCTTGCCGTCCTCGGGCAATTCTATTCAAAGTTCTTGCTGATACTGTCGGTCTTGAAAGCAGGCTCATGGTGGTAAGATTCACCTTCACTTTCTTTTTGAGGCCATTGTTTGTTGTTTTAAGAGAGAGAGAGAGAGGGGGGGGGGGGGATGGGGTTGTTTGTTGTTTTAAATTATTCACTCGCGTTTGTCTCTTGAAACTGCTTCCCATTTGAGTTTCATTTCCATGAATTGAAATTTGTTTGAAATGCGGTTCATTGCTAATCAACATATCTAACTTTTGAAAGGCTGTCCCTTCCTCCTTTCATTTATCTCAGGGTTTACCTAATGATGGGGCTATTGAGTGCATAGACTCATATAAACATATGTCTGTGATAGTCATGTTGAATTCTGGGGAACTACTGGTCGATCTGATGCGATTTCCTGGCCAGCTGATACCCAGATCAACCAGGGCAATTTTTATGACCCATATTTCTGCAGCAGGGGAAAGTGACTCTGCAGAGAATGATTCTTGTGATTCTCCCCTAGAACCAAACAGTCCTTTGTATGGTTTTTCAGATAGAGTTGACCCTGACAGGTTAGCAGATTGAATGGTCTTTAACTCCCTTATTTGTAATTGTCTTCCTTTCATTGCTGCATATCTGTTTAAAATAGCATTGACATTTTCAGAGTTTGCCTGATATTGTCAATGCTTATGTAAAGTTGGTGGGCAGTGACTATTCTTGTTCCATGTGCTGCAGTACTGAGAAAGATGAGGGCCTTCAGTTCCAACGGAGATTAGAAGCATCATCAAATGTATCAGGTCCTTCTTTACGGAATGTAATGCTGCGATCTACCCCCTCTATGGATAGAAAATTGAGGTAATATTAACCATTTGTCTTTAAATATTCTGTTTCAGTCCATTGGAATTATCTTTACAAAGAAATTCACTTCCTATTTGGTTAGTATCTTTATGATTGAAAATCCCTACATCTATATGATTCAAAACCACTAAAAGATATTGGGGGATTCTTACCTTTCTCTCTATGTCAGTTTATCGCATAGTGAACCCAATATTGCTACTACTTTTTGGCGACGGAGCCGGAGAAAGGTCATTGCCGAACAACGAACTGCCAGTTCAAGGTTCTTTTGATCCCTATTTGATTTGGATTGATATGCAAATGAAGATTGAATAAGTTATGTTTGACATCATTATTTAAAATTCTATGCCTTGTCATCGAGGTTTAGAATTTGCTATAATTCACAACAATGATTTCCATGTGTTGGAGGTGTATTAGGTTGAGTGATCTTAAGTTCAAAATTTAGAATATAGTAGGTTAGACGAAAACAAGTGGACAAATTTTTTCATTTATTGGAATGGAGTTGGTGCGATGGGAAGTGAAAGTGTGAGGTTGCAACAGTGTAGTGACATCAAAACATGGTGTTAAACATCAAGTGTTAATGGGCAAGGTGTTACATTTGCTTGTTAGAGTGATGGTGAGATTTTTAGGACTCAAAGTAGATGGTTGGGTTGATCAAGATCCTGGGCTGGACCAAGGGGCTGAGAAGAAGTAATGCTCTACAGTTTTAACTTTTAATAACTAAAAGTCTGAACTGGTTATGTGGAGTTGCATTACAGAAAATTATTCCAGGAAAAAGGTGAAGAGAAAATAAAGAGAAGAAAAACATTTGGGAGTCAGGACTGTAGGCTTTTTGCTGGTGTAATTGGCAGCTAGGCATGCTTGATGGAGTCACAAACACCAATATATGAGTCAGTACCTGAATTAGAGGCTCATAGAGAGCTCAAACTCAATAGTGTGCATTGTTTTTCTGAGAAGCGCTTCAATGTGCTCCTCCAGCCATATTGAGCTATTCTTGATGCTGAAATTTCACAAATGATTCTCCTATGCTAGCTCCTAGTCTAGTGGTAGTCCCTTGATTTTGTGAAGCTCAGGAAGAGAATTGTGTGTCTCAGATCATTGATTCTCTATTTACATTTTTCTGTTGGCCCACGCATTTCTAACAAACGGTATCTTCATGGGTGTGTGTTTGCCTCCGATCACTGATTTGCTATTTACCTTTTCTTTGGGCCCACATATTTTCAGTGTAAACAGTATCTTCATGTTAGTTTCAAGGATATCTCCAATTTGTCGGGAGACTCAACTTTTATAAAACATTAATAAGCATTTATGTTTTATCTGCTATCTTAGTTATTTTTTTTAGTTTTCTCAGTCCAGAGCACCCTTCATTTCGAGCACGTGGGCGGTCAATGCTTAGCGGTGATAGGAAATCATTTAGAGATTATGCTGATGACATAGCTGCCTCAAGGTGCTTACCTCTGTTGACCCCTAATTTCTTATTTATGAGTCTTATAAGTATATTTAATGATAATAAGGAAATGCATGATGGTTAATGTTTTTCCTTTGACATCGCATGGAAGCTCATTTATTATTAGTTGCTTGAAATCTAGCCTAGAGATGTATGGAAAAGTTTTTGTTTACTTAATGAAACTGGGTGAATATGCTTTTCTATCAAACCTAGTTTGCATTGTTTTTCGCATAGTTTTGAAAGGGGTGCTTTGAGTGCACCTAGGCCTAGGCCCTAAGGTGCAATGATGTGAGATGCACACAACATACCATAAAAATCTATTGATGACTCCTCTCCTCAAAGATCCCAATGTTCATTTCCAGCCAGGTAACGTATACCAGCCAGGTAACCTATAAAATGGCAAATATGGGTTGTTGTAATAATACTTTCCTCCTAGGATTTCTCCTAAATCCCTGAAATTGGATGACAATGATGGCTATAATCTTGTCTGATAAAAAAAATGGAAAAAAAAAAAGGGATAAAACTCTGCAATCTCTTTAGGGAGGAGCTAAGGCAGACCTGTTAAAGAGAATAACTCTGGCATGGCTCCATCATAATAAAACATTGAAGGCAATGACAGTTAGGGATCTACCGGCTTTTGAGATAAAAGATAAAATGCTCAGGATTGATGGCTTTATAGCTCTTGGCCCTTCTTCTACTGTAGATTTTGTGGATTGGATGGGATCTTGTTGAGGGTTGCCGTTTTTTTTTGTCCGTCTTTTTGTTTTGTGGTGGCACATTTAGGCACCCATTGTATGCTCCCTGTGTACTTTGGGGTGCTATTTTGGCGCTTCTTTCTTCTAATATACTTTTTTCTTTATCTATCAAACAAAAAAGAAAAAAGGATTGATGGCTTTATATGGTCTTCTATATCTAACCTGGAGCAAGTAGTTAGTACTAATCTTTTCTCAATTACTAACCATGCGATGGTTCTGATTTTTGGTGGAGCATTAAACTTTTGAATAAAGCTGTTTGAGGCAAGGATGTTGGATTGCCACTTCTGGAAAGTGCATAAAAGAAAGATTTAGAGTGGAACAGACCTGAAGGTCCAAATTCTAGACCCCTTTATCTGGAAAGACTGCAGAGATAAACCTGGAATGGGGAAAACCAGAAAGGAAGATTCATTATCAATTTCTTGATCAGTCAAGTCATGAAGAAAATTCAGATCAAATAAACTCAATAAAAAGTGCAAAAAAGGGGTAAAAACCCAAGTGCCTGCTTTACATATGGGGGCTCTCTGTTTGTTACTGAACTTGTTGGAGACTGAGATCTTGCTTTTCATGGCTTTCTTAGATTGGGGATGGCCTCGCTTCTCACTTTGGCCTTCCTATGAGCTTCTATCTTTTATTTGTTGGGGTTTCCATTACATGCATGTTGTATACTATGGTGGAGCCTCCCTTTTGTGATTTCTTTAATGCAATTTCTGTTTGCTTATATGTGAAAATCCATATATAAACTTTGTTATTAACATATCCTTTGTATTTACAATTGACAAATCCCTGAAGGAAAACAAATAATTTATGCTTTGTCATCAAAAGCTATTCTGCCCTTAAATGTTCTCCAATTATGCTTGGTGTCTTAAAAGCTCCAAATGGCTGCACTCTAAACAGGCTTTTTCCTCTTGTTCACATAGTGCCTATTTCATCTGTGTGGTAGCTCTGACCCACTGACCCCAGACATAGCATGTACTTAGGACCAAATATTCAAAGTGACCTCACAATCAACAAAGCAAACTTGACAGCTGCTTCCTTTTTATAGAAATGCACACCAATTGGGAGGATTTTCCCCGCAAAACAGAATCTTGCTAGAAGGAACAAAACCAATAAAGCAATGGTAGGAAGTTGTGCTAGCCAACTTCATTGCGTATAAAATGAATAAATATTTCATGTTTGTTAATTATTGTTCAGCTTCGGTTTTATGTACGTTTTTTGGCTCTTTGAACCTACTATTTCCTGGCACCTGAACTATTTTGGGTTTGAAGCTGATTTTCCCCCCAAATTTGTAATGCAGCTATAGGTCAGATGGTGCATCAACATCAACGTCAGAAACTCGAAGAATAAGAAGAAGAAGCATTAGTATTACTCCAGAGATTGGTGATGATATCGTAAGGTTGGTCTTTACTTCATGATTTTCTATGCATATAAGTTTTCTTATAATGTCCTGATATTTGTTTTAGATTTTACTACGCCATAACATTGGTTTGCTTCTTTTCCTTCTTATTCATTTTATTATTCTAAGATCTGTTTACATCAGCATGAAATGGGTGTTTGTTGTATTTACATATCCTGTTAGTACTAACTTGTTTAACCAAAATGGTAATCTTCATATCAGATTTTCTTTCTGTGACATTTTATTGGGCAGGATTTAGCATCCTTTATCTGAATGCTTATGTTTTTTGTATATTTGAAATGTTAAGCATCTTATTCATCAAGTTCTGTCCCTGTTTTTAATAAGAAATAAAAATGTATTCAAGTAAAGCGAATACACACTAAAAAAAGAATTCTTCTGGTGGAAAGAGGGATCACATGAACAGAAAATTTGAGAAACGAGAGAAAGACACAATAAAATCTATGTACAAAAAAAAACATCATCTCACATTACAACCATGATAGGACTATGAATGATGGACACTTTTCCATTATGCTATCCCATGGTGCTTAAGCCCCTTAATTTTTTGATGTATGAGATCTAGAGAAATTGCCATCACTAGGCAAAAAGGTATAACAAGTTTCTGTGAGATATGGAAATATTACAAGTATCAACACCTTATTAACAATCACGGACTCATTTTTTTTCTTTTTTGATAGACAAAACGTGACAATATATTAAAAGTGCTTGAAAAGTGAAACACCAAAGTACACATGATGTATACAAATAGTATCAATAGGTGAGAGAAAAGGAAGAGAACAAATCAAGAACAATCTTCCTGTCCTTAGTTGGAACTCAACCAATCTATCAAGTCTATCATAGTCATAGAAGGATCATCTTTGTACACTCTAGTCCAATCGAAAAAGATACACCTAAAGGAAGATTTGATTATTTAATATGGTTGATCTACATCTTCAAAAGCCATCCTCTTCCTCTCCTTCTGGGGCATTAAAAACAGGCACAAAGGAATGGTCAACAAAGTTTTCTTCTGCTTCTTCCCCATAAAAGAAAACTAGACCACAATAAACAAAGAAAAAACTAGCCGCCATAGGATTCTTGCTTTGGAACAGTGGAGTGTATGATCAACCAACTCTTTTTTCCCTTTACACATGTAACATCTATTCGGTATACTCCATCCTCTCCTTTAAGTTGATCAAGCGATAAAATCCTTCCCTAGACAACTTTCCAAATAAAAAAATCCACCTTCATTAGCACCTATGGCTTCCAAACTATGCTTGCAGGGAAAGACTCATTTCTTCCCTTGGTTAAAGAAGCATAGTAGAATTTGACAGTAAACCTGCCTCTTTTGAATTTCTTCTAACCCATTTGTCCTCCTCATTCTTTCTAAATAAGCTTGATTGCAGTCTCCAAAAAAAGGTCTTCACACCTTCAAATTCTCGATCATGGAACTCTATATAAAAGCAGGTGCTCCATCGGCCCCATTCCTCAACCTGCTCATACATTAGTTATTGAAGAGTTTTTAACAATAGCTATTGAAAACAATTTTAGGAAAGATTCTTTCAAAGAACTCTCACTACACTGCACCATTTATCTTTCTAAAATTTTACCCTTTTGCCATTATTGAAAATCAAACAATATTCGCATCTAAAACCCTCCCACTTAAATCTAATAGCCTTTTACAAACCCACCTCATAGCTATCCCTCACCACCCTCGAACACCAACCCCCTTTTATTTGCTTTAAACTTTCCAGTTATGACCTATTTCCAAAGGGTCTCTTTCCTAGTGGCAGATCTTTGACTCCATTTTCCAAGGAGAGTCTTGTTAAGAGTGTAAATATTTCTAATGCTAAGACCTTATTATTCTTGTCCAATCGGATAGTAGACCAGTCCACGAGATGAGAATTTTGCTCAAGTGTCCCTTTGCCCCAAAGGAAATCTCTTTGCATGTATAGTTTGAAGCTCACCCCTTTAAGAATGATGAAAGAGACAAAATAAGTAGCTCGTCAATCTTGATTAGGTGAGTCTCTTTCCTTTTGAAAGGTATTATCTCTTCCACAATGTAAACTTTCTTCAAAATTTTCCCTCCACCGATTCACTCAGTCATTGATTTATGAGGAGCTCCTAAAGAAAGGCCCTAGTATGTGGTGGGTAGATTCCCTACCCTTCAACCTAGTATGAGAAGCTAGACCCTTCGCATTTGCAACTTCTTGTACCAGAATAAGTTCGCTTTTCTCCATGCTTATTTTTAAGTCAAATATGGCCTTGAATCACATGAAAGCCCATTTTTTTTTTTTGATGAAACATGAAGGCCCAATTTAAATGCTTCAAATGCTCTTGATTAGCATTGTAGAAAACTGAGCTATCTTCGACAAATAACAAACGAGATACTTCCATCCCCTCCTTACCTCTTTCTCCTGCTTTGAAGTTAGAGATGAAGCCACCTTCTCTAGCTTTCCCCATATTATGATTGAGAGCCTCCATTGCCTCTCTTCATCTTTAGATTCCTATCTCATGATCCAGGATGAAATCCTAGGCTTGAAGAATAAAAAATAAAGGCATTTTCCTTGATTTTCAAATTTTCTTCTCCTTGCCTCGAAACCCTTGAGTTTTGAAAAAAATTAGATGATACCTTGTTGACTTGAACAAAGAATTGTGTTGTAGAAATGCACCATTTGCACATGTTATCCAATACGCTAACAAAAGGTCACAGTTTACATAGTCATGTACCCTTTTAATGTCAAGCTTACCAATAACCCCACTATTGGTACTCTTTAGCCTTGAATTTGAGGCCTTCTTAGTCATGGGAGTTGCATAAAAAATTTATCTACCCTTCATGAAAGCATCTTGGTAAACTAAAACCCATTTTACCCATTACCTTTTTTAGCCTATGGGTAAGGAATTTTGCTAGGACCTTATACAACCCCTCAACTAAGTTGTGGAAGGTTTGCAATATTTTAGGTCCTTAGCTCTACCTTGCTTTGGGATCAAGACCAAGAAAGTGGCATTTAAACTTCTCTTGAAGGATCTTGTATCAAAAAACTCCTTGAAGAAGTCTTATCACCTCAGGTTTTACAAAGTCTAAACTCATTTGCCAAAATGCCACAATGAAACCATCTGGCCATAGAGCATCATCTCCACATGAGCTGTACAAGGCAACTAGAATTTCCTCCTCGAAGAAAGGTTACTCCAATTTCCTAGCATTGTCACGTTGCAAAGCTTCAAAAGTCATCCCACTAATGCTAGGTCTCTAATTCCTTGCTTTAGATGGGAGATCTTTGAAGGTAATGAATACCCCTTCCTTTATATCCACTTTCGCTAGTAGCTGGTCCTCTTTCACTTTAATTTTGGATAAGAAGTTTCTTCTTCTCCATGTGTTGGCCATTTTGTGAAAGAATAAAATAGGTCTCCAATTTCTTTGCCTCCAACATCGGTGGTGGGCATTCTAATGGCACCTTAAAAGATTGGGTTGCAAGAGTTTTCAACTAGCCTCTATGGCATGAGGGTTTGGGTATAGGTGTCAAGTGTGGATATGTGCCTAGGTGACATATCCTTTGCATCCCAAAATCATAGGACATTAAGATTCAACTAAAAAAGATTTCAGTTATTAGTGCGTGTACTTGGATACGACATTAATTATTATATGTTTTTATTTTAATGGAATGTTTGAACATTATTGAAAACTTTCTATTTATTTATAGATTTTTAATATATCAAGTTTGATATTTATTATTTATTTATTTTTATTATATTAATTATTATATTTATTTTTAAATTTTATATGTTATTAATTATCATATTTTTCATTTGGATTGAATGCTAACATTTTTTGAAAATTTTCTTTAATTGTAAATATGAAATTTAAAACTGTGAAAATATTTATGATAAATCTTTTAAGATGTAGAGAGGAGTTTTAGGAAATTAAATGAAACATATTTATTATTTATCATAAATGTTGAGAACTTTTAGGAGAATATATAATTGATTTTAAGGGAACCTTTATTAGTTCAAAACTTTCAAAATTTATATTTTTAATTATTTAAATTGAAGCTAATATATTTCTATGAATAAAATGTTATTATTTTAACACTGATATAGTTCAACTTAATTATAAATATATTTTTAAATTGTTTGAATTTAATATATTTTTTAAACAAAAAATAGACAATGCTATTATCTATTATAGATTAAAAAGGAAATTATGAAAAAAATTGAGGAAGAAAAGAAGACAAATTCATATCTGATGCGTGTCGTACACAAATCTCATGCCTATATCTGTGTCATATTGTGTCAACATGAGTGCTTTGGTTGAAATTGAAGTATTTGTGTATCACAGAGGGTATCAATGTTTGGTGAAAGGATTTTTTTAAGGTTAAAATGCTTGTGTTTTGTGGCTGTGGAGAAGGAAATAGCGCTTCAATGCAATATTTAGAGGGCTAGGATTCTTGTAAGATCCAATGGAAGAAAGGTCTCAACTTGTTTGGATGAGGTGGTGAGGTTTGCAAGTTTTTCCATTCAGCTTTAGTGAGAAGTTTCTGTGGCGGATGGTTCTAGTAAAACCAAGGAGTAGTTGTAGTGAGCTGGAGGTCAAGGTATGGATTAGCAAACATGCATGGGAAGGAGTGTGGGGATGGCTAGAGAGCTCCTTGAAAAAAGCAATGAATAGGTGTCGATCAAGGGGCCAAAGCTACTTGTTGAAGGTATGTTAGGCCAACTTTTTTAACCTCTTGTAGTCAAGAGGGAGAGGATCTGATAGCTTCTGCTGTTAAGGGGGTACCATGTTGGAAAGGGCGAATGACCTTACCATTATCCGAACAATGAATTGGGCGAAAATCAAAGCCTAGGGGGTTGTGGTATTTTGGGGGGGGGGTGGTTAGGTCTAATAGCTTGTTGATCAGAGATATTTGAAGCTCATTATGCCTACATCATTAGGCTTTAGTGCTTTACGCTATATAGATGTTTAAAAGTAAGAATGAAAATATTGTTTTCATAGATATATCGGTATTTGGATTTTATGGATGGAAGAAGCATTAATACACATATCGAAGTTGTTTTGTTGAAGAAATTATATATATATATTGAAAAATATTATGTAGAATTTGAAAATACACTTTATATTAAAATGATTTACTTTGTAATGACGGACAATATATGTATAATTACTTTTCTATGTAAAAAATTTATAATTCCATTTGCAATTTTTTTTGGTATTTAGTTATTATACAAGACTTATGATTTTTATATTTTTAATGATAAATTAAAAGGAATTTGAAAATAAGATGATAAAAAATAATTAATTTATTGTACTTAATTAATTTATTAAAATTTAAAGATTTAAGTGTATATGTCGTGTGTTTATATATATAATAGTCATTTTTATGTAAAAGTGCAAGTTTCTGTAGGTGGAACAAAGCTTCACTTTGCATAGAAAGGAGCTAGGTTCAAGCCCTCACCCTCATTTTTGAGTTTTGGTCAAACCTCAAAATTTTGAGCAGTCGAAAATGAGGTTTGAACACCATAGACTTTGACCGACCGTGTTGGAAAATTGAGAAAATCTTAATAAATTGGGAAGATATTTGGATAGATACAAAAAAATCTTGATAAATGTGAACAAATTTAAAAATTTCGGATGATGGATATTTCTTAGGCATTTTTCGTGTTGACCCTAGCCGACACACCTGATATATCCATGCGATATCATCGACTTTCAACGATGTTTTGATTATTGCTTAGAAGAGAGAGGTCTCTCTTGTAGGCTAGATGTTAAAGGGCTAGTTTGTGATACATAAATACTTCAATTTCAACCAAATACCTGTGTCAACACAATAGGACATGGGTTGCATGTCTAAAACTCTTGGATTGCATTTGGTACGACTTTATGTATTTATTATTATTTTTTTTAACTTTTAATTTTTTTTTTTTTAAATAACTTATGTCTTAATTTTTTTAAAAACTAAGGGAGGTCTCTCTTGTAGGTTAGATGTGAAAGGGCTAGTTTGTGATACATGGACGCTTCAATTTCATCTAAAATACCTATGTTGACACAATAGGATATGTATTGCATGTTTGACACTCTTGGATTGTATCAAATATGACTTTATCCTTAAAAAAAAAAAAAAAATTTATTTAACTTTTTTTTAAATAACTTATCTCCTAACTTTTTAAAAAACTATAATAGATAAGAAATTATCCATTATTTCATAAAAAGAAATTATAATTGATAATAACAGTTATCTATTTTCTTTCTGAAGAACCTATTAAATTCAGACAATTTAAAAGTATATTTATAGTTAAGTTGAAATATATCATTGTTAAAATAATAAAACTTAAATTCCTATAAAATGTAGAAATAAATTAGCTTTAATTTAAATAATTAAAAATATAAAATTTGAAAGTTTTGAACTAATAGAGGTTTTTTCATAACCAATTATATATTTTCATAGAAGTTCAATTATATATTTTTCTAAAAGTTCTCAACATGTATAATAAATGAAATATGTTCCATTTAATTTTCAAAAAAAATTCTCAATACTTTATTAAAATAAAAGATTTATCATAAATTGTTTTATATTTACAATTAAAGAAAGTTTTAAAAAATGTGAACGTTCAATTAAAATAAAAAATATATAAGAATTAATAAGATATAAAAAATTGAAGATAAATATAATGATTAATATAATAAAAAATAAAAAATAAAAATCAAAATTAATATATTGAAAATCTTGGGATAAATACAAAAGTTTCAATAATATTCAAACATTCCCTAAAAATAAAAACATATGATAGCTGGATCCAAGTGCCCACACACAATTGAAATCCTTTTTAACTGAGTCTTTGTGTCCTAAGATTTTGGGATGCAAAGAATCAAACACCTCGACGCATACTCGTACTTGAATTGATGTAACATAGGATGTCATTCCTAAAATATCTAGCTTCTAGAGCCCACTAATCTAGGTTCAAACAATTCTTGTAATTTCTCATTTTGGACAAACCCTTTCAACCTCAATGATCTTCTCAAATTAAAACATAATGTGGGAGTCACCCATCGAAGCCAAATGAAGCTTCCCATTTAGGTGCTAGTTAAACACTACCCATGATTTCGATGAATGCATGTTTGGGACCTCATTTGAAGGTCCATCCCATCTTCCCATGAGGCACTGTTATAAGCGTTTCATACTTATAATAATTTCCCCCATTCCCATTTGAATCCACACTACTTACCTTTGCTCACCCCTTTGCATAAGAAACTCCTTTGAAAAGAGATCCCTCCCTATGCTCTTGTAATTGGAGACTAGCTGCATGGGTCATCTACTCTAACCTTTGATGAGGAGCTACTTTAATGTCACAGGATGCTTCAAATGACCCTCCCCATGGGCTTATATAGGAGGAGGGAAGCTTTTGGAGACTCCTGGAGACTCCTACACTTAGCCATTAGTGGGAAGAGTGTGGAAGGTTCTAGAAATGTCTAGAGAAGTCCACACATTTCTACACTATGGTAGAAGGCATGAGAAGAGTCTAGGGCTTTCTAGAGAATTCTAGAAGTCTCTTGTACATAAGCTTGTACATAGAATAGTCTAGGGATTTCTAGAATGTTCTTGAATTGTAAGGAACCCTCCAAGGTTCTAGAGAGTTCCATTGGTGCCTATAAATAGGTGAGGGCCTCATTTGGCCAAGGCACCACCCAAACCACCCAAATCACTTCCTAACCAAGCAAGTGAGCTTTCAAACATTGTAAAGCTTCCTTTGAAAGCAATAAAGCTTTCATTCTTTAAGAGTTGCCTACTACGCCTTCTCAAGCTTTCGAGTCGTGAGCATCTTAGCCTAGCAAGCTAAGCGTTGGGAGTAAGGCTGACTTAGCAAGATCAAGCGTCTTGACTTGTCTAAGTGCCGCACGAGCTTAGAAAGAGACTAAGTCCGTGACAAGTGGTATCAGAGCGCGGTTACGAAGCGGGCATAGTAAAGGAAGCATGTCGGGCTCTAACATGGATGAGACTAGTGAGCAAACCTGTGGGAGGGAGACCGAGCCTACTGCACGGGGCAGGGGTAGGAAGGATAAGTCTCGTGATGCCATTTCCAACATGGAGGCAAGGCTAGCCAAGGTGGAGCTAGCCATGGCAGACACCCGGGAGGGGGTGGACTTGATCGAGCAGGGCATGGAGAAGGGCTTAGAGGATCTAAGGGAGCAGATCCAAGACCTTCGTGAGGGGATGCTCAGCTCACAAGTTCAACTGGTGTCGCATGAGGAGTTCAGGTCCTTCCAAGACAAGGTCATGAGCATGTTCGCTAGTGTAGAGTCAAGGATGGAGGCCTTGGCTGCGCGCATGGAGGCCCGAGACCAGGAGATTCGGCAGGAGTTGGCCATCTACAAGGCTGCTGTGTCGGCACAGGTCATGGCCACACAAGAGGCATCTAGGGTGGAGGTGCCGAAGCCACAAGGGTTTAGTGGCAAGAGGGATGCCAAGGAGTTGGACAACTTCTTATGGCATATGGAGCGATACTTCGAGGTTATCGCATTGATTGATGAGGCGGCTAAGGTAAGAACTGTAACCCTCTACCTTACTGACACAGCTACTCTATGGTGGCGTCGGAGGTTTGCCGATATGGAGAAGGGCATTTGCACCATAGAGACGTGGGAGGACTTCAAGAGGGAGATTAAGAGGCAGTTCTACCCCGAGGACGTGGCTTACCTGGTTAGGAAAAACATGAGGCGTCTCAAGCACACAAGCTCGATACGCGACTATGTCAAGGAATTCTCTTCGCTCATGCTTGAGATTCCTAACATGACTGAGGAGGAGTTGCTATTCAACTTTATGGATAACCTGCAAGGGTGGGCCGAGCAGGAATTAAGACGCCGAGGTGTTCAAGACTTAGCCACCGCTATGGCAGTAGTAGAGTCTCTAACGGATTACAAGAGGGGAGACTCCTCCAAGGTTGAGTCTTTGGAGGATAGCCACACCACAGGTGGGGGAGACGAGGCTTCAAGGGACCATTATGCTCCTAGAATGGGATCAGGCAAGACGCCTAACGTCCGGGAAGGAAAGGGTAAGGCGGAAAGGAAGGAGTTTACGCCTAAAATTAAATGCTTCCTATGTGACGGTCCACATTGGGCACGAGATTGTCCAAAGAGGAAGGCGCTCAGTGCCATGATTGAGGAGATGGAACAGGAGGACGAAGCACATATGGGCTCGATGCAGCTACTAGGTGCCCTCCAATTCAACCCGAAGCCTAGTACGCCTAGGACCTCCTTACTATCAGGGGTGCAAGTAAAGGAGGTAAAAGGGGAGCGAGCTGAGGTAGCTCGTACACACATGGAAGCGGTCACCAAGGGAAAGGTGAACTCGATGGGAAAGAGGAAGCAACACTCTAAGTATCAAAAGCGCACGGGTCTGCATCCATCTGAAGCCTCACGGGAGAAGGAGGTGAAGAATATCCTGGCTGAACGGGTCACCAGGAGACAAGGGGTCCCTCCTGTGATAGAGTATCTAGTCCGATGGAAAGGACTACCTAAGGGGCAAGCAAGCTGGGAACATGCGGATGCCTTGAGAAGATTCTGGAAACACATCGAGAGGTTTCAGAAAGAGGCAACGACGAGGACGTCGACGGCATAGGTGGGGGAGAGTGTCACAGGATGCTTCAAATGACCCTCCCCATGGGCTTATATAGGAGGAGGGAAGCTTTTGGAGACTCCTGGAGACTCCTACACTTAGCCATTAGTGGGAAGAGTGTGGAAGGTTCTAGAAATGTCTAGAGAAGTCCACACATTTCTACACTATGGTAGAAGGCATGAGAAGAGTCTAGGGCTTTCTAGAGAATTCTAGAAGTCTCTTGTACATAAACTTGTACATAGAATAGTCTAGGGAGTTCTAGAATGTTCTTGAATTGTAAGGAACCCTCCAAGGTTCTAGAGAGTTCCATTGGTGCCTATAAATAGGTGAGGGCCTCATTTGGCCAAAGCACCACCCAAACCACCCAAATCACTTCCTAACCAAGCAAGTGAGCTTTCAAACATTGTAAAGCTTCCTTTGAAAGCAATAAAGCTTTCATTCTTTAAGAGTTGCCTACTACGCCTTCTCAAGCTTTCGAGTCGTGAGCATCTTAGCCTAGCAAGCTAAGCGTTGGGAGTAAGGCTGACTTAGCAAGATCAAGCGTCTTGACTTGTCTAAGTGCCGCACGAGCTTAGAAAGAGACTAAGTCCGTGACATTAAGCTCCTCAACTTTTAGGCCAAAACCTTCCGACCCCTTGGTTATCCCCTTGTGGAAAAACCAAATTGAACCTCTTCTGTTCCACGGAAAAATAAGGCATAGTAGGAATCTTCTTACTCTATTGCTACACATCTCTAACTTATAATCCCTTTCTCCCTCCATCCAAAAATCTTATAAGCTTTTTGTTATTTTAATCTCTACATGACTCTGTCTCTGCCCTTGAGGCTCGGTTCATGTGGTAAAGGGATGGGGATTGTGCAAGGTTCTGGTTCAAGTTCCAATCGGGACAAAATTTACATATAAAAGAAAAAAAAAAAAAAAAAAACCATGACTTTGCCTCTTTCGACAAAATGAGGCCTCTCTCACCAAACCCGGCCTAAGAAGAAAAGCCTTAACCCTTTTTTAACACCTTTCCAACCACCTAGCTTTGAATTAACATTGAACCAACATCTATCTCCTTGTATGATCTAGTAATTCATTTTAACTTGTAAACATCTTATGGTTTGGAAAAACTACAATCAATCCATCACACGAGGTTTAGCTTCACATTAATTTCAAACCTTATTTGTAAACCTCCTTTGCTTGAGCAACCTTAGCTTTTCCTAGGTAGTTAATTTGGTCTTCACCTTCCTTTTCTCAACTTGAAAACTACTTGCACCCATTTTTTCTTGAAAAATCAAATACCCTCATATATCTTTTTTACTTTAATCAAAACAAAAATAGTTTCCTAGATATATTATGGAATCTCCACCTTTTGTATTGGAGGTGTTCCCATAGTTTTAAAAGGCTCAAGGCGCACCAAGGCGCAAAGTAGTCCTGCAGCCTGAGGCGCAAGGAGCACCTAAGGCGCGGACTTTAGTAAAGTGAGGCGCACCCTAATTTACATATATATTTTTATATAATATAATCAAATTTAACAATCATTTATTTGTCCTAAACACATAAATCATCAAATATCATCCAAAACTTCAATTTAATCAACAGAAAACATAAAAATTTATTTGTTCCAAAAGGTATGTGACTCTTTTTCCTCTATTTTTCCCCTATTTTTCCTCTTCTTCTTCTTCTTCTTCTTCTTCTTCTCCTTCACTTCTCCACTGCACGGCTGAGGCTAGGGCACAAATGGGAGTGATTTCGGGTTGAAAAACACTAGAAAAGGGGGTTGGAAAGGAAAACAGGGCCAAAATGACGTTGTTTTGGCCTTTTTTTTTTTTTTTTTAAAGGAATAAGGTCCAAAACGACGTCGTTTTGGGCTTTTCCATTTAAAATTTAAAAGGGCCAAATGACGTCGTTTTGGACCCTGTTCTTTTAAACCAAAACGACGTCGTTTTGGACCCACAAAAAAAAAAAAAAAAAAAATTAGGACTCAGCCCTACCTCTCTGCAACTCGACGGAAGAAGAAGAAGAAGAAGGGGTTGGAGGGCGTACCTGGCCAGAGGCGAGCGCCTTGTGCGCTTAAGCGGCGCCTTCCTAAAGGGGTGTCGCTTGCCTTTAGGCGAGGCACCGGAGGGTGGCGTCGCGTTGCCCTAAGGCGCGCCTTTCACAACTATGGGTGTTCCCTAATAGTATCATTAGAATTCTTGTGTATCATTGAGGATCAACTTTTTCTTATGGGAAGTTTGATGCAGAACAAAAAGTAACTGCAAGGAGATTAGTGTATAATTGAAAGTAGCCTAACAATTAGTCCTAGAAACCTTTAGGCTTCACACCCAAGTACTCTTTGTATAACACAAAGAAAATAGTGGCTGATGGAAATTCATTCATTCATTGATTCCTCTCAAAAAGCTAATCAACTACGATATAAAACTTTTCTAGGGAATTATAACTCCTTGGAACTAGACACATAGTAATAATGCAACTTGAAAATAACAAAACTTGGATTGACTACTAGACCACATTAAAGACTATTGGAAAAATGACAATAATAATGACTGAAAATGGTAACTTACAACCATTGAATAGGCCCATAATTTGATTTTTGGAAAATACTTTCTAAGATGAACCAATATTGAATTATATAAGATCCCAACTAGGCCCATTATCATTTAGAGAGTACCAAATTAAAGTTTGGGCCTTGGAGCCCACTTCTTTGCACCTTTGATAAACTTTTAAAGGTGGTTGCCACTTGTCTCCATCAAAGTTACATGGGGCAGGATATTGTCATTAGGTCAACTTAAAAGGAGAGGTTGAAGGTGTTGGAAAATAAAATCTTCTTATTTCTTTGAAAAATTAATAAAAATATATACACAACTTTCAAACTTGTTTCTAAAATGGAAATAGAATAAAATAGTTGACTTTTTCCTAAAATTCTTCCTACAAATACTCTAAATTACAACTTCCTTAATTTACATTGTCAACTAATCTAAATATGCAGAAAATATACACAAAATTAGGAATAAATCAAATAAACTCAATGAAATCAGGAATAATTATTGGATTTCAACACTCTCCCTCAAGCTGGTTTAAAGATATCTTTCATTCCTAGCTTGCTAACCATAGAGTTGAATATAGGATTCTAAACTCCTTTTGTGAGGACATCAACTAGTTGTAGTTTGGATGCAACAAACGTAGTGCAAATTAGTCCACTATCAATCTTTTTTTTAATCAAATGTCTATCAATCTCAACATGTTCAGTTTTGTCATGTTGTATTGGGTTGTGAACAATGTTGACTATAACTTTGTTATCATAATACAGTCTCATAGGATACTCAAGATTAACTTGTAGTTCCCTCAATAAACCCTTTAGCCACATGAGTTCACAAATGCCAAGGGCTATGGCTAGAAACTCCGCTTTAACACTAGATCGAGCAACTACATGTTGCTTGTTGCTTCTCCAAGTAACCATTTTGTTGCCCACAAAAGTATAGTACCTTGAAGTAGATCTCTTATTAGTAATAGAACCTGCCCAATCTGTATCTGTGTAAGCCTTAGCTCTAAAGTGATTCTTCTTTGAGAATAGTAAACCTTTTCCTAAAGTTGACTTTAGATACCTCAAGATTCTCAAGACTGCATCCATATGACATTCTAAGGGAGAGTGCAAAAACTGACTAACCATGCTAATAGCATATGCTATATCCGGTCTCATGTGGGATAAATAAATTAATCTCCCAACAAGTCTTTGATATCTCTCTTTGTCAACTAGTATTCATTCAGTGATAGCGCCTAATTGATGATTTTGATCAATAGGTGTATCTGCAGGTTTGCATCCTAGCATCTCGGTTTCATTCAGAAAATCAAGGATATACTTCCTTTGAGTAACATAAATTCCCTTTTTTGATCTTGCCACCTCAATGCCAAGAAAATATCTTAGATTTCCAAGATCTTTGATTTCAAATTCTTTTGCCAACTTTCCCTTAAGATCATGTATCTCTTCTATGTCATCTCTAGTGACAATTATGTCATCTATGTAAACAATAAGTGTAGTAATCTTCTTTTCAGGTGATTGCTTGATTAAAATGGCATGATCTCCTTGGTTTTAGTGATAGTCAAATTTGAGTAGAGACTTAGTAAATCTCTCAAACCATGCCCAAGGAGATTGCTTCAAACCATGTAATGATTTCTTCAATCTACAAACCTTTCCACTGTTGAATTTTCCTTCAAAGCCAAAAGGCAAATCCATAAATACTTCTTCCAAGTTCCCATGCAAAAATGTGTTTTTTACATCAAATTGTTTTAGAGGCCAATCAAGATTTGTTGCTAAGAATAAAAGAACTCTAATGGAATACATATTTGCCACAAGTCCAATCTTGGTAGTCAATTCCACAGGTTTGAGTGTATCCCTGTGCTACTAACATAGCTTTATACCTCTCAATCGAAGCATCAACTTTGTATTTTATAGTGAACACCCACTTGCATCCCATTGATTTCTTTTTCTTTGGGCAAATCAACAATATCCCATGTCTCATTTTTATATAAGGCTTTCATCTCCTCATTTATAGCCTCCGTCCACCTAGGATCACTTAGAGTCTCTTGTACATTTTTTAGGAATTGAATCCGAGGACAAATGAATGGTAAATGCGTTATATTGGTGGTAAAGTCTATGATAGGATAGAAAGTTTGACAAAGGATGTTTAGTACAACTTCTAACATCTTTGCAAATAGCTATAGAAATATCAAGATTAGTGTCAAAACCATGATTAAGAAGAGAAGGGTTAGAAGGATTAGATGTACCTAATTCTGGAGTTGATGACTAGTCGTGTGTAAAAGAGATTGGGTCTTGCTCTTGCATTGGTAGCCTTGGCCTCCTAGAGTAAATCATCAAGTCCGAATCAACATTTTCTGCTACTGTTGGTTTTATGATGTCGGTTTCTTTTCCTGTTGTTGGTTGTATGTTGTCTACCTCCTCTACATCACCATGTTTAGTAGCATTTTCTGCTACTGCTGGTTTTATGATATCAGTTTCTTTCGTGCTGTTGGTTTTATGTTATTTATCTCCTCTACATGACCATGTTCAATAGCATGACTCCAAGTGGGTAAAGGAAACATCCAAGACTGATCTTCTTGCAATATTTTCTTCTCCTGAAGATCAGATTTCTGGTAATAGGGTTGGTTTTCAAAAACACTTACATCCATGGAGACAAATTTCCTTTATGTAGGTAGATGATAGCACTTGTACCCTTTTTTGTGTGGGGGAATAACCCAAAAAAATATACTTAGTGGCTTTGGGATCAAGTCTGGTTCCATTTTTGTTTGGGATATAGACAAATATAGTACAAGCAAAGACTTTGGGTGGAAGGGAGTTAAGGCAATTTATGTGAGGTAGGTGTTGTTTTAGGATGTCCATTGGAGTCTTGGAGTTTAGGCTTTTTGCGGGCATCCTATTGATAAGATAGGCAGTCGTAAGTATTGCATCTCCCCAAAAAAACTTAGGAACATTTCTAGCAAACATTATGGCTCTAGCTACCTCCAAGAAATGTTTATTCTTCCTTTAGGCTATCCCATTTTGTTGAGGAGTACCTACACAAGAGGTTTGATGAATAATCTCATTCTCTAAGAAATAATTCCAAGGATTTGGTTTAAATACTCCCCTCCATTATTTGACCTCACAACTTGCAATTTTGCATTACACTAGGTTTGGATCATTTGATGAAATTGTTTAAGGGTGAGGATAGTATCAAATTTTTTATTTTTTATTTTATTTTATTTTTTATTTTTTTTAAGAGATAGATCCATGTGGTTCAAGTATAGTCATCAATAACACTTATGAACCATTTTGCTCTTGAACGATAATGAACTTGTGAAGGATCCTAAATATCAGTGTGGATGAGAGAAAAAGGAGTTTCACTTCTTTTACTACTCAAAGGATAAGAAACATGATGATTTTTTGATAACTCACAAACTTCACATTGGAATTTAGAAGGATTTAGGTTGACACACAATTTAGGGTATAAAGTTTTCAAAGAGAAAAAACTTGGATGCCCTAATCTTTCATGCATTAACTAGAGTTCTCCTTTTTTTTTTTTTTTTTTTTTGTATGTCCTTTTGTTTGATGAGCTTGAATCTTTCCTTGCTCCTTGGTAACCAAGTAATAGAGACCTCCCTCTCTTTAGCACTACCAATCATCTTCCCTATAGGTAGGTCCTAAAACACACAATGAGTGGGAAAGAAAGTTACATAACAATTTTGAGATTTTGTTAATTTATTGATGGACAATAAGTTACAAGACATATTTGGGACATGCAAAACAGATGAAAGAGTAATATATGGAATGACTGAAACATTGACGTTACCACTAATAGGAGTCAAAGATCTATTAGCAACTTGTACTTTTTGGTTACTAGAACTGAAATGTAGGATAGAAAAACATTGGACTCTTTAGTCATGTGATCAGTTGCCCTTGAATCAATAATCCAAGTGTTAAAATGAAGAATACTAGAAGTATTAATGGTTTTTTTAAAAGTACCTAATGGTGCAAAAGCATAAGAAATGGAGGAAGAGGAAATCTCAAATTTTCCCGTAATCTTATACATGAGATCTAGTTGTTCTTTTGTGAAAGGGAGACTGTTTGAGGTTGATATTGAACTTGGTGTCTTTGTTGTTTCTAAATTGCGTGTTACCCTTGTGGTTGTCCTTAACCTTTGATTGTGGCTTTCCATGCAATTTTCAGCATGTCTGTCTAGTGTGTCTTGGCTTATTGCACTGATGACAATAATTAAGGGTTGATGACAATAGAAGGTTGCGAATAAGATAGACAAGGCTTGGCAATGAAGGCCAAGAAGAAGAAAAAAACTATCAAAAACCTTTTTCCAGCTTTGATACCATGTTGGAAAATAAAATCTTCTCATTTCTTTGAAAAATTCATACAAATATATTTACAACTTTCAAACTTGTACAATAAATGGAAATAGAATAAGATAGTTGACCTATTCCTAAAATTCTTCCTACAAATCCTCTAAATTGCAACTTCCTTAACTTACATAGTCAACGAATCTAAATATCCAGAAAATATGCACAAAATCATAAATAAGTCAAATAAACTCCAGGAAATCAGAAATAATTATTGGATTCCAACAGAAGGATCTAAACCAATGTGATCTATGCAAAGGAGAAGAAACAATTGATCACATCTTCCTTCACTGCTTGAAAGTAGTCATTTTGTGGCAGCTGATTTATTTATTTTTTAAATAGAGTGGGCGATGCACTCCTTGGTGAGAGTTGCCCTTTTGAACTACAAAGGTTGCATCATGGCGATCGGTGACACTGTTTCTCTCCCATTTTCCTTTTCTGTTTTGGGTTTTCTTTCTTCTTCTATCAACCTCTTTGTCTATGGCTGCAGAGGGGCAGCAACTAACATGCATGTTTGCAAAAGTGATGTCCTCCTCCTTCGTTGAAGGAAACTACATGGGATATCAATCCTTTTCCTTCTCTTTGTATCATCTCTATTCCCCTTCCTGAGCTGAGCAAAATAGAGTAATAGCAACAGAAGTTGCAATTCTGGAATATTTATTTGGGATGAAAACAGGATTGGCTCACTGTGGATGGAAGAAAACAAATAAAAACCTTAGCTCTTAAATGTTCCAGTACCCAATTGGGAAAATAGCTTGATTGCAAGAAGATAAATCTGAATTGGGATATATGCCTGTGTGTGTGTGGTTTATACACATACGCGCGCGCGCGCACACACACAAAAGTATGTATAGTTTCTCTAGATCTACCACACTATCAAAATGTGATGTATGCTAGTGTACAACATCACATTGCAAACCCTTTCAACATCCTTGTATTCTAGCATATTCCTCTTCCCCATTTGGTTTAGCAATTTATTTTTTTGAACTTGAATTCCTAACTTTGAAATTATATCTCTCAATTATTTTACCTTTTATTTTATTTTTTTGATAATCAAGGAACCTTCAATGGCCAAGCCCTTAGGACTTTCCATGGGGATCCAAACCTTGGGGTGTTGACTGTCCAACAACAACCAACATCGGGTAAATTTAGGGTATCATCAATAGCAAGATTCGAACTTAGAACCATGTGCCACTTACTGAGACCATGCTTCCTAGAGTTCGCCTTGACCTACTATGCTACCATAACGAGTTATTTTACTTATGAAATCTCTTTCATCTTTTTCTTTATTTTTTATATTTATTTGTTTTTACTTTGCTATTACATGAGGTTGAAAATCTTAAATGAGATTTCCCCTATCCCCACTAGAATGCCTTTGGGGCCCATTTTTCTTATTCTAGGAATTCTTATTTTGAGTGGTTTCAAGTGGGATTTATTCTAAACAAAGTTATGTCAATAGAATGGGGGCAAAGTAGATTTTTTTGCAAGCATACATGAAACTAGACTAGAAACCAAATTTTTTTTAAAAGAATTTCATTCTTTATAGAAAAGTAGAGAGGAGTATGGAAAGTTTGGTAATTTAGGTATGTAATCATGTTGGATCTTGAGAGATCTTATGGAATGATTGATTGAATCGCATTGGATTATGTGCTAGAGTAACAAAAATTTGGTTCTAGGTGGAGGAGATGGATTAGTTGGTTTTTAGGGTTCTCTTATGTGTGGTTTATGTGACTGAAACCATTAAAGGTTGGTTTTAGTTGGTACAAGGCATTTGTTAAGGTGATGCATTTTAGCATTGTTTGCTACTAGTGGATGTCATTAGTAGCATATCTTGAAAGTTGCTAGTTAGTTTAGATAGAGGATCCTGATCAAAAGGAAATGGATGCAACTGCTAATGACATTAGTTCACAAATCAAGCTAGAGGATGTTAAAGAAAGTGAAGTTTCTTTGTCTTTGTAGGAAGAGGGTTTTAGGCATAATGCTTTAAGGGAATAGTGAAGGGTTGTTGACATTGAGGGAATTTGTTAAGGCAGAAATATAGGGAGGGCTTTGTGGCTTCAGGATGGGGATAAAGGGGTTTCTCTACTAAGTTCCTTAGAGAGAGTTGTCTTGCACCCTAGGTATTGTCTATTATCTGCATGTGTTGATTTTAAGTATGGTTATATTTTTTATCAAGGTTGTTTGGGCTTTACCTGTGCTTGGTGCTTGAACTTTGGCTTGAGACATTTTCTCTTCCCCTTCATACCTTGAAAAAGTAGGGTCACCCTGTGCCCCTAAATTGATAACCATTTTTTGACTAACCTACCCTCCTCCATCCTTTACGACCAACATGGGAGTAGTATAGGATTAAGGGGGATGAGTTTTGGTTATTGAAGCTAATGAGATAAAGGAAGAGGCTTTTAGTATTTTTCATGTGATTGTACAAGGATCAAGGGTTTAGAAGGTTTGGTATTAAAGTGCCTAATTTGAAATCTATTAGTGAGGTGGATCAAATTAGATTCAAGAGGTTTTTGAGGACAAAGAGGCTAGAGAGGTGCTACTTGATTTAGTGGGGAGAAGGCCTTAGCGTCAATTAGTTTCACCATGGCATTTTGATGATAGAATTTAGAACAGTTAAATATGATGTTTTGGGTCCTTTTAAATCGAGCTTCAAATCTTTGGATCCTTAGGAAAAGGTTCACCTGCCGCCTGGAGTTGTGGTCCATAAAGGGGGTGGGGTAGAGGATATTAAGGAATTTAGGCCTATTAGTTTGGTGGGTGGTTTATATTAGATGTTGGACAATATTCTTGACAACAAACTTAAAAGAGTGTGGTTGGGAAATAGGTTTTAGAGTGTTCATAATGCTTATTAAGGAAGGCAGTTCCTCAATTAGATTCTTGTTGCTGATGAAGCTATTTATTCTAGGCTTCAATTTTCCATTGCAGGGTTGGTGTGTACGTCAGACATCAAGACAGCTTATGATTGTGTTAATTAAGGTTTCTTAATTTATGTTATGGAAAGGATGAGCTGTGAGGTTTCTTGATTCATATTATTGAAAATGTGAACTTTGAGCAAAAAAAATGTTTATGAGGTAATTTTCTTTAATTTTTTTTTTTCAGTTTTATTTTCCCATCCTTGAAAATCTAGTTTGGTGAACAGTTCACCTATAAGTTTTTTGCCGAGTTGTGTTGGGGGCTTAGATTCTCAGTTTTGGTGAATGGTTTTTCCACAAGTTCTTGGGCCTTGCAACAGACCTGAAAACTCCGGTGTGATTTCCTATGGGTGGGATGGGGAAAAGGGGAAAAAGTTCCATTTGGTTAATTGGTCTTTTATGTCTTCTCCAAGAAGGTTGGGGGCTTGGGTGTTCAAAATCTGCTTGATCATAGGAGAGCTCTATTGGGTAACTGGCTTGGGAGGTTTGAGAAGGAAAGAAATAGATTCTGGAAGTGTTTAGGCTAGGTTTGGTCTTTTGGAGGAGGAATGGAAGAGGTAGGGGGTTGTGAAAGATTATAAGGAAGGGGTGAGATTGTTTTAGAAGCCTCACTCTTGTTAATGCAGGAAGATGCGTTTTTGGTGTGATGTTTCTTGTTAGGAGTTGGCTCTCAAGGATTTTTTTCCTTTTTGTATTTGTGTAGACAGCCAATAGGAATGCTCAAGAAGTTGATTACTGGAGTTTTGGTGGAGCGGGGTAGTGCAGGGGGTTTGAGGATTAGGCATTGGAATTTGTGCTTCATGAGCTAGAAGCTGTGGTTTCTTTCTTGGTCCACATCAATAGCTTTTATATTAAGGACAGCGAGGATACTTTGGAATGGAAGTTGACTAACTGGGGATCTTTTTCAGTCAAAGTTTCTATTTTGGGGCTTTTCTCATGGTCTTTGGAGGTTTGGGTTCTGATTGTTTAATCTAAGGTTTGTTTATTCATGTGGGAGGCTGTATAGGGAAAATTCCTTACCATTGATTAGCTGATGAAGAGAGGGTGCATCCTGGTTAATTGGTGTTGCTTCTGCCATCAGGATGAATCAGATAGCTGTATTCTCCTTCATTACTTGTTGTTTAAATCTTTTCCCTATTTTTGGAAAAATAAAAAGATATGGTCGGTTTTGTCTTGTTTAATGAAGAATTCCCATGTTATTTGGCATGGTGGTTTTGTAAGCAAGAAACAGGTAAATTTGAAAAACAGTTCTTCCTTTGTCTGTTTTGGCTCATTTGGAAGTAGCATAACCGTAAGATCTTTGAAGGGAGGAGAAATCAATGTTGAGGCAGAAAGCTCACTCTCTCATAGGGCTTCATTAGGGAGTGATAATTTTTTTTTTCTCCTTTTGTTGGGTTTTCTATTTCTCAATACCTTGATTTACGTCTGATCTGTGGGTGTGGCTTGTTGCCCTAGACTTTTTCCATATTCTTTTCTGGGTACTCCTTGTATATATTAGCATTTGCCCTTTTTGTTGCTTTTGATATACATTTGCTTATATTAGTGTTTGCCCTTTTTGTTGCTTTTGATATATATCTACTTACAAAAAAAAATAGTTCTTTTTTCTTTTCCATGGTTAATTGGTGATACAATCTATATCCCTTAGCTCATGCTTCAATGGTTTGAAATGCTTATGGAAGGTGGCACTTTATAACCTCTTAGTGAGATCCTGGATATGCAGAGGTTGCTTAGGTTTGTTGCATTTAGATTTTTGAGATCTGTGGTGGGTTAGGTTTACTGTGTTATGATTATTGAAGTCCTGCTGTGGGAACATTTTGCATTATTTAACTTCCTTGAAGAGCATTTATTTCCTGGGTAGCAACATAATATTAATCCAATCCACCTTAACTACTCATCTTAGGTATTTGATCTCTCTGTTTAAGATTCCAGTGGAAGTGGCCAATGAGCTTCAGAAGATTCAAAGGGTCTTCCTGTGGTAGGGGTTGGAGAAGAAAAGGGATAATCTGGCTATTAATCCATTTTCTCCTCCACAAAGTCAAATAATTGGCTTGTCATTGCTAACTTGGTTGGCAAACAAAGGTTTATAGAAATATCTGGTTTCTATAGACTTTCCGATCCATAAATGATTGTGTGATACATATAGATTGTGGCAGCATTTTTGATTAAATAGAGGGCTCAATGGTAACACTTCTTGATCTTAAAGCACTTGTGCAAATGAAGTGTCAAGATGATGGTTCATTCACCAGTCTTGCCTAGGGCAATATAATAACTTGGTTGAGTTTTGATTTAAATTTGGTATACCAAGTAGTATATTTTACCCTGGTCCATGAACATCACTAATCATAGTCTTTAATAAGGCTTTTGAAATATTATACTTAAATTATTGTGTTTTGATTATTTTCAGAGACTTTATATTTTCCCTATATAAGGCAATAATGTGTTATTTTGTGATTGATGAACTATGATAGGGCTGTACGTGCAATGAATGAAACACTGAAGGCAAACCGTCTTGTGAGAGACCAAGGCGATGATAGGGCATTTTCCAGTAATCCAGATATTCAAAAAAATGTATGATTCATCTTATTCTGGTAACTGAGGACTGCTTTTATACTTCAATTGCCTCTTTGTAGCATCACTTGAAACTATTCTGTATGGTATGAATTTATTATTAACTTGTTGACCTAGGATGTAGAAATTATGATCTTTCCTTGTGGTAAATGTGTTTGAGTTGATGTGTTTGTCTTTCTTGCCTTGGTCTTTATCATCATATTAAAATAATTCTTATGATGTGAATATAATGTTCTTCAGCTGAATCCATAACTTTGGCAAATGTGATATTTTCTGTGGTTGTCATGTTTTGTGTTGATATTATGTCATCGTCTTCTAATCTATCAAAAAAAATAAAAATTATGTCTGATTGTCTTCTAGTGTATGTGTCATACTTTCTCATTATTTTGTAATATTGGCTGTGTGAAATGGTCTTGCAGGATTATCTAGACTGCTGCAGTTTTGGCTTTTGTTGGGAAGTGAGTTTTGTTGGCTTTAGGGTTTAGTTGTTACCTATTGAACTGTAATACATAATTTATCCAGTGCCATTTTTTGTGTGTGCCTGTTGAGGATCTAGAGTATTTTCATGTATTCATATTCCTCATTTTTATAATTCTTTATTTTCTAGGCTAATATTTGGGGAACTTTGATGGGTTGGCTAGAGGGAGGGCATAGATCACTGGAGTTTTTCATAGAGGATTTTTGCACCTGCATCCCACCTGATTGTATCACCTGCACTTCTGTTTTTCAGTATTTTATGTAGGTGTTCTTTGGATCTTCTGGTTTTTCTTTAAGGATCCTTGTACCCATTTCCCTCTAGTCTTTTTTAATAAAATTCTCTTCTTATACACTTTAAACAAAAGAGGGTCAAAAAAAAAAAAAAACCCCTTCGGGTGAGATGTATCCTGAAAGAAAAACATCTAGATTATGGCCTCCCAGTTTTTGGACTGGGAGATCACAGAAGGAATGTTATGCTGCACAAAACTTTTGCATTAGCACTTTACCTCCTAAAAGTTATACCTAGCCATTTTTGCAACTTTTTTCTCATTGTTGCTATCAATGTCAAACAATCACCACAAAGAACTCGTGCTTTTGTCCTGGTGGTCATCGCCATGCTTAACCAAAATTCTTTCTAGTGCCACTACCTAAGCCACCTCCAAAGTTGCAATCACCTTTCTCAGGGCTCCCAGTAGGGTAGGAAAGGCCTGGTCTGGTTGATGGACAATTATCTTGGTTTGGCCATAGGTTGCCCATGACCTTCTATCTGATGTCTTCAACTTCATTATGATCCTGCATCTAGTGAGATTGATTTGGTTTTTCATGGTTACGACTGTTGCATATTTTTTTTCATTCTGGCTTGTGTAGCTTCATGAAGATAAATCAAGTGCATTTCTTTCTTGCTATTCATTGTTTAGCCCTTTCACAATGACTCATCTTCCCAATGTTGTCAGCATCCATTCAACTGAAAAAGCGTATCTCATGTCCCTCTCCAATTTGTTTTCTGCATTATTTTTAGACTGCTCCTCTCCATTTATTGTTAAATTTGCACACATCAACTCTAGCCCTCCTTTGGAGAAAGTTCATTTTCTCTATGTTCTTATCTCTATATCTCCACTTTCTAGCCTGGCCTTGCATAATAGTCAATTACAAGAAAGTGATCATGTTGGGATCGCAAACATATACAAAGGCTTTAAATATTTGTGAGGCTCTAAGACAACCATAAACATTAAATGTTCCAATGTATTTCTCTATCTTGGCATGGCCATGCCCAAACCTACATGTTGGTGTTGGCTGAGTCTTGGAGATCAGGAGCTGAAATTCTTTGGGCAAAGAACAGGATAGTGATGCATATGGTTGTCTTCAACATAGTCTGTTGCATCATTTTTACCTGTATTCATCTCCATTTGAAGGCTTGTATTTTCAACCTTGAATAATGTTTGTTTTGTTTTGCTGATTTTCCATCTGATGTTGCTACTATCTCTGAATCTGCTTGTGGATATTACACAAGGCCATGTTAGTTGCTCTAGTTTTCTAGTCATATCATTGAAAGTTTCTGTGTCACTTCTTCAACATTTTATTTTCTTGTTTTAAGAATGTAATATGCCTTAAAACATCTTAATTCCATGTACTTTCTTATTGGTTTTTCTATATAATTTGAAATATCAGTGGAGTGCTTTTCATTCAGGGATTTGGCTACTAAGGACTGTTAATATTTTGTCTTGCTCTTTTGCTATTAGTAATCACCTTGTACACCCTTTCAGGTATCTGATTTCCATCTTGATGGTCATGGGGAAATATCTCATGGAAGCTCTTCTATGTATACCCTGCCTAGGGAGCAAATAAGTTCCCAAAAGGCAATATCGTTGCCTTCATCTCCTCATGAATTTAGGAGTCAGACTTCTGGGAGAAGTGGAACTTCAGACATAGTGAATGATGAAATGGTTTCAATCTGGAACAGGGTTCTTGAAAAACCAATGTTCCATAGCAAGCCTCTATTACCTTTCCAAGAATGGAATATTGATTTCTCAGAATTAACTGTTGGAACTCGTGTTGGGATCGGTAAGCACTAAGAGATGGAAATTTATGCTTTTGCTATATAGTATTGTGCATCTAACATTCTAATATGTATTTTGTGGCCGTAGTATATACTGTGCATGGTCATGGGTTTGAAATGATATGGAAACAGTCCATGGTAGATCCTAAAAAAAATAGAAGATATGGAAATGCTTAGAACACTATACTGCACTCATAAATAACAAAAATAAAATGTTGATTGATTTATCAAAATTCTATATTTTTTGTTCATAATTTATTCATCAACAAGAAAAGGCATGACAGTGAAGATAATTACGCTAATATGCCAAGATTAATTCTCAGAGCACTGTAATGCAGCCTAACAACATTTGAAGAGGTTGGAATGGTGCCACTTTCACCAGTAGCTCCTCCATTCACAACTTTCCCAGGTTGATTACTTTTTGTTTTTTTGGGAGGGGTTGAGGTTTAGGTGGGGGGGGGGGGGGGGGGGGGGGGGGGGGGGGGGGCTGTGCGGCTTAGATGTAAAGAATCTTCAGTCATGCTTTGACAAGTTTTTGTTGGGAATGTGTTTTTATTTTGTCATAAACTATTCCAATATTTAGGTAAGTCTATTGGTTTCCAATATGCCATATTCATTAGATAATTCTTTGTTGTCAACTGTTTTCACATGTTCTAAAATCACACCAGAACTGTATTGTTTCCAATGTTGGCTGCTTAAACGCACCCTTAAATGAAGCAGCATTATGTAATCTTGCTCTGTTTCTGGTTTCCAGTATTCGGGGAATGAAACTTTAGAGCCTATTGGGAACTGTTTTTTTTGTTTTTTTTTTATAGGACTATTGGGAACTGTTTTTATAACAGTTTTCTATTCTTAACAACAGAAAACTGTTTTCTACGACTTGAAAACAAATTTGGTAATTCTTTGAGAACTTGTTCCAATAGGGTGTTTTCTGATAATATATTTTAATTGTTTTTATTTGTTTTCTATAGTGAGAACTTGTTCTAATAGGGTGTTTATTAGAATATATTTTAGTTGTTTTAAGTTGTTTTTACTTATTTTGTATAGGTTGTTTTAAAAATAATTGTACAAATATGGAGAATGATTGAAAATAAAACACTATAGATAGAATTCATTTTAAGAAATATTTGAAAACTTAAAAAAACAGGTTGAGGGCGTTCCAGTTGTACAAACAGGCTTTTGTTATAAAAAACATTAGAGAACTGGTTTTGAAAATTGTTCTTAAAAAATATTTTTTAAGGATTGTTTTCGAAAATGTTCACAAATAGGCCCTTAGTTGCTGATGCTTCCAGTATCAGTATAAATAGAAGGCTCAGAAACTAAGATCAGTTTAGTTGAGAGTGCTTTGCTTTTCTTCTATTTACAGGGTTCTTTGGAGAAGTTTTTCGTGGCATTTGGAATGGTACAGATGTTGCCATCAAGGTTTTTCTGGAGCAAGATCTTACTGCTGAGAACATGGAAGATTTCTGCAATGAAATATCCATCCTTAGGTATTACTTATTGATATGTTGATTGTGTTAGTTTTCTAATTTGTATACCCTACTGACTTCAAACCTCTTTTTCTGGTTTGCCTCTAGCCGCCTTCGACACCCAAATGGTACTCCTCTTTACCTGCTATTATTGAAATTATACGGTGTCATTTGATTTGTGTTTTAAAGGTTGCTGCCCAAGATGGTGAACTTAAATATAACCTGGAATTTTGAATATAACAAAATCCTCCTTGTGCCAAAATTGCAAACCCCATGGAAAGGTCAAAAAGAAACCCATTTTCTCTTACAAAAAATAAAAAAAGTAATATTCAGTGTTGCTGCTAAAAACTTTATTTCCACTCATTAACTTTGACATGTGGGTGGAAAAATCTCCAATGTCAATAGTACATGTTCTTGGCTATCAACTGTGAGTGAGTAAATCAATATCTTATGTGTTGCAGTTATTTTATTTTTGGGTGCATGCACAAAGCCTCCACGCTTGTCAATGATAACTGAATACATGGAGATAGGATCTTTGTATTACTTGATCCATTTGAGTGGTCAGAAGAAGAAACTCAGCTGGCGTCGGAGAATTAAAATGCTGCGTGATATATGCAGGTGCGTTCAGCCTCTCAATAATTGTTTGGGACTCTTTCCTTTTAATAGTTTTGATAAAGGTAGTTACTGCATTTTACCTTAGTCCTATGTGTAAATTAATTTACTTTAGATTTGAAGTTTGAATAGCTGTGTAAATTAATGTTTAAAAATTTCGAATTTGATGATGTCCATGGTGACAACAATGGTGGATTGCTAGTCACAGCAGTGCTGGTTGTAAATTAGTCCAAATCTTGTAAGGCTGACTTGAAATGCTAGCGCATTGGTGGATGAAATATTACTCCAAATTGCCTGTTGAAATTAGACATCCACTAAAACTTGATCTACTATTGGAACACATTAAACTTGTGATCTAACCTAGTTGACTAAGTCCTTAACTTTTGTGGCCTTTCAGGTGCCTAAAAGCTTTTTCTCACTATTAAATGAACGTATTTGATAGCAATTTAAGTACTTTAAAGTGGGAGTAATTTAAGCTTTAAAAAATCTTTTCTGCAAAGTTGAGGTCATATGCTTTAAAGTAGATCTTCAGGAAGAGGTTTCAGTATTTATTTATTTTTTATTGATTTTGCATATGGTATAAAAATCCTTATTTACATAGATTTTTTTGAAAAAGCTACTTCCCTGAAAGCTAAATCTTGGTCAAATGAGTCCTTTGTATACCATGGAATTAATGAGTTAAGCCTTTCAGTTTCCATCTTGAATGGTTAAATGGATTTTGAAACAAAGTGTGCAAATCTGAGGACAAAGTAAGTTAAAATTGTTACTCCTTTTAATAATCTTTTTAATAATTGGTTGAATATTTGGCATACCAAACGTTGCTCTTGCCTTCCATCCAAAAAAAATGCAAGGAAAATTGTCAAACTAAAGGTTGGGGTTTTTTTTGGATGGGTGATGGGGAACATTAACTAGAGATATCTTTTGAAGACTTACAAAGAGAGCAGAAAAAGCTGGTCCAAATGCCCAAGCTTTAAATTAATATACTAATGATGATTTAAGTTCCCTTTGGGACTTGGTATAGTTATTTTAAATTGAGTTGTGTCTTTTGTTAAGTTTCTGTTATTGTTGTTTATTTTTTTTCAAGTTTTTATTTCTTTCTAGTCGTCTTATTATGTTCGGAAAGTTTCTATTACTTACGGTTTCTAAATAATATTTATTTTCAATATCTATTTCTATTTTTGTGGGGAAAGATAAGAAATTAGGAAAGCTGTCATATTAGGAAAGATAGTCATAAAAAGTCTATATTTACCTCTATAATTGAATTGTTTGTCATCTATAATGCTTTATTTGAATGCGTGATTGCTCTCCCCAAGTATGATTGTCAAGGATCTCTTTTCTTGTCTTTGATGTTTCATTTCATTCTATAACTTAAGAAACTTCTGTAGTACTTGGAATCTAAAGATCTTAGGGTGTGTTTGGTATGGAGGAATAGGAATGGAAATAGGATGGAAGTGGAAGTGAATCAAAATACCATGTAGAAGAGAGGAATTAATATCCTTGTGAAAGTGGGATTTGGTTTCCATAACAATGGATTTTTTGTTCCTATTCTCATTCTAAAAAATAAACCAAACAAAATAATGAATGGAAATGGAATTGATTTCCCATTTTCTATTTCAATGTTCCAAACATGGCTTTATATCGATGGAAAAAGGAGTTTCCAGTTTGGTGGCTGGTTATGTTTTTTTCATTTTTACTTTTTGGTAAGTAGCAATTGATGAGAGAGAACTACAAGGGTAAAAGCAACATAGTCATTAATGCAGTCTAGCTGAGGGTCTGGACAGGGAATATTGGAGTAAGTCTTAGAACTAGAGGGGATGTATCTGCATTTCTACTGTAGCTTAAACAAAGTTAAAACGTCTCTTCTTTTGCAAATTAAAAAACTGCTTTTAGACATTGTTACTATGGCTGCAAATGTACCGCCTGCCCGAAGATTTCGGTCATGTTATAATGATAAAATAATATATTGTGAATTTCAATTGCATTTTATGGGGAATGTAGTTGTAGCTTTACTGGTGAAAGTTGTCATTTTGTTAGGTCCTTTGTGACTGAAACAGCCAAAAGATTTATGTTTTTACTATTAAAGTTGAAATGCCTTCAATGGGATGCCAACACATTGTAGTTGATCGTACTAGTAAATTTTGTCTTTTTTCTTAGTAAAATTACTATTGTAAACTGAGTAGAGTTTCCCACTGTGAACAAGGGGTTTGATGTGCATACACCGGATGAAGATTGTCCATCGTGACCTAAAGAGTGCAAATTGTCTAGTCAATAAGCATTGGACTGTCAAGATTTGCGATTTCGGGCTCTCAAGAGTAATGACAGACACACCCATGAGAGATTCCTCATCTGCAGGAACTCCAGAATGGATGGCTCCTGAGCTCATCCGCAATGAACCCTTCACAGAGAAATGTGATATTTTCAGCTTTGGGATGATTATGTGGGAGCTCTGCACTCTTAATAGACCATGGGAAGGCGTGCCACCAGAACGGGTATTCTGCTATGAAGTTGCATTTATATTTATTAATTTTGGGTTATATGCGCTTTTGCTTGGTTTGCAAATTTGGATTAAATGCCATCTAATATTTCTGCTGAAAGGCTTGAGTGAAATGGCTGACTCTCATGCTTCCAACCGTTTAGGTGGTATATGCTGTTGCTCATGAAGGATCACGGCTGGATATTCCTGAAGGTCCCCTGGGCATGCTTATAGCAGGTAAACCTTTAATACGCTTTGTCAAAATGTTTTACTGTTTAAACATCTTCGTTTTTGTCAGTGGAACAAATGGTGTTAGATGCTCATTTTTGGTTGGTATTGACTGCAGATTGCTGGGCAGAACCGCATCAAAGGCCAAGCTGTGAGGATATCCTCTCCCGCTTGCTCGACTGCGAGTATACCCTCTGCTAACTCAATCTGTGTATTGTATAGAACCTTATAGTAGAGGTGTGACAATGTGCTCTCGGCTTTGTAAACTTTGTTATGACTTTCTTGTTGTAGAGACCTATCTTTTTGGGTGCAATCAAAAACAATGTTTAGTTGGTCTGAATTATTTAAAATGGATTCATTTCTAAGAACTAATTGACAAAGCATGGCCAACGGCAAACTAAAGAAGCAAAAATGCTAAAAGGAAAAGGAGATATGGAGCTTGAATGGGATCTCAATTCTCCAAACTCAAGACATTCCTCTCTCCCAGAATCTGGCTTCCAGGTTCAATCAAGTATCCTTCGCCTATTCAATGCATCTTCAAAGCGACTGCAGGAGTCGATCCTCATCTCAGTGCTCATGTCATTCTCAGGTGCTGGGTAATAATCTTCTCTTAGCTGTACATCCCTCAAATTTGGGATTGCAAGTAAGAAGGTCATGAAATGCTCGTGTGCGGTTCCATGGATGAACAGCTTCCTCAGTGTAACGCACTCAGCAAGCAAGCCAGCAGATGGGAGCGAGAGACTCCTGTGGTTAACATCCTTGTCCTGTGGCGGCCAATAATCCAGCTCATTGAGAGTCAGATTCTTAATCCCATTCAGGTAAAACCGCTCCCACGTGCTCAAGTCCATTTGCCCTGAAGGCGCAGTAAGAGCGTAGCCTATGGTATCACCACAATCCAACTTCATCTTTGACAGCCGAGGATATTGCATAAGAGAACTCAGCCCAAATGGCTGTGATGGCTTTGACCGTTCCCTACAGTCTCCTTCAACCTTTATCTGAATCTCCTCCAAGCGCGGGCAATCATCAAGACCTGCCTTTGCTAATGGAGGCAGAAGCTCACCTACGCCAATCCAAAGAGAGAGGCACCGCAGGCGTTCCCAAGTTTTTGACCAGATCCCATTGCCATTGTTTCGCTCGTAGGAAGCGTCCAGAGCAGTGGTGTACTTGCGCTTTTTCTTGATGGAGGCCTCATGGTCCCAGAATCGATCATCATCCTGGCTGGAGATACTGGGTTGCTCAAATTCGTTAAGGTCAAAACTGTGAGCCAATGTCGCTTCCTCCGAATCCTCAAACCGCTGGGACCTATCCCAAATGCAGTCAATGTGCAGTCGTTGAATTCGGTCCCGAATTGGCTCTAAGCCCCTCAAAGCAGACACCGCGTCAAGGTTCTTGCAACAAGAAATCTTAAATTCAACTAGAGTCTGGCGACGCAAACAAGCCATTGTCCTTATACCCATCCATGTCACCTTCTTGCAACCATGAATCTCAAACTTGGCCAACTTGGAACATCCTCTGGCAATGGCTATCAACCCCATATCTGTCAAGTCGGCCGAGTTCTTTATCGACAGAGACTCAAGCCCTTGGCATAGAGCAACACCGTCTAACTGCGACCCAATCGCCAAACACAACCCATGAAAATGCCCGAGCTTAAGCACCCTCAACTTGGGACATCTGGAATTCAGCATCTCCAGTGTCGCCCCGCTGTCTCTGACATTTTTACAGACATCTAGGACCAGCTCTTGCAGCAGTGGAAGCCCTGAAAACAGCCCCGACAGGGCGGTGGTACTGATTCCGGCATCCTCACTACTAAACCCTTCCTCCTCCGGATCTCCCCTGCCGTTCGACAACGACGCCGTATCGGCCAGATGAAGCACTGTCAATCCCGGGCAATTGCTAGCGATAGCCACAATAGCTTCATCTCCAACAAAACCAATGTATCTAGGATCAAACGTGCAGGCAATAAGAAGTTGTTGGAGATTAGGGCAAGCCGCTGTAATGGCGAGAATCTCATGAGACTTGAAGCCCTCGGCGAATGACAGAGTCATCAGATCTAACCGAGTCAGAGCCGCCGCGGTCGCTGGATGCGCCTGCAGTGCCGGAGGCAAGTCCTCCGTCCAGTAATAGAAGTTTGAAAGATCGATAGAGGTGAGCGAAGTACAGTGATGGAGAATCGGATCAAAATCGGATCCGAGCGCTGATGGAGAGCGCTGATGCCACTTGACGAGCTTGATGTGCGTGAGATTGGGCCACTGGGGAGCCAGGAGTTGGAGAGTGGCCGGAGTGCGAGCATAGACAGTGAGCGAAGTCACCATCGGAAAGGCATGGCGAAGAAGATGAGCTAGAAGCATAGGATCAGAGGAGGGACAGATAAGAGAGTGGCCCCAAGGCGAGAGCAGAGAGAGGTCAAGGTGAGTCACGGCCCGAAAACAAGTCGGAATCATATACAGATTGTTGTGGACGACGTTGCCGCGGAGGGTGAGGGAGGTCCGCGTGCCCCTCTCCAACACCAGCCATTTCCGGCAGACCAGCGCCGCGGCGTTCCTCGCCCTGGTGTCGGTCACGCTCGCCAATATGCTCGACAGAATCGCATCCGGCAGGTCATGTATAGTAGTAGCGCCGCCGGCAGCAGCTCCGGCCATAGAGGTACGCTTTGAACACAGCGTCTTCTTCTATAATTTGTCGTGGTTGTAGTTTTGATCCATAGAGTGGAAAAGCGGGGGAAATGGGGAAATCGAGAAGAAGATACAGTAAATGGAAATGGCGACTGGTGAGGGTTGAGTTGTGTGGCGATATCCAGACCCACGTGATTACAATGTGTCTGGTTAACGGGGCTCTCGTCAACCCGCCCTTGTGAGCGCGTGTCCCCAGTCTCCACCCACCCTTCTTCTCTCTTTCCCTTCCCTCGTCACGCTTTCCCCCACACCTCTTTTTGTGATATTATCATTAATGGATCCACCTCATCACTCATCTCCATGGTCCATGATCCATGACCCATGACCCATGACCCATGATCCATCCCCTCTGCCCTTTACATTCATTATCCCTTCCGTTTTTCTCTTATATACATACACAATGATGGAAGAGAAAGTTTCCAAACCTAGTATTTGTTCATCCTATATTATTCATATTATTATAATAAAACATGAAATTTTATCAAATACCCCTATAATCTTTTTGAATTGCAAACATTACCCATCATAGAGATGGTTTTTATCAGTTCTTAGGATGTACCTTTTCATCCAATTAGTGAGGCCATGATTTGAAATCATGGACCAAGCTTATGCCCCTATTGTGAAACCCCTTTGAGCTTATCAGCAACTACCAAAAATAAAGCGTGACAGACCTACATAAGAGTAGAGCCCATCCTCTCATTGAGTCAAGTGTCTTGTACTCAATCTAGTCATGGCGCATCTCGTACACAAAGTGGACTAAACCCCCCTACCCTATTAAAATTGGATCAAAAAAAGGAAGGAAAAGACAAAATAAATAGAAAAAAATAAACATAAATATGTGGTCACTTGCATGAATTGACCACAATGAATGATGGGTGGTACGGGTGGGTACCTAAAGGACAAATTTTTGATGGCTGAGAGGCAAATGAGGAGTAGGATGAACCTGCACGATTCTTGATTGAGTTGGAATTTTGAAAATTGGTCCCTCTTCCCCAACCCCAAGCCCTCGCTTTTATCGATTTATTTTATTTTTCACATGGCAGTCGGTCTACAGGGACGTTTCATCCATACATTTTTAGGATGGGCGGCTGGGAAATGGGGGTGTGTTCCTTTCGGTACTGATTTAGCTATATGTTATGTAAAAGCCCTTTCCTTTTAATTTTTATTGGTGTGTTGGGTTTGGAAAAGACTTGAAAGTGTTACATGATGGGCATCACTCACTACCAAAAGTTGATAGATGGATATAAAAGCCTTATGGATTTTGCTTCGACTTTCAGTTCTTTTTTTTTTTTTTGATTCATTTCTGTTGCCTTCTTCAACAAGAGTTGTGTATTATTTTTTTGGAAATCAGAGGCATTTCCACCACCCTTTAGGGCTTGTTGGATTGTTTGTTAAGTTATTTAAAAATTGAAAATCTAGGATTCACCAAACCCTGGTTCAGAGTGCTCACCATTTCCTAATGTAATCCAAATTTCTATTTTTGGGTAAAATTTTTAGAATATCACAGATGGCCTTGCTTTTATATATATATATAAATTTGGAGATTGAGAAATTTATCAATTAAAATATCGAGGAAAGCATGATCATATATCTACATGAAGAGAAAAATACTAATATAGATATATAATACTTTTTTTTTTTGTATAAGTTTTATCTTACTGAGTTTTACTAACAAGATTTTTAACTAGACAATTATAATAGTCTAAAAAAATATTATACTTTTTTTCCTTTACTAAATTTTTCGTGGTAAGGATTTAATGAGATATATTCTTATAATCATCAAATGGATAATGTTATAAAATATAAGAATTTATCAAATTGTGAAAACTTGTAAATAATCATCCATATTGATATAAATGTCTTTTTAACTTTCTATAAAAGGAGGAGATCTGCTAATGAAATAATATTATATTTTTTTTAGTATTCTTATTTATTTTTTATTTTTTATTTTCTTCTTATGATTTTATTTTTACAACATTATTCAATTTATATAAAATAATATTTATTATTGTATAAAAACTCAAGTTTTTATTTTGTTAATTGAACTATAAATAATAAAAGATAATACAAAATGGTATTTTTCCAAATCATAAATTTAAGAGTTTTGTCATATGTAATTCAAAATAAAACCTTCAATCATTAACAAAGATCTCAGCCCCTCTCATTAGCCCTCTCTCTAATAATTGGATCAATTGTTTTTATCTGATGGATTTCAAAATCAGTGAATTCAAAGGAGGGAGTGTCTACTTATTATGATATGAAAGTGCATAATCTTCTAAAAGTCTTTCAAATTTAGAGATAATAATTTGGTTTTGAATAAGTGACTTCCTATTTTCTAATTATTTAGAAATCATGATATCAAAACATGCTTTTTCCCACCTTTAAATGCCAAATCAATGCCACAAATAATGCTAGTACATGCTCTTACATCTTCAACTTCTCATTAATAAAATTTGACCCTTATCTCAAAGGGTACTTACAAAGAAATTATGAACCATATATAAAAAATAATTATTTGATTAAAAGGGTTACTGAGGACCCAAAATTTGAAATTTAACATTTCATCTTATTTTGGTCTCATTTGGACAAAAATATCTTTATTATTTTCTTATAAAAATAACTCTATTTTAAAACCCACATATAAATATTTGAAATGGTAATAGACATTTATGTCAAAAATAAGTTATTTTTCAAGTAAAAACATATGAATAGTTAGATTTACAAATTGAGGGATCACGTTCCATCCCTTTCATCTAATTAATTCTATAAATAATCTGATCTTATTATAATACTAGATCAATAATTATAGAAAAATAAGATCAATCTCATTATGTCATATGTATTTCAATAATCTGTGTTCAATGTTTTATATTTTAATCATCATTTAATAATTTAAATTTTACCATATACTTTTAACAATTCAGATCAAAACATCCTTTGATACCAATGATTTCCCACAATTTTTTTTTTTTTTTGAAATTTTATATAATGGATGTGTATACATTAATTTTTCATCTTAAAAATACAATTGAGTAAAAGGCAAAACTTTGTAGGTGGAAAATGTCAAGTGAGGCGGCGCATGTGCATGTTAGTGTAGATGATGGGCTACCCAAACAATTGGTGTTGAATTTTCTTTGATTTCCCTTTACACCAGATGAGTGGCTTTAGGGTTTGATCACCAGACAATGTATCAAAAGGTCAAAAAAAAAAAAAAACAAAAAAAAATCCTTAAGTTTCTTAAAAAAGAAATGGTACACCTTTTGTCCACATCAAACCAAGCAACTCAAGACATCTTATGATCTTTTAAGCCCAAATTCATTGCTTCTCACCCCCTTTCTCTCATATCAATCTTACCATGTACGCTCTTCCATTCACATCAGAGATTCATGCTCTCTCTTCTCTTCTTTTTGTTACTTTATTCATGTATTTTTCTCAACCCCCACCTCTCCCTTTTTTTTTTTTTCTTTTTTGGTCTAATTTTCCAATTGCAACACCACTTTTATCATTCCACTATGCTTTTCTTTTCCATTTAGCATGCATTTATAAGTAAGAATATGAATAAAAATAAATACGAATGAATCACAATATTTCAATCTTTATTCTTGATTTATTTCTCATTCTCTATTAATTAAAATTTAATCGAAGCCGACACCTCGAGATTTAGATCCTCATAAAGAGTTTTAAGGACTTGGTTATGAAAAATTCATCATCATTCAATAATAGAAAACAAATAATGATAAAATAACATTCTTTTTCCTTTTTCATCCCTCAATTGGTACACGGTATGAAAGGAGTAGTGGGAGTGGAAATGATTGGGATAAATCATAAGTGTGATATTAAGAAATATGGTAAGATTTTGATGCTGCCTTTGGGACACATTATCCATTAAAGCTATAAATACTATATGGGTATATTTGTGGAATCACTCATTACTTTAAGAAATGAGTTTGATTTTATGCCCAAGTGATAAGGATACGTGGGTCATACATATCTAAGCTTTACATTCAAGCAGTGAAAGGCTGCATTTATAGCAAGACTCACCCCTCCTACCCTCCAACCCACCAAAATATTTACAAGTTTGAGTTAAAAAAAAAAAAAAGAAAAAAAAAAGAAAAAAAAAAGAAGAAGAAGAACTTTTCATGTAAGGGAATAAGAATGAGAATATGAATAAAACAAGGATATGTTTTGATCTTTATAATAATAGATCAATGAGAGATATGGAATGTGTTTGGATTATTCTTTAAAACAAGAATAAGAATAAAAAGTTTAGTATTGTGATTCATCTTTATTTTTATTCCTATTTTCGTTTGCCAAACATACCCTAATTATGTACAAATAAATATCACTTGTACCATCTATAAACAACCATAAAATAATCCAACAAAAACCATCAAACTGGTTTGAAAAAGTCAATAATGAGATGGGGCCAGCAGACCTCATTGTCACTAGCCTTGACTGGGACTTCTGGACTGCAGATGGCCGATCAATTATTATGATTCAGTTTCTTGGTGTAACTTTTTTTTTTCTTTTTCTTTTTCTTTTTTTGGAAATTAAAATTCATTTATATTAAGTAAAAAACTTTATATTAATATTTTATTAATTCATACAATAAAACTATGTAAAATAGAGCCTTAAAATTCTTGCATGGAGAAATTTGGAGAGAGAGGGTGTGGCAAGTTACAACTTGGAAGCCATCTCTCTCTCCAACGACTTACAGAACTCGTGCTTTAGAAAGTCAAATAGAATTAATGTTGCAAAGACTGAGATAAGTGCCAGCCAGGCAAGAACGAGAGGAGAAAAATTAGTGGTGAAAATTTGACCCCGTCATCCTACCTAATCCTGACGTGTGTATAATCATTTTTAATATTTGAATTGGATTCATTTCAATTGAAATTGGAATTAGGCAAAGGTGATGTTTATTTTTTTGTTAAATAAAAAAAATTAAAATATTTAATTTTTTTTATTCATTTACAAGTAATTTGTTGACATCATCTAATATAATTAAATTGAACCTATTAATAATAAACTCACTTTAATTATATTGAATGATATTAACAGATTATTTTTAACTGAGTAGAAAAAGTTAAATATTTTAATTTTTTCTATTCAATAAAAAAATAAATACCACCAAAGATTCTAGCAACTTGTAATCTAAACTTGATTTAATTTTTTTTAATATTTATAATTTATATTATTCTATATTATAAAATTATTTATTTTTCTTTAATATATATATATATATATATTTTTTTTTTTAAATATTAATTGTAATTGTAACACGTATTACTTTATTTAGTATAAAGATATATAAATTTATTTTTTACTTTTTTTTTTTTGTTATATCTTGCCATATCTTTTTTTTACCCTTTAAATTTGGATAAAAATATATAATTTTTGTTTTTTTTTTTTAAAAAAAAAACATTTTGGGAGGGTTCAACTCTAACAACCTTAATTTGATTTTAAACTATAAAATCTCATTGATTCAATTGATTTGATCATAACCTAAACTCAATTGAAGTATAGAAAACTTGAGATTGGATTGCAACCTTGAATTGAATACCTCATATTAAAGGTTGTATTATATTAGATTGACATTAGCTATCAACTCACTCTAACCTACTTGGGATGTAGACCTAAGAATAGCATACGAGCCTTGTAGAAAATGTTACACATCATTTGTGTTTGAGGTAATAAATATATGGATTTAGGATATCATACCATGTCAAAAAAGTCAAAGAGTTTGAAAAATTTTATACTTGTCTATCAAGATTTTCTTTGCAAAAATAATTGTAGGAAAGGAATGACGTACTCATTAACTTAGTGAATTTTCATGTTGCATTTATTCATGATTCCATTTTGTTTTTTTGATGAAAATGGTTAAAGATTTCGTTTGAAATCAAACCAGTAGTCAATCCTTCTGAAAGGTGCAAATCTTAAATAGACTAGGAGTCTCTTATATAGGCATGCCCACTTAAAACTCACCACATTAATCTAGCTATATAGGGGCATTTCAATGAGGTATTTGTTTAAAAGTGTAAGTAGATCATGGATTGCCTATATAAAACTACATTTCATATGATATCCAAACCATTCAATCTTACGAAGCCTTATGTAACACCCATAATATGGATTGAGACTTCATATCTTTATGAATTTCATTGTGTTACGAAATTTGAACCCTATTTTATAGTTTGAGTTTGCAAATCTTTGTTTCATATCCAAATATGTTTATAGTATCTTGCATATGGCTTTTGTCTATAGATAAAATAATGATATTATGACTTCGTAAGAAGATTTGAGAGTTTATTCTCACAATTTACTTGGAGATCATTAATGGGAGTTTCTTGAGAGAAGACTTAGGTTTTGATTGAGCCAACCATGCCTTTATATCTCTTTGTGAGAATTTCATTTGAGAATTGGATTTAATTCGAATCCATATTTGTGATTCATTTAATACTAGATTGGTGATTTGATGCCACTCTGGAGAACAAATTAGCATGAAACTACTTTGTGACCAATCTAGTTGTGACTTCAAGTTGTGTTAGAAATGACTTTGAATAGGTGTTGATGATTTGATTTAGTGAGACTTGAAAAATTATTTTATGTGATATTGCAAATGTTAGGACTCCAAGTTACTTGATGTGATTTTGAGTAATTGAAAATCAATTGCAAAGAGATGGCTTGAGATACATAGGTTGAATTGATCTTTTAGGCTTAGTTTTGATATGTTTATGTTGTCAATCCTAGAACAATTCCTACTAAAGTAATTAGAGAAAACAAAAGAAAAACACACAGATTTAAAGTAGTTCAGCAAAATGTCTACGTTTACTGGAGCAAGGTTGAAGACTTGCACTATATAAAAAATTAGGGTTACAAAAAGGGTATTTACACTAACCCTCAAGTATTGAAAATTTTCAAAAATACCCTTGAACGCTCCCCTCATTCCACTCCGACATTTGTCTTTTCTTCTCCATGTATGTCTTTCACTTAATATAAGCCACATACTACAACAGTTTATACTTCGTAATTTGATAATGTAATATTATTTTGAGTAGTCATGACCTTATAAAGAGGTTTTCCACATTATTATTACATTTGATGATGGTTATGAAATTGATTTAAATTTAGTTTGATAATGATCGTTAAGGGATAAATCAATCTTTGAATTATAGGTTAATTAAGTACAAGTCATGTGTTAAGTAACCATTCCGAAATTCCAAAAATTGAGATATTTTGAAAACATTTTCAATTATATTTTACTTGGTTCTTAATATTTATAAAATGAAAGGATATTTAAAGATTTTTCAATATTTATAACTTTTATCGTTAGCCTAATAATAGGATGATCTTAGTTTTGTTGATAACAAAATATGGGTTAAGTTCACTATTATTGTCTAAATACATAAATTTTAAAAAATTACATCCTTCTATATGTCAAAGTTCAAGAGATCTTCACATCTCAAAAGAAACAAGACAAAATGCAATTTAAGAAGGAGATTATTTTTTTAATAAAAAGACTCGATAATTGGAGTAAAGAACTTGGTTAGGGTATTTATTAGTTTCTTGCTTGCAAGCTAAGTGTGCAATTAATGAGGATGACAAAAACTAGTGATAGAAGACTATCTTGAACCTAATTTTTCATAGAAAATCAATTTTAAGGTTTTAAGAAAGCTATTGATTAAATTAAGATATTTTAACTTAAAAATTAATTTAAGTCCTTAAAAGATGGCTTCAAAGTTTGAGCGATTTTAAAGTATCAAAAGTTCTCAAAATAGCAAAAAATGTATGAAAAGTATTGTCACAATACATGTCTTCCATGCATTATTCTTTAATTGTGGAAAAGTAAAATGTTTCCTTACTATATGGTGATAATTTAATATTTAAATTGAAAGTGAACCTTTGCTAGAGCTTCAAAAGGCTAAAAATGCATGCTTCAATAAGTCTAGGATTCTTCTTCTAAAGGGGTGAAAGGTTTCACAAAGTCATACAAAAACAATAAGAGTGTTAGATTGTAATGGGTGTATTGATAAACTTTGGACCACAATTCTATTCCTACCGAACATTTTTTCAATATCACACTCATAATTTTCCCTTGGATTGTTCGAAGGGGTTTCCATAGGGACTCCATGTTCTTTCTCTTGTTCATTTTATTGTATTATTTTTAAGTTAAGATCAGATGGAGATTCAATACAAAATGTAACTAATTTGAATATCATGAAATTCATCACATGCCTTGAATGCGTTACATCTATTTAATACATGAGTATTGATTTTATCTTAACTTTGTTAGGATTGTATACCTAAAAATCACTAATTCGCATTTTATCTTATTAATAAAATGATTTATTCTAAAATTCACTTAAGTTGGATCAACTTAGTACATAAGTGGTGTAACATGAGTCCTTTGCTTCAATTGTACGCAAATGTGATATATATTATTAGGCACATATAGGAGTTTATCATTATTGATTCTTTCTAACTAAAAATTGATTTTGTTTATAGTTACAAATGAAAATAGGAGATTCACTTGGTTTATTGCAATGCATTGTTGCTACCATAGTAATATGACCCGACTTGATCATAGGAATGGTTGAGCTTACAACTTATACATTTGACATTGGATGTATAAAATAAAAAGTACTGACTAAATGCATTCACTCAATGACTATCATACAAGTATAAGCATGACTAGTTTGTTAAATAAGTAGTCCTTAATCTTGAAAGGATTTATAGGTTTAGGACTCTTGTGTGCTATCTTGAGATCCGTAATAATATATTGGGTATATGATGCATTGAGTTAGTAAATAATTCATTGATTAAAGTAAAGATATAACAAAAAAGATGTCTTGGTTACTAATATTTAATCACAAGAAATTTGAATTAAGTAGTTTTCAGTTAAACTATGGTTTTTATATGTGACAAAATAAGAATGAGTCATAGATCTAAGAAAGTTATTCACAATTAATTCATAAGATGAACCACCGTAATTTCCTATCCATTAGTATGTGCAATGTAATCATGATGAGACCTACTTATGGTTGTTTGCAGTGTAATCACGTCATTGTAATTGAATATGTGATCAAAATTTGATTAGACCATAAGGCTTGGTTGAAAATGTCAACATTTTGTAAGAAGTCAAGACTTAGTTGATCAGTAGATCATCTATACTAACTCTTTAAAAGGTCGATGCACGTTTAAAAAAGTTGGAAAATTTTCAAATGAAAAATGATTATGATTATGCGATAAGCAAATGAAGGAAAGAAGGAAGACGAAACAGACAAAATGTGTTGGGCACTTTGCACGACACCAAGCCTTAGTGCAAAAACGTTTCAATATCGGCTTGTTTCATCGTCTTAATGACGTGTAATATAATGATTGAAGTTAATTACATTATTATAATTGAATATATATTTGATTAGACCATAAGACTAGGTTGAAAATGTCAACATTTTGTAGGAAGTCAAGACTTAATTGATCAATAAATCCTTTATACTGACTCTTTAAAAGGTCGATGCACATTTAAAAAAGTTAGAAAATTTTCAAATGAAAAATGATTATGATTATGCGATAAGCAAATGAATGAAAGAAGGAAGATGAAACAGACAAAATGTGTTGGGCATTTTGCACGGCACTAAGCCTTAGTGCAAAAACGTTTCAATATCGGCTTGTTTCATCATCTTAATGACGTGTAATATAATGATTGAAGTTAATCAAATTATTATAATTGAATATATATTTGATTAGACCATAAGACTAGGTTGAAAATGTCAACATTTTGTCGGAATTCAAGACTTAATTGATCAGTAAATCCTCTATACTGACTCTTTAAAAGGTCGATGCACATTTAAAAAAGTTAGAAAATTTTCAAATGAAAATTGATTATGATTATGCGATAAGCAAATGAAGAAAAGAAGGAAGACGAAACAGACAAAATGCGTTGGGCACTTTGCACAGCACTAAGTCTTAGTGCAAAAGCGTTTCAATATCGGCTTGTTTCGTCATCTTAATGACATGTAATATAATTTTTATATAGTAAAAAGCATTTAAGTGCGATCTATCATATTAACTCAAACAAGTAATTCAAAAAATTGAGAATATTCATTATGACATAAACGATGTTAAGTTTCTTGGATTAATGGATTATGATTCATAGGCAAATAGTGTCAACATGGTGCACAAGTTTTGGTGGGATTAGAGACCTTAATGAAAATTATATTAAACATAATCACAATTAAGTGGAAAAGAAAGCTCAACTAAACTTGGAAGTTTCCATGAACTTAGGTGATTTGATTAGCCTAACACTTCACCATCCACTTGGAATAAAGAAAATGTTGGTATATATATCAAAGTCCGCAAACAAAATTCTATTGAAAATGACTACACATTAGACACAATTATATGGCCAAGAACAAAAGTCAATCTACCTACTATATGAAAATTATCAAACTTCCAACTTCATCCAAACCCATTTGTCATGGTCCCCACAAAATACAAAATAATAAAAAGTATTTAATTTTAATCTGCTTTGAATGGAGAATTTGGGAAATGAACTCCCACATTGAATTATTTGATGGAAACTGCAAAAGGGTATGAAATGGTTAATATATTTTTTTTTTGTTAGTGAAATTTGAGAAAAGGGAAAGGGCATTTTGGGGATGGGGGTAGTAATGGTAGCTTCATACCTGATTCCTTATCCTTACTAACAGGGGAGGGATTCTCTTTGGATTAGGGTTTGGGCACCTTTTGGGGCCCAACAGTATTGGGGATTGGTGTGATTGATCCATAGTTTTTGGCTTTTTGAAAGGATAATTGTGAATTTTTAATTTGGAATAACAAAGACATTCATCATGACCAGTTGTCAAATTGGATAGAACATGATGTGTTCACATCGGCCACTGCCACATGGCGTTCCCTCTAGATTTTTTGTCTCCACCAAACCCTTTGTAGTAATGCCTTCACTCTCATGCCCTTGGCCCCACTTTGAACTGTGAAAGCTGCCTGAAATTCAGGATTTTTTTTTTTTTTCAAAAAATATCATGGAATCATGATTGTCTAAAAATATGATACTTTAAATTAATATTTTAATAATTAAAAAAATTATTGATTCATGACTCACACCATTATAAAAATATAATTTATAAATTATTAAAATTTAAAATAATTATAAAAATAAAAATAATAATTTATATATTATTTAAAAATTAAAATTTTATTTAAAAATCTTAAATTAAGTCTCATAATAGTCATGATTCTTCTTTAATCATGGAAGAAAAACTCACATGACTATTTAAAAAGAAAAAAAATGGCAAAAATATGGAATGTGATTTTTTAATTTTTTTAATTATTTATTTTGTTAAAAAAAATAATATTTAGAAATTCTTAAATTTATTCTAATAAACTACAATTTTATTTTTATTTTATTTTTAATAAATGCTCATTACCAAACACGTCCTTCATATTTTATTTAAATTGTTAGTAGGATGAAAGGGCAAAGCCTTTGAAAGGGATAAGAGTTCCAACAATGGCTTCTCACTCTCCACTGCTCTCTTGTCTTCTTCCTCCTCCCCATTTCTTCTTCCTTCTCCTTCCATGGATTCTCATTTCTTCTTCCAGTGCGGGGGGTGGGAAGGTGGCTTTGCAGGAAGGGTGGAGTCCTGCTGACTGGAGACGGCGAGGAGGGGGGCTTTTCCAGTAGGGTCGCGGGGGCGGGGTGAGGGGAAGAGAGGGGGGTTGGTTTTGCAGGGGGGTGGGGGTTCTACTGATGGGGGAGGGTAAGAGGGAGGGGCTTTTCCAGCGCGGGATGGGGGGTTCCAGCGGGGTCGCAGGGGTGGCTTTACAGCGCGGGGGACGGCGAGAGGAGGCTTTTCTAGCACGGGGTGGGGTCCTGCTGGCGGGGGGACGGTGACAGTGGAAAAAGAAAAAAAGAATTGAATCAGACGATTCGGGGGAAATTATCCGGTTTGCCGGTCGGACCACCGGTTTAATCGGTCTAATTTCGATCCAAACACTTTTTGGCCTAAATGACTGGATCGGACCGGTCGGATCGACCGGTCAGTCCTATTTTTGAAACCATGCTTTAAACACTTATTTATTTTTTCATATTAACCTTCTTTTTAAAAATAATAAATTTTATTTTTCATATTAAATACATTTATTTAAAAAATAATAATATTAATTTATTTTTTAAAAGATGAGTTTACTTTTATTGCTTATGATTCTCAAATCATTTCACCAAAGTTGTCTCTAGACTTCATAGGACTTTTCTTTTGATAATGAAAAAAATATATGAGAAAAATGAAAAAAATATATTGTATATATTTAAAATTAATAAATTATTTTTATTATATTATTTTAAAATAATTTTTTTCTTTTAATATAATTTTTTCCCAACCATACTAATAGCATCATAATCTAAAAAGGGTACTATTTCTAGTTTTGGAAATGATCTTGTGACTTTATTTTATTAAATATAATAATAAAACTCACAAGATAAATTATTGTTCCAAATATATCATAACCTCTCCTATTTTTTCACCATCAATTACTAGTGCATTACATTAGTTTAAAATATTATTTTTGATTTTTAACATATATTTAATATATTATTTTTTAATACATGAAAATATGTATTATATAATAACTATAAATTATAATAAGATGTGTTTTTTTAGGTACCAGATCCATAATATTCTTAATGATGAATTTGAGATAAGTATAAATATAAATATATTTTAAATTCAAATAGGATTGAGTTTGACTTTATCACTTCTCATATTAAGATTATATATGGTATTATATATTATTTTTCATAAAAATAATTTATAAATAGTTATCAAATTTATTAATTTATAAATTATAATTATGTTCATGCAATTTAAAATTTTAAAAATAAAAAAAATAAAAAGTAGAAAAATAAATAAATGGGACGTGGGAAGGCAAATACCTTTTGCCAAACAAAAGAAAAAAAAAACAAAACATAAATCATGATATTCCTTCTTAGAAAAATAAAAAGAAAAGAGAAAAATAAAGAAAAATCTTAGGAAAATAATTTTATATTAGGTATTTGAACAACTGGGTTCTGCCACGTGTGTGGTCTATCACGTATAAGAGACTGAGATCGTATCAGCATCAATATTATTTTCCTCTTTTATCTTCTCCAGGTATGCCTCGCTCACTCGCGAATGAGCGCGTGGAAGTTCCAAATTTATAATTGGCTGGGGTATCATTGACTTCTCAGTCATTTTGGGTCCATTTTTTGAATATTATTGGAAAAATTGACCAAAAGATGATGTGAATACTGATTAGTGATTACTGATTTTCTCCCACCCACCAGGAGCTGGCCAGTCACCGCAAACTGTTGGGTTGAGCATGGGACTAAATATTATCAATGGGCTAGACTCGGAGCAAGTGGGGAGGAGCCTAGCCCAACACCTAACACCATATATATACATATTGCGAGTATGCTCCTGGTAGCATTGAGTGGGCTTCATTTGGGTTTCTAATGCAAGATTAGATCCATAATTGGGCCGAGAGGGTTTTTGGGGTTGGAGAACCTCACTGTCGGCTTCAGCTACAATCAGCCCATCATAAGCGCTTGCTTGTGTGATGAAAATTAATGCTCTTTTTAACTCCAAATGGACTTGGGTTTTTTTTTATTTTATACTTCCCTAGCAATATTCTTGTAGTTTGTTTTATTTGATATTCTAAAAGTAAGACTCCATTTGACAATGTTTCTAATAGAAGTATTTTTAGAGGATTTTTTTTTTTTTTTGGTAGGGCTTCTATGAAAAACTTAAGTGTTTTTAGTATAATTGTTTTCTTTTGCAGCACTTTTGCGAAAAACTTTTATAAGAATAAGAAAAAGTGATCCTACTAGTGTTTTTGATAATGTGTCAAACGATCATTAAAAAATACTTTTAATATTAGTAAATTACCAAAAAGGATATAGAATTTGCATTTGTATGGGCTTCTAGAGAGATTTCCATTGCTTTTTAAAACAAAATTCTCATATCGAATGTTCCTTTTAAACAACAAATGATGTGATATACTGCTTTCGAGTGGGATTTGAAAGGGTTGTGCATGAACTGTCTCACAACACTTATTGTGTAGACAATGTCAGGTCTTATGGGTGATAAATAGATCAGCTTCCCTATTAGTCTTTGATAGACATCTTGATCAACCATCATTTTTTCTTTAGGGCCCCTAAGTTCATGATTTTGCTCAATTGATGTCTTAGTAGGTTTGTATCCATTAGGAGATTTCTAATGTACTTATGTTGAGAAATAACTATCCTATCATTAGCTCAAGCTATTTCAATGTCTAGAAAATACTTCAACCTTCTTAGGTCTTTAATTTCAAACTCTTAAGCCAAGTAAGCCGTTTCCTACAAATCACTGCCAATAAGGATAATATCATCCATATAAACAATAAGAGCGGTTACCTTCCTATTTGTGGAATGTTTGATAAACAAAGTATGGTCTCCTTAGCTTTGGTGATATCCCCTTTTTAATATGGACTTGGTGAACCTCCCAAACCAAGCCTTAGGAGACTATTTCAATGGGTAATGAACTTTCTTCAACTTGCAAACTTTATTTTCAAAGGTTATTATTTTAAGACCAGGTGATTTATCCATGTACACTTCTTCCTCAAAATCACCATGAAGAAATGCATTTTTCATATCAAATTACTGTAAGGGCTAATCCAAGTTGGCTGTTAAAGATAGATTTGAATAGTATTCATTTTGGTCATAGGAGCAAAGATTTCTTGAAAATCAATTCTAAAAGTTCATGTATACTTTTTAGCCATGAGTCTTACTTTATATCTCTCTAGGCTACCATCAGTATTATATTTTAAGGTATAACCATTTACAACCCACAATGTTTTTCTCTTTGAAGGTAGCTATTGGCACTCTTGTCACTCGTTATGTTTCTACACATTCTCAACTTGCTGATATTTTTACCTAATCTTTATTAAATGGTGTTTTCACCATGTTTCAGGACAACCTAACTTGAGGAGACATGTTAAAGGAAATATGCAAGGAGATACATGGAATCAAGTGCATAAAGGGTAAGCAGAAACTCCCATCAATGTTTCTATAAATTTAGAGAAATGAAGGAAATCAGATATCAATAATATTTAATTCTTTTAATTTTAAGATGTTTTTCTATATGTTAAGAATATTATTTATTTATTTTTTGTACAACTCATCTATATTTTTATATAAAGTTCCAAAAAAGAAATAGAAAATATAACCTCCATTGCCAAATTATTAAACTTTACCTATGACCTGTTTATTAAAAAGGCTATAAGGGTGTCGAACAAAATTAGGACATGAATACGATTATGCTTAATCCGAACATGGTGCAATTCGAGCCATTTTATAAATTAAATGGGCCAACAACAATGGGCCTCTCTTTTTAGGTGGCCCAGATACTAATGTAGGCGCCCGCTAGTTGTTGTGCATGGCCCAGAAGGAGCGGCGTAACAATACTCCTCCGGCGGCGTGTCCGTACAAACGCACCAGCTAATGCGCACGTGCGAGTCACGCGACTGTGCACAGCCGGTAAGTCGCCGTTTCTTTATGCATTTTCTCACCGACGCAGCCCTCGTCTCATTTAAAAAATTAATCCTACGAAGGGAACCCCCTACGGCGGCCAATCAGGGTACGACACGTCATCACCGCCACCACCGCCTCTATGAACGACGGCACCGGAACTCCTTCGCCGGCGACTGCCCCACCGAGACAGTTACAGCCCTTGGCTTGCCGTGAAGATTGCTGGACCGAGGACGCTACCCATACTCTCATCGAGGCCTGGGGTGACCGTTATCTTGAGCTCAACCGCGGCAACCTCCGGCAGAAGCACTGGCAGGAGGTGGCTGACGCCGTCAACGCCCTTCACGGCCACCTTAAGAAGGCTCGCCGGACGGACGTTCAGTGCAAGAACCGTATCGATACGTTGAAGAAGAAGTACAAGATCGAAAAGTCTAGGGTTTCGGACTCGAACGGGGCGTTGACGAGTCAATGGCCATTCTACGAGCGGCTCGATGCGCTAATAGGATCGAACATGCCGGCAAAGAAACCGTCGCCGCCGGTTTACCGGAAAACACCACCAATGCTTCCGCCAGTGCCTGTGGCTCCCCGATCGGTAATGCATAAACGTCCGGCTCCGGTCACCGCCGACGAGTCCTTCCGTCGGAACTTCTCCGTGGTGGCTGCTGCGGCGGCAGCTGTGGAGGAGGTGGAGGAGGCGGAGTCGGCAAGGTCGGAGTCCGACGGTGACGGAGGCAGGGAAGGGGTGAAGGAATTGGCTCAGGCGATTGTGAGGTTCGGAGAGATTTATGAGAAAGTTGAGGAGTCTAAGCAGAAGCAGATGATAGACTTGGAGGTGAAGAGAATGCAGTTTGCAAGGGATTTGGAGATTCAGAGGATGAAACTGTTCATGGATACTCAGGTTCAACTTGAAAAAATTAAGCAGGCTAAGCGATCTTCCGGGAATGGTGAGATGTTATTCTGAATTATTAATCTCTCATTAGGCTAGCTTTTCTGCCTTTCTGCTCACTTTGTTTTTTATTGGCGAATTTTTATGACTTTGGTTCTGTTGCCATGCTAGTAAATCAGTCTTGTGAAATCCTGATTGCTGAAAAATTGCTATTTTTAGTTTAGTTTGTGGTTTATAAGCAAGGCATGTTGGCTAGAGTATCCAGAGCAACATTATTTCATCTCTCTTTACACAAACTTTTGGCACCATTTATTTTATTTGGATGGACGATTTCCATTAGAATTTACATACTGGGGTTCTATGTTGTTGAATTTTTTGGGTGATATATAATCATGATATGACTGGGAACATCCAATGAAATGGTTTCTGAAGGAAATGAAGGTAGTTGCTTTCTGTCGGTTCATGTGTTCTTGTGCTGGAAGCATGGTGGTTGGTGAGGGAGGATATGGACTGCCCCTTGTAACTTTAGAAAAGGCTCATAGCTTTATGAGTGGGAAGGGATTCTGGTGGCACGATTCTGTCGGGCAGTTTAGTAATAAATATTGTCTTACTTTAATGTGATATTACTGTAGAAGTAATTCTTACATTATATAACTTAACAGAGGAAATGGCTTTTGAGTTTTAACAGGCTGAAATGCGGGGTCCGGAAATGTGTTGTCATTCCCTTACAGTTGGGGATGAGGCCCAGTGGGTAAGAATAGCTCTGGTATTACTTGACCCATGTCTATATTATTTCTTTCATGAAATGAATTTTGAGTTTTAGGTGGCTGGTTGTTGGTTGTAAAGACTGAGCCTAGTTTGGTCCATGAAAAAGTTGGTAATGAAATTGCCAATTGTTTTAGGACAGCTTTTGATGGGAGTTCTATGTCTGAGTTTGGGTTCTGTGGGATATTGTCTCCCCATTTTTCCTTTGACTTCCAGGTAAAGGGTCTTCTCTAGGTCATCAGATGTATCAGTGAACTTTTGCAAGTTGAGATGTAGCTTGCAATATCATGCTTAAGCAGCCTGGCAATTTTTTTCTTCTTTTTTCAAATAACTCCATTTCAATAATGGTATGAAAAATCTTATCTGAAGAAATAGGTTGCATGGGAGGGGATCTGCAAGTTTTCAAGGCTGGGCTGATGTTAATGAACTTCTTTCCTTTGTATTTTCTGGGGATTTTAGGACAAGTTGGCTTTCACTTAATGTAATGAAGTCGTATAATTTGTTCATCCATATCCGGCATTTATCTTGATTTTTTTCTGCTAGCTAGTCATTTTGTAATTTTGATCTTATATCAAATGGCATTGAATTGCAACTGAGCCTAACTAGTTTTAATCTATTACTTTAGATTGCAAGATTTCAACATTTTGCACTATACTGTGTTAATTAGGCTAATATGATTTTTGGAAGAAATTTTGTTTGGGAAGGAAATAGTAAAGTTTGGGTGGCTTAAGGAAAGTGATGGCATCAACAATTTTGTCTGCAAATGGCTAATGCTAGGAGGAAGATAAACATGATTTCCAAGTTGTGAAACAGAGATAAATAGATTACTCCAAGTCCATTAATTAATGAATTCTTGGTTAGTTATATTTCCTTATACTGTATTCATGGGGTGTGAAGAACCCATGTTTGATGTGCAGGCAGAGATTCACTTTGATGTCCAGGAAATTAGATTTATGCTGCTTGATGTTGATATTGGTTTCAGTTGGTGTTTCTTTGCCTGTCCAGAATTAGTTGGATATTATCATGAACTGATTAAGAGAATGTAATGAGTTTGATTCCGCTAGATGTTAGTTTTGAAAAGTAACATCACTTCCAAAGTCCTCTGTTGGTTTTCTAAAGCTGTTGGTGCCCCCATAACATCTTTTTACTCCTAGTTCTTTTGTTAGTGAAAGAGAGATTGCTTATTCTCTCTTGATTGCCAATTAAGAGAACTTCTGGAGCTGTAATAAGGATGACTTGTGGTTGGAATGGATCTGCAAAAGTGCCTGCAACATCTCACCTCAAAGTTTTTGGATTTTACATTCACGAAGAGAACTTTTGGAGCAGATAGAGATTGGGTTAGAGGTTATGCTAGGTGCACATTGTTTTGTTTTATTCTCTCTCTCTCTCCCTTCCCTTTTAGTTTTTTTTTTTTTAATCTCCTGATAGGTATTTTGCACTAGGACCACCATATCTGCAATCATAGTTAATGGAGGTGTTGGGAGTTCTTTATAGTTTCAAAGCTTCCTGGGCTTTTAGGCAAGGGGATTATTCTCTATCCTCATTTTCTTCTCACAATTGTTCATATTTTCTGCAGGTTTATTCTTAAATTTGAAATATCAAATTCAGGTTAATTTGGTTGATAGAATTGAGAATTATGAAAGGACTACTTATAGGTGGGGTTGGGGATGAGAAAAAGGATCACTTGATTCATTTGGACAAGGTGTCTGACCAAATGGAAGATGGGTTTTCATGCTGAGGGAATGTCGTGACCATGAATAGTGTTTTGACCATTCACGGCTTGTGGAGATTCACCAAAGCCTTGTCCTCTTTAGCACTCAATTGTTTGGAGCAAGAGTTCTTCATCCTATGGGACCTAAGTTATTAGGGTTCACAAATGTCCTTGGAAGTTAATCTTTCATATTTCTCCTGCATATCAGATACATGGAACTGGTAATATCATCAAGTTCTGAAGGGATTTTTAAGGGAGTTGAAATTATATTCCAGGATAAGTTAGAACGGTTCTTCACTTCCAGATATAACTGGTGGAATTTTTTGGCAAATTTGGATATTTGAAATAAGTGTTTACATTTTATAGAATTTATGCATTGAAATTATGTTCAAACATATGCTCAATCAGAAAAGGATATTTGGTTTTGCCCTGCTTCCTCATTTGTTGGATGGGACTCCTAGCATTATTTTAGCAACATGTGACTACTTGCTTTTTAAGACCCTTGTCTCTATTTTTGTTAAGTTGTTGAAGATCTCTTACTTCTCTAGCACATGCCCCAAAATGCTATTCATTCGATGAAGATCTCTTACCTGTCTGTTTGTTGGTTTTCCTCATCCTATTTGTTTAAATTGAGGTTCCAATATGTAAAATTGATGATTTTATTAGCTCATCAGCACATTGCTTCCTGTATCTCTTGCTCACTTTGATTGGACTCTGACAGTTTATGGAAGAAGGATGGGTTGCTAACAGGGCCCCAAAATAACCGCTCAGAAGGCCTATTTATTATTTTTCTGTTCTGTCACTTGATTGTTCCTTTCTCATGAAAGGTTCTCTCTCCTCTATAGCCAATTGCCAAGATGATTTCCACTTGAGCATTCTTGTTCAACAGCCTATCAATGCTGCCTTATTTTGTTCCAAATTTCTTGTTTCTACTAGTTCTTACACAAGGCAATTTGCAGGAAGTAACCGACATTTTGAAATTCACTCCTGAGGCACATCTTTCAGCACTGGGACTGAATTACTATAGTTGGCAGGCAACATGGTTTTAGTAGCAAAACTTGCTTCCAAGGGAACCTGTTTTGAAGCTAGGATTAAACTTCTAGGAAATTTTGGTGCTTTCTTTGGAGTTTTTACTTGTGTTTTTTTTACCTTACATCACTGGAGGTGCCAAAAGGAAAACTATGAAGTGCATTCAGGGCCATTGCTCTATTGAATTGATTTTAATGTGTGATTATTATAGCCGAAGCTCTAGTGAGGTGATTATAATATCTAGATTTCCAATAGAGCAGAAAACTAAATCAAATTATTAAATTAAAAAGGGGCATCCCCTAAAACAACATTTGACTTGCATGTATTAAGCATATAGCTAGCATTCCTTTTGACCTAGGATCTAGCTCTTCTTTTGATTATGATTGGATCCTGCAGTGGTAGAGCCTGGTGAATCAGGCGTACTGTCCCTGGTTGTTGCCAAGGAAAAGGGGTGAAGTGGAAAGGATTCTCTTCTTGTCTTCTTAGAGGGCTAGTTATTGATAGAGGGATAGGCAGAGGAGACTATGCAAGGTGAGACTGGCTGTCAAGGGTGGGCAGTGAACCTCAGTAGGCAATGTATGTTGTAGGTAGTGAGCCAAGAATACAAGGATGTGCAGGAAAATAGAACTGAGCTTCAGGGCAGCAAGCTAATGGTCATAAAAGAGAGATATTAAAAATTTTGAAATTTTAAATTAAATAAATAGAAAAATTCAGGGTAGGCCTTTGTAAAATGTTTTTGAAACTTTTGGGAAGCATTTAGGAAATGTTTCAGAAGCTCTCAAGAGACTATCAGTAAACTTTCCAGAAGCAGTTGGCTCCCGGTGAAAATGATGAGAAATGTGTTTCCTGTAAATCTCTCTTTCTCTCTCTCTCTCTCTCTCACACACACACACAAATCTAAATTTTTCTCAACTGTTTCCCCATGGTAACTCATAAACTATTTTTTTATTATAATAATGATGATTTATATTTTAATATCCTTTTACTGGTCAAAAAGAAAAAAAAAAAGGAAGTTTCAATGAAGTTATTTGGCAAGGTTTTCTGTCAGCTGCTCATTTGATTCCCAATCACTTCCCTGCTCCACATATCAGTGGAATATTTTTGGGCAAGGTTTCCTATGCCATTTCCTTCTGCATTCTTCAACTAAACTAAACAAAGCCTCAAATTCTGTTGGCTTGTGGTTGGCAACGCATTTTTTATTGTCATTTTAACTAGATAGGGGGATTTCCACTGTAAAACTATTTGCCACGATATCTCTTCTCATTGCGTTGATCTGTGTTCTTTTTGGTTGTCCTCTTTTCATTTGTATTTCCTTTTAGTTCCTTTAGCTTGAATCAGAATTCATTCCTAGTGGTGTATTCATTGGTCTTCAATGTATATTGTTGAACCATTGCAATCAACTTTCTCTTATTTTGTCCTTGCTAGATCGCATTAACTATTAACAGAAAAGCATGTCCATGGAAAAAATAAAAATGCATTTTTTGGTTGAAAAAAACAGTAGAATTTGGAAAATCGCTATTTCCCTCAACTTATTGTACAAAATTCCTTAGACTTTCCAGATCCCAGAGAAAAATGGATCTGATATTATGATAAATTTTCTCTGCAATCAACCAGAACTCATCTTTTTAGATCCAAACATCAATGCAAGGGGGGAACCTTGTAAGGTTGTCTGCATTTTGTTCCTTCTCTCAAGTTTTGAACTTTTGAAAGGTATTAAACCTCTAAGACAAAATTGCTGGAAAGATTTATCCAGGTCTTTATGGCTGCTGGTTACTAGGTACATGTTGGTGGTGCTGGTGATCCACTACTTACTAAGACATGTTTTCAACTTTTCCCTTGTTTCTATTCCCTTTTTCAGTAATTATTCTATAATGCCTATCTGAGGAGAGTCAACAAATAAATATCTTTGCTGATAGCATATCACAAATGATGTTTGTATAGGGAGATTAATGATGAAAGTTGGATTGATATATACCCTAATTGTGATTTGCGATGAATAATACAAAGTGATTTCTACCTCTGAAACAACACATGCAGAATGTGCATAGACTGAGGATTTTTATACTAGATAAGTGGAAATGCAAAATTTGGACATTTTAGTTGCAAGCATTCATGTGAATGGTAGAGGTACTACAAAATAAAGGATGATGAGAGAAGTGGTTGGGACAGTTTGATTGTGCACAGCAAAGGCCAATACATGAGCTGGTAAGAAATGATATAGTTTTAAGTTCATTATAGTGAAAAGAGGCCAAAAAGGGCACAGGCTGACTCAGTAAAAAAGCCATGCTAGCCTGTAATTTAACACTGGTCGTTGATGGATTGGATGCAGTGGGTGCTGCCAGCCTCTGTTAAAATGATGCTCTTGGGTTGGAATGGGTCTGTTGTGGGAAAAAAGAGAAAGGAAGTTTGGAGAGCAGACCCTTTATGTATTTTTTGGATGGTTTGGAAGGTAAGAAACAAAATTGCATTTGAAGATGATGTGCTGTCCATTCAAAGACTTAAGAGTTCTTTTATTTATTTTCTTTGGTCGGAGATGAAATTGTTCATAAAAGATGGTCCTCCGTCTTTAGTAGGTTTCATTGATTGGGCAGGTTCTCGTTGAGGGTGGTTTTTTTTGGCCCCTCTGCTTTTCAAGGCTTTTTTTGTCCCAGCCAGGGAGGGGGGGTGGTGTTCCTATGCTGTATCTTTTTAAGTTGCTATTTTAGCGTCTCTTTTCAATACAATTTCTTCTCTTTTATTTATCAAAAAGAAATGGATTGGATGGGTGTAATAGCTCAATGTTGCTGACCTGAAGGCCCAAATACTTAATATTTTACCTCGTTGACCTGATTATTAGTTTTTTGATTTAGTTGCAATCTGGAGTTGAACAAGTAGTTGACATGCATAAAAGTTCTCTTTTTTCTGGTGGATGATACAGATCCAGATAGTAAATGACTATTCATCTACTATGTCTACTTGCTTGCTTTCTTGATGATTATACTGTAAATTTTCATTTATGATGATATGGTGGAAGATTATCCCTCGCCCATATATTGTTGTTATCTCCCTCGCATAATAAACAGTTAAAATGGTTCTTCATCAATCCAATGAGTTTGGTATGTACTTCGTCTGTCCATTATTGATTTTTTTCTCTCTTTTTTCTTTTCTATTTTTTGTTGATATATGAGATATAACATAGTTTTGGTACAAATTGAGAAATCAAGTTTGTGCACTTTTTAAGCACACTTAGGTGTAGCTACAAAGACCGCTAACAGTTAAAAATCAATTTACACTGTCAATGCGAATATGGTTTTGATACTGAAGATTGATGTACCTTGCTCTAAGCACAGTGGCTTAAACAGCAAGCAAAAATAATTGAATGTCTGCTTCTGAGAAATGATTGTATTGGGTTTATTTTGGTGCTCTGTTTGAGGCTTGTCAGTTTGTTTGGATACATTCTAAATTGTATTTTTTCTCTGTTTTTTGTTTTTTTTTTTGTTTTCACTGTAACAGACAGTTATTCATAGTTGGCGTCTCTCTGCAAAGTGTCAACCATTTCAAACTTTGAAGATGGAAGGTATAGAATAGATAGATATCAAGTTTAACCCTGGGAAGTTCATACAAACACATGGGCCTGGCTAATTTTGCAGAAGAAGATAAGGCAGTTGGCAGTGAAGCTTGGATAAAAGGTCGTTTTGTTTTGTTTTGTTTTTTCCCCCCCTCTATTCACCAGTAGTGTTTCTTCTTTTCTTTCTCGTTCTGTTTTCCCTTTTGCTTTTGAGGTAGATCAGAACATAACAGATAAAGAGTATAAACAATATGTTCCTTTTTCTCTCATTTGTCATTATTATTAGGGCTATGCTGTATATCTTAACTTCCTCATTTCCACTCCTAATCTTGATTTAATTGATGCCATTTTTCTGTTTCATTTCAAAAGAAAATGACCATGACATTTTATGTTTTGTAAAATTACTTTCAATAATGCCGTTGCCACATCAATTCATTCATGAAAGGTAGCATGCTATTTATCATCATTAGACAACACTGATAAATTCCACTGGTCTTTATCTGCCCTGATAATCTAGGTGTTTCTAACTTGAATGCCCAAAAGTTGTAGGCAAGAATTTTCAAGGTCAGTTTCATTCATGGACATCTTTCTAATATTGTTGGGTTTAGGTTTTTATTACCATATAGAAAGATAAGACCCAATAGCTTTCCAGCCCATCTCAACCTAGCCTGTTATATATACCTATTCCAGTTTGCAGGTATTTCATCAACAGAGCAAACGGCAGCTGACGATTGATGAAACATGTGAGCAGTAGATCCCTGAGGTGGGTGGGTCTGCAACACTCTCTTTCTGCATTTTGGGTGGCTGCCCATTAGCTGCTAACCATTTTGCTTCTGAAGAATGAATTACTTTATATTATTTAGAGTGCGTTTAAGAGGGATTTTAGAAAATGTTTTTAGCATTTCTAATACTTAAATGATGAAAATTTTTAAGTATTAAAAATATTAAAAATGCTTTTTAGAATCATTATTAAACTGGCTCTTAATAACACTTCACAAACCCACTTTCCTAATTTTAGCATACTTCCTTTACACTAAGGTTATAATTATCTTCCCTTGATTAACAAAATGAAGAGAGCATTTGTATGTCAAATGATGCAAAATCATTGATGCTTTAGGACAAAAATGTAAATTAATGAATAGTGTTCCCATGCTTACATTATTTTATTTACATAAATATTAATATTTACTTATCAATTTGAAAACTTGTAAAGATGATGGAAAATGAGATCTTGTTAATAATTATTCTTAATTAATTTTTTATTTAAGTTTCATTTTATTTGTTCCATTTTAACATTTTTTTCACAACAAATTTTAAGGTTATGTTTGGTTCTCATAAAATTTGAGGGAAAATGAGGAAGGAAAATAAATTTTTTTAAAATAAATAAATCATTTTCATATGCTACTTTAAAATTATTTTACTTGTTTAACTCTTCGATGTAAAGATTAAATAATTTTAAAATATATAAATTTTTAATCCATCTTAATTATAATTGATTTTCTTTTGTATTTATCATAAGATAGCCAAAACATGATAAAATTATTTTTCTTAGCATTATTTTATTTTATTTTTTTAAATTATTTTTAAAAAATTAAACATACCCTAAATATTTCTCATATTCCAACATGAATTTGCAATCCTATCAAAATATAATATTAAAATAATAATTATTAATTTTAAAAATATTTATATTATAACTTTTTTGTGTCTCAAATATTATGGTAAATGTATACATTTTGGTTGGTTTTTTTCATGACTATAATTATAGGAACTCATTTTCTTTTCATTTTGTTTCTATTTCTATTTCTTTTAGGAGTTTTAACTCGGTAAATGTCATAGGAAGAATGAATTTATAGATTATCTTTGAAGAATTGTACCTCTCAAAAATTTCTGTAACAATTACTCACATTATTTTTGTTTGGTTAATTTGAAAGAAAATTAATTAAAAATAAGAAAAGAAAAGATGATCTCACTCATATTAATTATTTAATTAGCTTTTATTTTATTTTTGTAGTTTTAATTTCTTCGAGAAAAAAAAATGTAATTACAATTACATTTAACATGTTTGTTAAGTTGGATAAAATAAAAGATAGAATAAGAAATCATGTTGAATGTAATTGCAATAGCATATTTTATCATTGGATTTTCACTTACAAAATATATTAAATATGATAGAGATTTCTTACTTTTTTTCAATAGTAAATATTAAGATGCAATATAATTTTATTTTAAACAAATATAGAACCTTGAAATGTGATATTTTTTCGATTTCAATTTTTATTCTTTTTACAAGATAAATATAAGCATGACGTAACATTGTAGAAAGACAAAATTTAAACTTTTACAATTTAATATATGTTGAAATTAAGTTAATTATCAGCCAACAAAAAAATTAAATGCTCTTTTATGACTAATTAAAAATCACCTTGTGTCATGAAGTATAAAATGTGAGAAACATGTGATAAGATAAAATTTGTCATATTAATAGGGATAATTCCAAAGCTTTGAAGATGAATCAAAAGACGATGAAAGGATAAAATTGGAGAGATCGCTTTAAAGCCTCAAGAGCTCTTCAAGTCTTGTCTTATCCAAGTTCAAAATTTCAAGGATTCTTCAAGTGTAAGTCTAAAGATTTGAAGATTCTTTTAGTTCAGGGTCAAAAACTCGAAGGTTCTTCAAAATCAAGTTGAAGATTTGAAAATTTGAAGATCAAACTCAAGACCTCTTCAATTCAAGATTAAGCATTCATACCCTTTGTGAACGTGGACAAAGCCAAAGTTCAAGCCCAAACACAAGTCTAGGACACCTTAAGGGCCAAACCAAACAAAGGTTGAAGTTAAATTCCTTCTTAGAAGAATTAGAGGATCACAAAGGGAATGTATCTCATTATTTAAATTAATCAAATTTCAATTTTGCCACTAATTTTTCTTTTAGGAGAAATATACATTGATAAATTTTTGTCACACTTAGTGAGACAATCTCGATCTCTCATCTCTTTTTTACAAGTAAAAAATCTTTACATGGAGTGCAAGAAAAGTTCTTACCTTATAACTTGAAATAAGGAGGAAACAACTTCCTAACAATAAACTCAACTTGCTTCTTCCCCTTATGAAGCTTCAAATTATGAAGTGACTTCTCTCAAGAACTTAGTCTCTCATTAGTTTTGTTGGAGGGAAAAGAAGAACATGGTTGAGCAAGTAATACAAAACCATCTCTCAAGAAACATATTTATCATATGCGTTTGCCAAGTCATGAAGACAAATTGGGTGCGATATCAAATTAACTACAATTATTTTTGAATCTTTGCACTTTGCTTTGCTTCAAAAATAGAAAAACAATTCTCTTTCAAGTAAACAAAAATAGACAAAATCTACTCACAAATTGAAGTTTGATTTATTTCAACAAGTTATTACTATAGACATTCAAACAACTAACAAGATGAAGACTATGGATATGCTTCAATCATCTAATACAACCAAAGTTGAAAAATGGTGATGCTCATAAACCATGAGTCTAAATTGCATATTGCTCCTAGCCCATAAGAGCTTAAATTGTAATGACAAAAAATAAAAAAATAAAAAAATAAAAAAACTTATGACAAAGAAAAAAAATGTTTATTGGTAAATTTTTTAAAATAAGGAAACAAATTCCTTGAACTAGAAAAGTCAAATTCAAAGATTCTAAATTAAATTCTCTAACTTCTTCTTTTAATACACATGTCTTCCTTCAACATGAGGTATTTAGAAAAAAGAAAGAAAGTGCAACTCAAGAGCCAAATCCAAACACAAAGCTTCACAAGCTAGGATTAAACTCCCAAAATTCTTCAATAAAGCTTAGAAGGATATCAAGCACAACAAAAAAGTAGCATTCATCCACCTTCAAGATCAAAAAAGAAAAATTTAGAATTTTGTTTTTCATTCTTTAAAACACTTGAGGAAGTTTTTTAGAAGTTTATTTGAGACCAAGTCATTATTGACTCTTGATTAAATACTATTCCAAAAACAAGTGTTTTCCCCCCTTGGATTGAAATCAAGGCTAAACTTGAAATATTCTTTAACAAACCAATGGAAGAATATCAATCACAATAAAAAAATGTTATTAATCATCCACCTTCAAGGCTTATTAATCATCTACCTTCAAGGCTAATTAAATATTAAGATAAATTCAAAAGATTTTCTCTTGTTTCCCAAAATACGTGAAAATTTTCTTAAAAAGTTTGGTTAAGAATAATATATCTCTAACCCTCAATTAAATTTTGTTCCAAGAAAATGTATTTATTGTCTTGGGTCAAAATCAAGGTAAGTGATGCTCCTTAAATTATAAGCCTAATCCACATGTTGCTTCAACTTATATAAGTTTAAACTATGTATGATAGAAAAAAATGGCATGCTAAGTCGAAAGACAGCTTACACAAAAGTTAGGATGTACTTGTAAGATGGAAAAAAAAAAAAAAGAAAAAAAAAATCTTGGCAAAAGTTTGAATTAAAAAAAAAGCGCCTTCCAAGTTGAAAGTCTAAAAGTGCTACTCAAAAAGGATGGGACAAGCTAACAAAACTAAAAAAACAATAAAATAAAAAAAAGTAGCCTTGAAGAAGTTAAAGCAAAAATAAAAATAAATAAATAAATAAATAAAATCTTGGAATTACATTGTGACTTGATAGTTTAGAAAATATTATAAATTAAATCAATGTTTCAAATGAGTTTCCCAACACTACTCAAATTGTGTTTGTAAACTCCATTGAAGGAAAAGAAATGAAGTTTAAAAATTTGTTCACACTCTACAATGAACTTGTGCTCATGAATAACTTTTTCAAGGGATATTTATATAAGAGAAAAATTTAAACTTACCATTTATCATATACTCAAATTAAGTTAATTATAGACCAATAGAAAACTTAAATGTACATAACTAAATTTAAGTTGATGATTAATTAAAAATCCTCATGTATTACAAAACATACAATGCAAGATAAGCATGACAAAATAAAATATAACTTTCTCAAAATTAACTGACATATGCCATTTGGTCCCATATAAGAGAAAGATAAGTTGTCTTTGATTTAAATAAATATATATTTTGAAAATTAAAATATAATTGTTAGATTAAGTAAAAAAAAGGGTAAGTTTGATCATTAAAAAGTTAATTGTCATAACTTGTCGAGAAATAAATTGAAGATAAATATAATTTTCCAAATCTTTTTAAATATTATTTTTAATTAATGAATAATATTTTAAAGGTTGAAAATAGAAGTAATATATACTTTCTATACTGAGTTGTGTATTTGGAGTGTCTTGTATATATCAAAATTTTCAATAGGCATGTCCATTCATTTTGTTTTTATTAGGTGTAACTACTATAATATGGTTTTGACTCTTTAGACACTTTTTCTTCAATTGTTATGAGTTGTAATGATATGACAAGTTGTGATTTAGTGAAATTGTGTTGAAATGATTATTTTTAAATAGCTTGTTAGTAGAAGTATTCGATATAGCATTTGCTAGAGAGTAGAGCCCTTAGGAAGTTAGTTCTAGTTTTAGATCTTAGAGAATTTTCTCAATTACTTTCTATCATTTTTTTTAATGCAAATATGGAAATTTCCATTGAATTCTTCATGATTGGAGGTTAAATCTCTTCATATTTGGAAGAAGACATTGTTGCAATGAAGAATAAGAGATAAATGCATTACTTTGTGATGAATTTTTATTTCTATCTTTGAATTCATGATTTCTCATATAAAAAAGATTGAATTCTTTCTAACTTTTTTTTATGGATTTCACATATATGATGGTTTGAAAATACAAGGAATGCTCTTTATATGTTTGATTCACTTTGATTGAGTAGATCAGCTATAATTAGATTTATGAGAAATCTAAGAATGAATCTAAATCGAACTTACATGCAAATTTGAATCTAATAAGGTGCAATTGAATTTACCTCACTAGGCAATCCTATTTTGTCTTGGATAGATTTGTGAGATTGTTTCTTCCAAATATGGTTTATTAAATAGTTTTACATTTTGATTTTTCTTTTAGCAATTACAATCTTCATTTAGTTATTAAACTTAAATTTACAAAAACCAAGTTACATTTAGATTAGATCAAACTTGAATGTTATCTATCTACAAAATAAATAATTGACTAAATTAAATTGATTTGATTCACAATTCTTGAGGGGACGACTTAGTTACTATGCTAACTATTAGTTCTTTTTTATTTTAAGATAAATCATTTTTTGTTTGGGAACTAATAGTATCAATGATCGATCATTTTTGTTTGACATTTATTATAAACTTTAATTGAGATTTTTACGATAGAAACATCTTAATGCAAAAACCATAAACAATGTAAATAATGGATTTTGAAAAAAAAAATAGTTGCTCACTTTTTATAATATTATATATTCTCGTATATAATAATATTCATTTTTTTTAGATTTTTTATTTATAAAAAATATCAAATTACATTATGTCATGCTTTTTCATTTTTTTTTAAAATATAATTTTTTTTTATTATTTTTTTTCCTATTTTAAATTTTTTTCTTATTTACTATTTAAATTTTCATATAAATGTATGGAGAAAAGTTTTTTAAAAAACATTATAGATAAATTTTGAATTGTGCAATTCTATCAACTTGACTAACTCAAGTTTATCTCGATTAACTTGAATTTAACCTAATCCAAATTTAATTTGAGTTTTGGAGAAATGAGGGTGAGCATGGGTTGAATATTTCGGGTTAGAAGTACGATTGGATTAGATTTGAGTTGATTGCTACCTAATTCAAGTTGGGCTCAGATTAGCTGTTAATCCGATCAATCCACCTAAGTTACAACCCTAGTTCTTAGTTATAAGCATGTGAAACAATGTTGCCAATTTGGAGATAAATCAGTAATTTTAGGATGATTTGTCCCATGACTCTGAGAAAATACTAAGATAACATCCTAACGATCAAGAATAAAATGAAAATAGAGAAGATTCGAAGGAGACAGATGAGCAGTGTACATGGTTTGGGACCTTCTTTTACATTTCTATACTACAGTTAGATTCATTCTAATTCGTCATGGTGTTGACTCTTCTTTGCAGATGAAACGGAGAAGAAATGTGATTTGAGAAAAGAATGGGTAACGGGGTATTTTGATGGGATTTTGGGTTGTTGGAAATGGACATTTGGTTAACTGGGTAATGGATAAATGATAAAATTTTGGGTTTATATGAATAAATGAGTAATAGGTATTTGGGTTTATATGGAATAAATAGAATATAAATATTGTGATAAAAATGGAAATTGATAACAAATTTGTAAAAACAATTTTTTTTTAATAAAAATAAAAGTAACAATTTTTTTTTCTTTAATAATTATTTTATTTTGAATAAGAAAAATAAAACTATTTTTTGAAAGTTGATTTATTATTTAAAATGGTTGTGCTTTTTAATTGTTGAAAATATACTATAAAATTTACAAACTAATCATAAAAAAATAATTTTAATTGTTTTGTCTTTTATATTTGAGAATAAAATATTTTTTTTTATCTAGCAAGCCGCAATTGCAAATTTTTATACCAATTATTAAAAATTTGTATTGAATATAAAAGTCAGAATAATAATATTTTAATATGAAATGAGTATTAGTAGTGGTATTCAACAATTGGATCATAAGTTAAATAATAGGTAAGAGGTAATTGGACCATGATCATAATAAGAAAATTGTTTTTTTAAATTTTTTTTTTATGAAATTAAAATTATATAAGATTTTAATTTAATTATATTTTATATAAAATTAAAAATAATTTATTTGAACATAATTATACTACCCATATAAATTCAATTTGGTTTTTTTTAGCATAAAATGATGTTAGTAAATTAATAATTACTTATATCAACCTTAAAAAAAGTCATCATTAATATTTTTAAAATTATCATTAATTAAATTTAGCATGAAGTAAATAAATAAAGAGTTTTCAATTCTAATGTTATTATAGATCAATCCGAACACATACTTTTATCATTATTTAAATAATGTTACATATGATAAAATATTACTTTCTTTATTTTTTAGGCTATTTAATAGTATTTATTTTTATAATAATTTTTATACTTTAGTCACATTTTTTTTAAAGCTTTTAAACTAGCATATTTTGCATATTGCCCAGAATCACTGACTTGTGATTTTGAGCCATGGATCAATTTCTTTCCTTATATACCATTACAAGATGGAATGTTCTTGGAGAGACAATCTTGGTCCATACTTGTTGAGCACAAGGTCTGGAGAGGCCCTTGGACAACGCATCAACAAATTTGGTCCATTAAGAGGGTGTAGGAAACATGTAGGTTTCCCTTAGAGACTTGATCACAAAATGAAAATAAGTTGTTGCGTGTTGCATTGTGAATGAAAAACTAGACTAGTAGAAAGATAAGTGATACCTACATTATTGCAGTATATTATCTAAGTTGGCACCTATATTTTTGTAGTATATTATTAGAGGTGCTCGTAAAGGCCGGGATGCCATGTTCTTAAAGATTTGGAACCTAATTAAGTTTGGTGGTGATGGTAGCAATTGCATGACATTTTGCTTTCATGGAAAATTGGCAACAACTCCTTGAAATCTTTAATTTTTTTTTTCTCAACTTTTTACCATTTTATTAATATAATTATAAAAAATAATTTTAATTTGATGTTGGTATAAAGATCGTTATAATATTGAATTTAATTAAAAGTACAATATATATATATATATATATATATATTTTTAACATCAATTGGTTTATAGATAAGATGACAAAAAGAAGTGGTTACAGAGAAATGTTATTATAAGTTCAAATAAAAAGAATTATAAGTTAATGCTATAAACATTAAAGGACTAAAATGTCTTCCCTATAGACTTGAGATAGGTGTTGACAGGTCACCTATCTTGGGAAGGGCTAAAATCACAAGAATTGCAATATTTGAAATCTACCTTAGGAAATGTGTCATTTTCAAAATGAATAAGGACCAAAGTTTAGAAGCATACATGGATGCTGATTGGAACAAATTAATGGTAGATAGAAGATCAACATCATGCTACTATACTTTCTTGGGTGGCAATAAAGTGAAATGGAGAAGCAAAAAACAAGCATTAGTGGCCAGATCAAGTGCAAAAGCAAAGTTCAAGACCATGACATATGAGATTTGTGAGCTATTATGACTAAAAATAGTTCTTGAAGATTTGAAAGTCAAGTAGGCTTGAACTAGGAAACCACATTGTGACAATAAGTCCACAATCAACATTGCTCATAATCTTATACAACATGTTTGCATTAAGCATGTGGAAGTAGACATATATTTCATCAACGAAAAGTTAGATAGTGGTCTAATTTGCATTCCATATGTCTCAGCACAATATCTACTCACTAGCTTGAGGAGAAGCGTTGATGAATCACTATGGATTTGTTGAAGGATAAAATTCAAGTGAAATTGTAATCGCATACTTTTGTAAAATTGTATTTTTTCTCCTTCTTTCCTCAGTTTTTAACATGATAGTTGGTGAGTCTTGATTTCTAGGAACTAATCCTTATTTTGTGTAAAGGTAGATTCATAAATTAGTTGAACCTCTTCGTATAAATATTGTATTCTTCCTATTCATTAATATAATTGAGATTCAATTTGTCCATATGCTAAATACTTCACATTTCTCCTTAAAAAATACACCTAATTTTTTTTTTTTTTGTAATATTACAATCATCAATAAAGAGTAAAAAAATGTTTGTTCTCATAAAAAGGGGTTTGGATGAATTGGGCTATATATACCCGCATGAATGAGTTGTAGAGGCTTCTTTGTTATGTAGTTATTTTCTTTGGAAAACTTTTTCAAACATATTTTTCAAATAAGCATCCTTCACATAATTGATCTTGGTGATATGTAGAGGACAACCTTTTGCCATTCTTTTCTTGCTCAATAATTTCAATCCTCCAAAACTCAAATGTTCAAATCTTAAGTGTCACATCTAAGAGGAATCATTGACATAAGATTTTAGACATTTTATAACATCGTTTTGAATGTTTACCAAAACCATTCCATTTTTTGTCATGGGCACATTAGCAATCAAATTGGCATATTGATCTCTTACCTGGAGACTTCGATTTTTTCATGCATGTTAATATAATAACCTTTTTGTAATAGTTGCACCCAAACTTAATATATTATTTTTCATGTTAGGTACATAGTAGACATTTGAAATAAATTGATGTCTTCAATTTCTCAAACAAATCAATATCTTATCGTTGCCTTTTACTAGAATTTCGAATGAATCTCTAAAAGTAATAGTCATTTTTTGATTCATCAAGCTCCACAAACATATTTTTGAATCCACACATATGATTATTTCCAATGTCAAGATATGATGTATTTGTTTCCTAACTTTCTCCTTTATATGTCAATAATAAAGTAAGTTTTCTTGCTTGATCTTTCTTTTCAATATAGTTGGTTTTCTTTTCCATATTGTTAGCAACACTTCACACTCATAAGTATAATGACCAAATTTTTTTACCGTTGGAGCATTGAATTTAAATTTATTATATTTTGCTTTGAGTTGGGTCCTCTTCCATGTCTTCATAATGAATATGAATTTTGACTTATTCGATCCTTCATTATTTGATTAATTAAAAACATCTCTTCCTTTATTTCCTAAATATTAAAGTTTTTTCAATCACATGAGTGTCATTTAAACTTTCATCATTTTTTTTTTAATAAATTCACAATCGCTAATACTATTGAAAAATACTTGGAGATTGATGAGTTCGTTTCTTTCATATATATTTAAACTTTGAAGTTCTATTCTAAGTGTTTGAAATGAGTTTTTATTATCTTTTCAACTCCTTTATGTGTGTTTTGTAATATTTTTCATGATTCCTTTGTGATGGTTATACTTGAAATATATATTCTTAAAGGTACCTTCATCCATTGCTTGATATACGGGGTAAGAGCATTTTTGTCCTATCTTTTGTATATCTTTAAAAAAATTCTTTGATTTTGGAATTAAGTGATTTGATTTTGTAGCTCCCTATAGCCTTTCTTTATGACCTCTCATGCATCTCCCGAGCTAGATGGTTAAAAATAATAATTATTGTTTTCCACTATTCTAATTCAACTATTACACAACCTCTTATTTATAGATGCACACTAACAAAAGAGGAACACCTATTAACAAAAATATGTAAACTTTGAAAGGCTCAAACTTAACTACATTAACTAAATCAACCACCCAAAATAAACATATTATAACTGAGTTTTATAAACTAAATCAAATTCTAATTTTTTAGAAACTTCCCAATGCAAGTGTACTTTTCCAACATTGTTGAACAAAGAGTTTAGAAAGGCACAAGGAGAAAATGTATGGGATTGGAAAGGAAATCAGTCTTCTATGAAAGTTACACGACAAGATGTGTAAATTTTATGAGTGAAAAGATTAATTAAGAGCCTATTTGATAGTGATTTTACAAAGCGCTTTTAATATTTCTAATAGTTGAAAATTTTTATAATTCAAGTGTTAGAAATGCTAGAAATACTAGAAATGTTTTGTAAAATCACTCCCAAACGCACTCTAAGTTAGCAAAAAATGCTACGGTGGGTGAGTAACCAAGGTACAAGGTTTGGATTTTGGATCTAGTTTAGGTATTTGTTGACTGGGTAAAGAGGCAATTAACCCAAGAGACATGCATAGATGTACATATGTGCACGTATGATCAAGCTTTTGCTTCTCCAGCTAATTTTTGAATCTTATGATTCTTATCTCATTCAAATCATGTAGAAGTTGTAGATTGAAGAAGCAATATCATGCATGGAGATCAGTGGGCATAAATCATTACTAGTTTATAATAACTGAGGCACAAATATTGTCATTCTCTTAATGGCAAAGGGTTTAACACACTGCACTTTGTCTAACCCAGGATGGTCTCATCTAATACAACTTAGAATGTTCTCATCTAATACAACAAATACACTATTATAACCCAGAATTTGAGATGGATATCACCTTGAACATATGATCATGAAGTTCTCAGAAGTCATGAGCTAGCTAGATGCTGAATTGCATGCAAGAGATAAAATAGCAGTTAAATTGGATTCTAGTTTCTTCATATAGTACTTTATATTTGTTGTACTACCAACATTTCAGCACTCAAATTATAATTTCATCCATAATTGAATGTGATGCCATTCTTGACTTTGCCTGTTAATTCAACTAAGTAATCATGATCAAAAGAACTTGAAACTCTTCTATTTGTTTTTTTGGTGAAGTTCAATAAGTTAAGGCATGACATGGTGTAATTGATAAGTATGATACAGGCGCTAGATGAATGAAAAGTCAAGATTAGTATGTTGGAAAATTCAATGAACAGTTTTTTCTGATATTATGTATGAATAAAATCACTAATCATAATAGAAGGAATTGTCTTATCAATGGTGCATACTTCAAATATCAGAGATTTATATATCTTGCATCAGAGCTTTACAACAAAAACCAAAATTTATGAAAATGTCATAGCGAAAGGTATGTGCTGTCTCAGTGATCTCGGTGCATGTCCTCAAAACATCATTAAATTTCCGAAAATTATTCTCCAGATGCTGGTCATTTGCATGATGTGGATCAAGGAGACAGTAATGAGTGGTACCTGCAGTCAGATACAAGATCTTGGAACAACAGGTTCAGATTCTTTTACCAAGTACAATAGAAGAAACTTCATTACAGGAGCTGAGGAGTAAAACGCAACATTCAGTTTGTGGACTTATTGAAGTGGAAGCAAATAGTATTTTTAAGCTAGCACATGGAAGTATAACTAAATGCTGACGGAATAAAAGAGCTAGCCATTAATTCAGTTTTGCCAATCATGGACATCTTATTCTCATCGAAGGCATGGTTTTTCCTTTTTTCCCCAGACAACTTGAGGATCAAAAGTTAATTAACTTCAAATTTACACTTGGGCATTAAACAGTTTGCTCCTGCAACTTTGGAGCTTAGCCCATTAAGCAAAAGTTTAATTTCCTATTTTCTAGCTTTCTCTGAAATTGGCGAGAGACCTTTGGGACTTGTTGGCATACTGTATATCTTCACCATGTCAATTTTCTCCTTCATATGAAATAATGTTATCTAAACTGTAAGTGAAAGTCATGATTCCTTGCGTTGCTTTGGGTACATATGCATTGGTGAATGTGCATGAATTGATGCTTAATCAAAATGACAAGCAGTTTAGTATCCAAGGTGTGGTTGATGCTAAGTAGCACTTTAACCTTTATGGTTGTACTTTATAAGAATTCAAACAAGAAAGAGAAATGAAATAAAGAGTAGGAGAAAATGCAGGTATGAAGGAGAGACAGAAAATTACAAAGTACTATTATTCAAATACAGCAAGCAACAGTTTTACCATGAAACCCTCAATGCTATCAAGAGTTATGATTTAATAAGAGATTAAAAGTTCCCAAATATGGCAAACAAAATGGGGACACCTAACAACAGCATGCTGCGATCAAGCCCCTTGATTATAGCTATTTGCGAAGAGAAAAGCCATTATCAAAGTAGAACTTCAACTTCAATAAAATTTTCCATCTAATGATCTTCTCCATTCAAACATTCGGCATATGGTCCTGCAGGGAAAACCATCAGTTTAGCATGTTATTAAATTTCGTAGCATAAACTGTTCTAGGTGCAGGAATTAATTTTGATATCCCTTTAGAGAAATTTGTCTCCAGTACCCTTGGAGTAAAATTGATACTAGCATAAAGACATCTAAGTCTGATATCATCAGTATTATTGAAATATTCTAAAGAAGTTCTCTTTCATGAACATAATAAGATGAAATACATTTGTTCCAAGCACAACTCGAGATTTTGGGATGATTCCATTCCATGTAGCAATCACAATACCCATTGGTCTGTAAACAAGTAAAAATTAGGGGAATAAAGAAAGCCATTTTGAAGCAGGACCTTAATATATATTTGGGACTAAGGCCTTGTTGCATCTTTAATTATACAGAGAACCAACATGATATGCAAGAAGAGATTACTTAAGTGCAAGAAATCTGACTGCTTTTCTAGTAATTATTTGATCAGAGTTGGAAGAGCAGACCAGCAATAATAGAAATAACATATAAATCAGAGATAAGTCAATCAGGGTATAGGTGAAAGTAGTACGGTGAGTGTCAGATAACATTAAACTGCTAGCTAGAACATTCAGCCAAAAAAGAAAAAAGAAAAAAAACAGACATGAAATTAATATTGAATTAAATTTGGAATTAGCAGATGGTGTTGACGAATGGAATATGTTCTTATAACAACAAATTCAAGATCTAAATTAGACCTTCAATAAGTGATTACACAATTATTCATGTTGTCATCCAGGCATATTCTCCTGCTAACCAGTTTCTGAATTTCAAACATTGTACCCTTAGGCCATGATACTGCAGGTTCACTAAAGAAGCGTATCCACCGGATGCATGTTTCCCTCATGCCTAGGTGTCAATACCTGTTGGTCCTACAACTATTCTATTATGTTCTCAAGCAATAATGTTCCTTTTATGTTGTACCAAGTATTTTTCTCCCTAGGAAAATCAAGTAAAAACCAACATCACAGTTTTAGTTTCAAGAGCCTAGAGAGGGGAGGTGAGAGGATCTCAAAGATAGTGAAGAGTCATCTTCATTTTTACAGAAGCACATAAATGTTGCAATTTTATGTATTTTCTATGTTAATATCTTTACTTCTGGAAGGGAGTTCCAATGCAGCAGCATCTAGCTAGCTAGCTAAAATGGCGAAAATTCATGATGACATCCAAAACGATTTTACAAGAAAGAATCCACTATCGGTCCTAGATGTTCAATCTATCAACTTAAAATTTAAAATGCAAAAGCTATATATGAGCACTCTTCTCAATTACTGTTGGCTACATAAAGCCTTAATGCCACCTGTGGGGTTGATTAATATGAATCCTTTCATGCTATTCGCCTTTATTTACTAGTATAATATGATATTAATCCCATCAATATTCTAACCTTCTCATTGTCTTGTCACTTCTCTGTGCTAGTACCCTCTATGATCTTCACTTTACATGGTCAAACTATCTTCCCGACTCTCCCGTATGTTGTCTCTAACACAAGTTGCCTCACCATTGATTTCATCTTCTTATTCTAGTACCCTCTATGATCTTCACTGCATGGTCAAACTGTCTTCCCGACTCTCCCGAATGTTGTCTCTAACACAAGTTGCCTCACCACTGGTTTCATCTTCTTAGTACAATATCTTTTTCTCGCATTGCTTTTCATTTAACAAGTGTGGTTTCAAGGAATATAAATTTTTATTGAAACTAGATAGAAAAGATGAATGGATAGTTGATAAGAACATGTGAAGTAATAGGGCGTTGAACAAAGTAGGAATAAGAAAACAAGAAATGAAATGTGTGCCTGAAGTACCAGCTGATCAGCCATTCAATCACCACCAAAAGAAAAAAAAAAAAGGAGAGAGAGAGAGAGAGAGAGAGAGAGAGAATTCCAAAGCATCCAATACATACAAACCAAATAATTGTGGAATAATGCGAAAATAATATAAGAACTAATATAAGCAATGCAGTTAACCTGAAAAGGACAAATACAATGAATGAGAAAACATAATTTCAAAGCTGCCCTTGTGTAAATACCTTCTGAGCTAATTGAGTAAAGAACAGTGGGGTATTAGCTGAAATGGGGGCACTGTAAGCATATGCAAAAGCAAGATATTGAATATTAAGACTTCGGTTTCTCGTGCAAATGACAGATTTCTTACTATGATTCTGTGATTTATAATAATATAAAGAAGCACCCTAAAAAGCATGCAAGGCCTTGTGATATTGATTTAGGAGATCTGAAAGAGACCTTAATTTTAATTTAGTTATTTGTTTAATTATTTGTAAACATTCCAAAGTGCGGTAGATTATTTCTCGAATGCCCCATCCATTGGGGCACAAAATCTGTAGAATCCTGAAAAGCCAAAACTTGTGAAAAGGGGACATGCAGGTTGGGATTATTTTAATTGGGACTACAAACAGTCTTTTTGGCATGAGAGAGAGGGAAAGAGACAACTTCCCAATGATAATGTCAGTTGGTTTTTGAATCTGCAGACGCCAATCTATAGGTTTTCTGTCTGAAGATGTCAAGAAGACAATATTGTCACCGTTGTGTTCGAAGTCTTCGACAGTAAACTATGCTGAATTGAAGTCACTGACTGCATTATTCACAATCTCAGTGTGAATATCCTTAAATAGGGTTGTAGGGAACTAGTTCTAGGGTTTAGTATCAAGAGCATGATATTTCCAAAAGTTCCAAAGGAATACTTTTAGTAAATAACAGTTGAATTTTAATCCATATGCCAGGACTGTTTATTTCTTCTTATCGTCTTTTGGGGTTTTCAAATTGAATTTAAGGCAGTAATAGGCATCCTTAAAATCACATAGATTTGGCCCCTCGGATTTACTTATAGTTAATTTGTTATTTGGTCAGTCTGTGATATCACGAAGTTGGGTTCTATGCAGAGATGAGACAATTAACCATCTAGGCAAAATCAAAGGACCTGAAGCATTTCTATTGGGAACTTACCATTTTCCAAAACAGCCATAGCAATCAAGAGAACTGCCCTGCAGAAGTCGATTCACCAGCCTTCTTCTTTTTCTTCTTGTATGGAATCCCCCTTGCCTTAGACTGACACTCCCTCACCTCTCGAAGATAAATCCGGATCGCGCCACTGGCAAAAGGATTGGTCTCTGGTGAGCCACCATTTTCCTCGTAAGCAGCTCGAAGCCTCCCAACCAGTGCATCAAGGCTGCCCCAAGCTTGTCTCAGTGGGCAAGTGCAAGGAGCTGGCGGCTCGGGCTGTCCAAAAAACATACATCCTTGGAGGTGAACTTTAGTCTTTCCAAATTGATCCAGATATCGAAGGAAGTCAAGCACATGGTTGCAATTGCACTGTGACAGTGGAACTGGGGGCCTCTGGTTCTTCAAGTACTGGCCAAAGGTATTCCAGTCTCGCCGCTTCTGCGACTCATATCGGCTTGGTGTCACCGACTGCTGATCACCTGGGGATCTCGATGACCCTTCTGCCAAATCTTTTCCTCTTTCACTGGACATCACTGCCAACGATGAAGACTGATTAATCTTATTTGCTAAATAAGGCAAAAATGCTGGAGGTTGAGGTAAAAGGAACAGGAGAATGGAGTGGAGGAAGATGCAGATCACATCGTGGCCCTACTGAGTTGACATGCCATGGGCCATATGCAATTGCTTTCCATTCCCTCTTTTCTCCATCTTTCATTTTATTCTCCTTTTTTAATAGTGCCATTAACATTAACAATAAGTTTCCCCAGTAGCTCACAATTATTGGAGGCCTTTTGTCAACATAACCCTTATCATTTATTAAAGCCTAATCCCTATTATTGTGATAACCTCGTCATTTAGTAGTCGGTGCAACTCGACTATGTCACCCACTAGGGTGCTTTGTAATGGCTGGATACCACAATATATGTAGATTTATATATGGATGTGATTATATATGATACTAGAAACTGTTAGATATAAAATAACAGGAAAATAATAGGTTTTTTCAGCGGAGTCATCATCATTATTATTAGTAGTAGTAACAAGTAACAGTGATGGTATTTGAAGTAGCGATAGCAGTTAAATCTGGGCTCTTAGACCTGATATATTTGACTCTTGAAGGGTAGATATGAATGAGATCTACCCTTAAAGATTTTTCTGTTGCTGTTCTGCTTGTCTTTGTCAAGGACTGCAAGATTGTGTATTCAAGCCCTAGAGCATTAAGACATGCCAATGTTACCCATGAAGCCGCCTATTTATAGAACAGAAGCTTTATGTCAGCTTCTTGGGAGCATGGCTTCGGACATTGGCCCATACCACATGTCGTATGGACGCGTATACATTCGTGCAAACAGATAATCTCAAGCAGAATCAAGTATTGGAAATTATGTCATGAGGGAAAAGGGACAAATGTGATGATAGAATTAACTTTTCAAATTCGGCCACTGAAAAAAAGAAAAAAGAAAAAAATATAAGAGTAACAAAAAGAAATACAAAGATTGCGGTATACGGATTCCATTACTGAAAAGTTTGATTCTATTACTAAAAGTCTCATCCTACCTGTAAAGAGGGTATTAATTTGAAACTAATGGAATGAATTTGCTGAATTCTTGATTCCATGCGGCAATTGACCTACAAGCTTAAGAGATCTGGTGACCAGTAACTGTGAAGTAGTCATGTTTCCCCTACAATGATGAGACATGTATAACCAGTTTATGTACAAACATTTTGAAAAAGGCAGCTATCCCAACTCTGCAGGATCCAGGCTTTACATACAGCAGGAAGAAATGTCTCCTTTCATAAAATAATGTGAAACTATTTCCTTTTCATACTATAAATTAAAGGGCACATCTTTAAGAAGTTATACCTTTATAAAGATTCAAAAAGCATAGATTCTTGGCCAGGATATAATGCACAAATACCCAAAATCTTATAAAAATTTATAGGGTAATGGTGGTTCGGAAAGTTCATTCAAAAAAAGTATCTTGTTTCATCTTACATAAGATGCACTATGGGCAGAAAAATGCAAATCAAGCCACGCCAAACATGGGTTGATTTTGGATCCAGATGTCAAGCTGCAAAGTGTAAAACAGCAAAGTTTGATAGTGCCATCACCTACAGGAGTCTTGGTTTCCATGAATGGCTCGAATGGAAAAATACCACTTTGTTAAATAAGATGCAAGACACCCATGAAAGTTGAAACGTGACAGATTTGCCCTACATGTGATCCTCTTCTGGCATTAAACCTAATTTGGTTGTTTTTGCCACAGCAATTAAATTCTAACTTGCCATAATTTGAGAGTGAAGAAACCTGAGGTACACGTCAAGTTGATGGGGTGGACAGCCGACCAATTTCTTTTTTGAGGTCCCACATGGAAGATGCTCTAGGCCAAAGTCATTATATCCGTTTGATCAATAATTATAGACCCAATAGTCCAAAACCATTTTTTCGGATGATCCATGATTCAAGTTCGAATCTGGTAAATCGCTTTATCATGACTCAATAGACTTGTAATTAAAGTTCCAGGCACATTGAAGCTCACCTGAAACAAAGCTTGGTCATCCAGAAAAAAAGGGAACCTACTTTTCGATACCAAGTATATTGCATCTGACTCAATTCTACTCAACTCAATCTATATGGTGATACAGAAATGGTCTTGTTCATGTTAGATTTTGGGCAAGTTGGTTACAGTGACTTGTTTGAGCTTCAAACCTCAGCCATTAAATTTCCAAAAGCCTAAGCTTATAATGGCCTTGGTTAATTGTTTCAATTGTTATTCTATTATGTAAGCACATAATGCATGTCTCCAGAATGTAGAAAAAACTAGTGACATTATAAACAGTTCCAGCCTCTGGGGCTGAAAATAACTGGTCACTGCCAACATCATTGTTGTAGGCTAGGTGTGGTCTTGTGTAGAACTAAGAAACCTTGATTTGC